>CM042165.1:56760722-56838222 GCA_023376005.1 Doryteuthis pealeii | reverse complement strand
TTAACATCCGTAGATGTCAGTAGCTTATGTTCTGTTCCGGAAGTGTTTTGTTTTATTTTGTTTGTTTGTTTTGTTTTGTTTGTTTTTTTTTTGTTTTTTTGTTTTTTAATTCGTTTTGTTGCTGAGTAGATGTATTGTGTTAGTAAAAATTGTGAATCAAGAGAGATATCTATTTCCGTTGTAACAAAACCTTATCTCAAAAATTCAGAAAAACATTTGATTGATTATTAAAGAGTGATAAAAAGTTCTCAGCCTCCTTTTAAAAGTCCGTCACAGACGATGAGGATGTCAATCCATGAAATTCAACAGTTGTGGAACCTCTGGTGGTGAGTTAGTCCAATTCTGGACTTGCAGATGTGGTCACACACATTGCAAGGGAAATTTCCATCTGCATTTAGTGGTTGATTATGATGAAGATGTCACTGTTCTGCAGCCCTGTTAATCTCGATATTGGCACCAGGAAGTCGGTCCTTTCCTCAAGTTGTGGAACCTCTGGTGGTGAGTTAGTCCAATTCTGGACTTGCAGATATGGTCACACACATTGCAAGGGAAATTTCCATCTGCATTTAGTGGTTGATTATGACGAAGATGTCACTGTTCTGCAGCCCTGTTAATCTTGATATTGGCACCAGGAAGTCGGTCCTTTTCTCTGCGCATGCCCAGAGGGTTCTTCCTATCTGAGGGCTCCTGAGAGATTGTTATTTTTTATTTTAATTTAATACCTACATGTTTGGAGTAATAACTCTGACAATTATACTTCCGTCAATGAAGAGCCTTTTTTTAATTTATAAAGAAATGAGAATGACCAAAACCTTTTTTGGGGTATTATCACATGAATGCCTCCTGGCCTCCTGTCCTAAAAGAAGCTAAGCGGTGCCTGCTGAAAACCCAACCAGTGCTACTATTTAACTCCCTAGCTGTTTGAAGGTATTTTTCTGCAAAAGTTAATGTGATATGAAAGCGATATTTTGTTGCATACCTCTTTCATTACTTACTTCTATTCTTCTTCTGGTGTCTCTTCTAGTGTCTGTTCTAGAGTCTGAACTTCTTCTTGGGGACTTTGTGTCTGGTCTTCCATTGAGGATTTCTCTTTATCAGAAGCCCTGTGTCATTGGTAGTTTTTAGATAATAACACAAGACTTTGATTTACTTAGATCATATTTTATTTCGAAATCCCCACCAGACTACCTGCGCAGATTGAGCCGGCCGCGTGCATAACACGACTTACCACCACCGTGGGTTTGGCCGATCTAACTAAAATCTATTTCTAATCTAAACCAGAAGAGGGTCTTCTCCACCAATTCTCACGGTATCCACCAGAAGGAAGGATCAGGACTGAGGTCAAGCCTTGTCACTCATCCTTTAAGGCCACCGGCTGCACCTTATAACAGCCATTTTGATTTCTACACTACTGTACATAAATATTAGGAATCTAATAATTATGTAACAATTTATCCCCCCCCCCCAGTCTTTTTTCGGCAAGTAAATTTAAATATTCTAACCCTCTCCCTCTTTAAAATACCTTTTTTTAGCGGGCTCTTTAACCTTGGTTAGGTAACCAGTCAAGGAGAAGGAAAACTCTTAATTTAAACCTGTTAAACTCTTCTAAAAAAATTGACCTCATATCATATCCTGTTTGTAAATATATATACATGTATGCAGAATATAATAAAGTGTCTTTTTGATGTAAATACTCTGGGTATGCAAGAAAGAAACTGATTGGCTTCCTTATTGCTCAAGGGAGACCTGGTAGCGTTCAGTACACAAATCCACATAAAACTGTATTTTATGAACTTTTGGATAAGAAAGTTCAGGATTCACATTAACCAGAATAGAATATAAAGAGTTGCATTGTTGTATGGATCACAAAGGAAAAAGAAAAAAGAAAAAAGAAAAGAGAAAAGAGAAAAGAAAGAGAATTTTTTTTTTTCCTTTTTTGCCATTTAATTGATTTCTAAATCTTTTTTTGTTATTTAAATGGCTGACATTTTCAAATGCCAATTTCAAATCAAAAAGAAGAAGAAAAAAAGCATTTTAAAACATGAGGTTCATTTCTAGACCAAGTTCTTTTTATCTTTCACAATAAATCTCTGGAAGAGACAAAAAATATTTCATGATTTTCACGTTATTTTCTTTCCTTTCAAATTAATTCTGTGATTATCTTTAGTTGTTTAAAAAAAAAGGTTAAAAAAGAAAATTAAAAAAACTTTATGTTATTCAAAAATATATATATATAAAATCGTAATTAATAATTACAAAGTTCATCAAATTTTTATTAATTATTCTCATTAGATTTATTATTTTTGTATTATTTGGATTATTCAGACTATTGTCCTCGTCTGTATTGTTATATACATATAAGATAAAAATGTTCTTATAATATATTAGAAGACCCAAAGTAGCCTTTCAACGTGGGTACATACGTGAACATGAATTAATCCGACAAAGAAGTTATATATAATAACAAACATAGACTTTATTCTGTGAGCACGTAGAGAAATTACATACATGACAGGTATACACATACTCATGACAAAGTACAGCAAGATATAGAAAACAGATACATAAAGATACACCAAGTGCCTAACCCATGTGCAGTGGTCGCCGGACGGAGAGAAAAAGGAAGACTTTTCCCGGGCTACTGCTTATATACTCTAGCCCTCTACTGGCGAAAACCTAGCGGCAAGGGAAGATAACCCTCCTGGACCCCAAATTAATCCCAACAGGAGCAGACAATCTCTATATACACAATGTTTTGGCTAACATACCCTCCGGCCTTCTTCAGGTGTTTCGTGTCGAAGCTTCTCGGACTCAGGAACATTCTTGTCAAACTTGGGAGCCTTCATGTCATAATCGAGAGCCTTTACGAAATTTTGAACCAAATCTTTAATTCAATCCATGGAGGTTGACTGCTCTCATTCTGTTAACCATGACTGGGTACAAGTGTTAAGCTGTGTTAAGTATTCTATGTTATCATCGCCCTTGGCCAGGATTGAACGTGCAACCTAGAGATGTCCCTTAAAACTGTATTAACTCAACCCTTGAACCATGTATCTTTGAGAATCTGCGTTACACCTCAAAGATATGTGGTTCCAAGTTAACTGATCTGAAAAAATGTAAAAGTGTTTAGATAAAATAACTGGTGCATTATATCTTTTATTCATTAATATATCAGCACTAAAAATTTCATTAAATTCGGCTAATTCCCTGATTTTTGTTATTTTTTTTCTTTCGGCGGGGTGACATACAATGGTAGAATTTAAGTTCGATTTAACCAAAATTAATTTACTGAAATGAAATTACCTCAACCAGAAAATTCAGTAAACATCATGTACAACATGCTGAAAACTGGACAGCTGTTTCGACCTTATTAGGTCTCATCAGGAGTGTATACCATGATGTCCGCCACTTGAGAACAAACCAGAGACCACAGAATGCAGAACCGAGACTCTCCCTCTGAGCCACCAGAGTATACTTATAGGTAGGCCACATACTATAATGGTACTGATTTTTTTTTTACTTATTTGCTGAAAATTGGTTAAAGATAAGGAAGCCAAAATCCAAAAATAAATAAATATTTTTGGTTATTTGTGTGTCACATCCTGTCCATGCAGAGGGGTTAATACTAGACATTTTTAAAAAGAAGGTGAAAATAAAACTTGAATTAAATCTAAACTTTTTTTTTCAATGAAGTCATGTTTAATTTGATGTAAATCATCTATAGATTAATTATCATGTTCCTTAAAAGTATGTCTGTTATCATCTTGCAACACCCTCTAGTTAATAATAAGACTGTCCAAATCGGCCAAGATGAAATGCAAAGATATAAATCCTGAGTATTTGGTGTTAGTTATCTGCCAAATTCTTATTTCTTATGAGTGTCATCACCTCAGCTAAATAATGGACCATTCCATTTTTATCATAAAGAAAGAAAAGAAAGAAAAAGGACATGCCACACAGGAAAAAAACAATAAGAAAGGAAAAAAAAAACAAAACAAAGAGAGTAAGGGAAAGATAGAGAGAGGGGGTGAGTGTGTGGAAGTGATAACACTAATCTGTTTCATAATGAAACATAATGAAAAAATGAAAAGAAGGAAAAAAGAGTGAGAGAGAGTTAAATCAAGATTATTATACTTTTTACATATTGAACTATTAGCAATAGCTCTTAAGTAAACATATCAAATGTTATAATAATTAATTTATCATACTGTGGTATATCCACAGGTCCTGCTAGTAGTTATTAAGATGTTAAATTTTTCTGTGTTGAATGTTTGACCTCAAAAAGTTGAACTAAAATGTTTTGTATCTCAACTACTACCCATTCTCTCCCCCACAACATGTAAAATTGTCTCCTGGATGACCTTGAACTGCTATTTCATTAAGAACATCATCTGAGCCCCCTCCCCTCATATATATATATATATATATATATATATATATATATATAGTGATTTGTTTTAGAATTGGAGGAAGGAAAATATAGTGCTCGATTACAATTGTAAGAGCTGTATTAAAACTTACAAGGCGTTTTATCTGACGAAAGGCATATGATGCTTTGAAACTAACGGTAATAATCTGACAGTAATGTATATAATATATATATATATATATATATATATATATATATATATATATTAATAATATTAATAATGAAATTTATTGTGTACAGTGCTCAGGTGCACCACAACTCATCAAAGTCTCATGTCTAGTACACAGAATAATGTATTAGTGTCAGGAACATGAACAGTTTACAGTAGTAATATACATGTATGTGTACGTGTGTGTATATGTGTGTAGAAAGGGGTATCAGGTATAGTGTTGGTGGACTACAGGAAGCATGGAGGCTGACTACAACGGACGCGGGCAGCTTATTCCATGCCTTGGCAATTCTGTGTGAAAAAATGTTTCCGAAAGTCATGTGAGCAATGCTGTTTTCTGACTTTGTAGGCATGCCCACGTGTGTTAGAAACATGGAGATCAAAAAGGTGCTCAAGGTTGCTGCTGTTAAGATGATTAATGACCTTATGATATATATATATATATACATATATGTATGTGTGTGTGTGTGTGTGTGTGTGTGTGTATATGTATATATATGATGGACTCTCCTGTTGATTTCGACGTATGAGGTTCAGACAACCTCTTTCATTTAACCTTGTGTGTTAATCGCAGGTGACATTTCAGCCCTGCCAATGATTTGCAAAGAATTTGCATATATATATATATATATATATATATATATATATATATATATATATATAATCTGAAGGTGGATGAATTTTAGTCCAGCAATGGGTCAATGGAAGCAAGGTGATTTGGCAATAGTACCATTTTCCTTTTCTCTCTCTCTCTCTCTCTCTCTCTCTCTCTCTCTCTCTCTCTCTCTCTCTCACTTGTTGCCATTAACTAACACAACCATACCTATTATTAGTAAGAAGTCAAAGTAATGTCAGATTGGTAGGCCAGTAGCTTGGTAGACTGCTTACTGATTTATCATAGTGAAAAGAAGAGTCAGAGTATCTTTTTTTGTTTGTTTTTGTGATTTTGACCACCTGTCCATTCTCAGGCAACTTCTCTCAACTGCCAGTCTATCAACTTTATTTGCACCTGTTGTCAGATATTTCTTTCTTTTCCTTTTTTTTTCTTTTTTTTTGTTTAACAAAAATTGCATTGTTTTTTATCTGTAAAGCAGAAAACTACCAATTTCAATTGATATGGCCACGTGGCATCCATTCAACTCAAAACTGTTGTGATGTCAAACACCATTTTAAAAAAAGAAGGACCTACTGGCATTTGCTTACCTTTTGTTTAATCGTTTGTACTAGGCCACCATTATAGATTGACAAGTGAAGGTCAAATTCACTAACAATTGTTAGTTTGTCAACTATCACTAGATATCCCTGCGAATGAAGTCAACTTTCTGTTTTGTGATTATTGTGGTAAATACAAGACAAATTTATGATTACAAAATTATAAATTCTATTATTTTTATTGTAGTCTTTCAGTGACCAACCAGTAACAAAGTACAAGATAAAAAGACAATATCTTGCAAGAGCTGTGGATAAAGGAGTTAGGTTAAGACAGTTCTAAGTGACAGTTATCTCTAGACTGCAGGTTCAATCCTGGTCAGGGGCAGCAGTAATGTAGAATAATAATTAACACAGCTTAACACCTGTACCCCAGGTATGGTTAGCGGAACGAGAACAGGATACACCTCGTGGACTGAATAAAGGGTTCAGTTCAAAGTTCCATGATGGCTCCTGATTATGACAAGAAGTTTCCCGAGTCTGAATAGAAGGTTCCTGAGTCCGAGAAAGTTCCCCAGTCCAACAAGAAATACCTGAAGAAGGCCGGAGGGCACATTGGCCGAAGCATTGTACAGATAACAATGAAGATGAGGACAATAGTCCGAATAATCCAAATAATACTAATTATCAAGACTCATCTCAAAGATACCGAGAAATAGTACAAATGCTATTATTTTTATTGTAGTCTTCATTGGGCCGGCATAGTCAATATATAACCTTGACCATGGCTTATCAGTCTTTGGCCAGGGACTGAACTTCACCGGTGGCGCCTTAGCCGCTAATGCACAGTTTTTACAAGTTTTTACCATATTTTCAATGTCCTTATCCATACCGTACCAATAGACATAACTCGTCATGAAAGCTTTCATTCTTGATATACCTGGATGTCCTGTATGAAAATCTTTCAAAATTCTCTTTGTTAAAACTGCAGGTATTACTACCCAATCTTCATATAACAATACATCATTACATATCGAAAATATATTATTTCCTTTGTTTTCTTTCTGGTCGAATTTTATTTTATTCTTTCAGAAACCAACCAGGATAATAAAAAGTACAAGATAGAAAACATACACTTATAATACCCCATGATACAATGGCCTTTTGCCAGACTTAGAAAATTCGAAGTGTATTTGTTTATTCTGTAGAGATGTATAAACAGTTTGTAGGACTACAAAATTTGGTATTCATATATAGGGAAGCAAGAGGTTTTGGGTGTTTTAAAGGTGTAAAGGTGGCTGGATATTCTTGGTGTGTATTCTTAGGCTTTTTGCTTTTAACCCCATCTCATTTGCTGGTCGCGTTGAAAAGGAAGGAATTTAAGGAACGAAAAAGAAAGAGACAAAGGCAGAAGGAGGTTTTATGACTTAGGCTTTGTTCCCAGTCATAGTCACCTGTGGCAAGGGAATATCTTCCTGGCTAGTAGGAGCAACCAGACCCAGTTAAGGCCTAAACTCGAATGGCCGAGATATTCTCTTGGGAGTCGGAAGTTGGTCCTTTCCCTCGCACATGCGTGGAGGGTTCTTCTGGTGAAGGCTCATGGGAGTTTGTTGTTTTTTATTTTATTTTTATTTCATTTTATTTTAATTTTAATCCCCACACAGTCACACACACACACACACACACACACACACACACATAGAGTCACACACACACACACACACACACACACACAGAGTCACACACACACACACACACACACATATACAGGGTGTTTAGAAAAATTTGAAATCATTTGAAATGTGAATATCTTAATAATTACAAATCCTAGACAAAGGAAATTAACGAGGTTTCATGTTGAGTAATGAAAGATTTGTTAAGCAAAATTTAAACAAGACACTCAGAAGGATGGATGATTTCTAACTACACTCTTGTTTTGGTCAAATTGAACTTAACGGACCTAAATTATAACCACCCCCCTCTAAAATCGGTATAGTAAGGTCTAGCACAAAAAATTTTGGCACTCTTTCCTAACTCATGAAGGGAAACATTTGTGCCAAATTTCAAGTAATTCGGTGTCTGTGGGTGCAGGTTTCAACCTTTTGCTGGTGTTTTGACTTGGAATGACCCCTTTATTAGACAATGAGTCTGGCATGGTTTTGGGTGCCAAAGCATCATTACCCCTAACCCATAGCACCCTTGAAGTATTTTACAATATCTTCAGACATTGTTGATTTTTCCATCAGAATACAAGATCAATATTCAGCCTCTTTGTATAAGTCCTTTCCAACAAATCACGCATTATCTTGTAATGGAGATTCGCTATCTGTAACTGAAACTATGTCATGGTTAGGTCACAATAACCCTAGGAACTATATAAGTTTATCAATGAGTATTTAATTCATTGACATCAAAATCCTTAATTAATACATAGAATAAATCTTATTTATTAATGATGTCTCAATGAAAATCTGAGTTAGATTTGCCTCAAAACAGCACATATTATTAGTATGTTTAAAATCCTGCAATGTGTCTTATATATCACCATATTAAAGGTTTACATAATATATGTAGTTAATTTGCATACTGGTTTTAACAAAACCGTGTTTAATAAATTACTTGGTGTTATTGATTTCTAATATTGTTTTATTCTCAAACTTATTAAAAGCAATCATATATATAATTTTATATTGAAATCCATTAGAATAAAGTAAAAATAAGTGTAGTCTTTGTGTTTGTATTCAATTTAATTAGTCTTTCTAATTCAATATGATATTTTATGGTTAAATCTAACTTAACGGACCTAAATTCCACCATCGTATGTCACCCTGCCGAAAGAAAAAAAAATACCAAAAATCAGGGAATAAACCAAATTTAATGAAATTTTCAGTATTGATATATTAATGAATAAAAGATATAATGCATCAGGTATTTCATTTAAAAACTTTAAAATTTATCAGGTCAGTTAACTTGGAACCATGTATCTTTGAGGCATAACACAGATTCTCAAAGATCTGTAAGGATAAGGTCAAGCTGTTCTATCGTAAATCACGTTCATGCGCGCTGTTCGTTGCTAGCTTAGACATGTCACCGGGGGACCTCCAGAGACCCACGTCTACCTCCGACCTGCTTTTTTCTTCTCTTTCTCGAGAAATTTGATTACTGTCTTCTTTTCAATCCCCAAATTCTCCATAGACCATAATAATTATGCTACAATAGTAATACCAGCTAATAACATTGAAAATATCCAAATTTTCACAGGAATATTCTGTACACAATATTTCACCTCCAAACACAAGAAAGATGCTTTGGTTTATTTATTTATTTATTTATTTTTTTACCTGTAATTACAAAAAAATGTCAAGACAAAAAGGTAAACAGAGAAATGACAACTACTTGAAACATGATGGCTTCTTTGGGAGTGACAGTTGTACAAAAGAGAAGTAATCCATAATCCATAATCCATAAAGAAACTGAAAAGTGATTTTCAGTCTCTTGTCTCTTGTCACTGATCCAAATAAATCTCCAGCCATTTTGAATCTGACTTTTTGTATCAGCAACTTTTTTTTTTTTTCAAATAATTAAAACTAATTATTGATGGATTAATTGATAAATTAGTTCTTGCAAAAACAAAAACAAAAAACCCCAGAAAAAAACAGAAAAAAAAAAAAAAAACAAATTGATTGACAAATCTTTTGACAAAAAGAATGATAATAAAAAAATAAGATGTGATTTTTTTTTTTTTTTTTTGACTCACCACAACAAAGGCAACTTTTTTTTTATAACACGTCTGATCTTTTAAGCATAAAAATCAAATCAAACTGAAAATGGTCCCAGCTGTCACTCTCTCTCTCTCTCTCTCTTCCCCTCTCTCTCCCCTCTCTCTCTTCCCCTCTCTCTGTGTCTCTTTCTCTCTGTGTCTCTTTCTCTCTGTGTCTTTCCTCTCTGTGTTTTTTCTCTCTCTGTCCCTCCCTCTGTCCCTCTCTCTCTGTCCTTCTCTCTGTCCCTTTCTCTCTTCCTCTTTCCTCCTTCCCTCCCTCTCTCTATCTAGATTTAGTTTTGGTTATTATTCTTTCATTATTTAATACAAAAAAATGCACTGAATTATATTTAAAAAAAAAAAGAATAAATAATCAAATATTTCATGTTTCTAATTCCCAGTTTCATATTTGCCTTTTTTTTTTTGGCATCAAATTTCATTCACTTGGGATTAATTTTCATTTATTCATATTTATTTTCTTAAAAAATTTTTAAAAAAAAAGTACTCAATACTTTATTAGTAGAGCAATATACAATAAATATTAAATATATAAATTCACCAAATTTTCCTACGACTCAAGTTTCATGAATAGACTGCAAAATGGAAGGAATAAGTGAAAGAAATATAATCACTTCCATATTGACTCCATTTTGACTTTCATGAAATACAAATAGGAGGAAAAATTTCAGAGTTTTTATATATATGTTTATATGTGTATATATATATGTGTGAGTGTATATATGTGTATAGGAGGAAAATTTCAGAGTTTTATATATTGTTTATATGTGTATATATATATGTGTGAGTGTATAATATGTATAGGAGGAAAAATTTCAGAGTTTTTATATATATGTTTATATGTGTATATATATATGTGTGAGTGTATATATATGTATAGGAGGAAAATTTCAGAGTTTTTATATATATGTTTATATGTGTATATATATATGTGTGAGTGTATATATATGTATAGGAGGAAAATTTCAGAGTTTTATATATATGTTTATATGTGTATATATATATGTGTGAGTGTATATATATGTATAGGAGGAAAAATTTCAGAGTTTTATATATATGTTTATATGTGTATATATATATGTGTGAGTGTATATATATGTATAGGAGGAAAATTTCAGAGTTTTTATATATATGTTTATATGTGTATATATATATGTGTGAGTGTATATATAGTATAGGAGGAAAAATTTCAGAGTTTTTATATATATGTTTATATGTGTATATATATATGTGTGAGTGTATATATAGTATAGGAGGAAAAATTTCAGAGTATATATATGTTTATATGTTATATATGTGTGAGTGTTATATATGTATAGGAGGAAAAATTTCAGAGTTTTTATATATATGTTTATATGTGTATATATATGTGTGAGTGTATATATATGTATAGGAGGAAAAATTTCAGAGTTTTATATATATGTTTATATGTGTATATATATATGTGTGAGTGTATATATATGTATAGGAGAAAAAATTTCAGAGTTTTTATATATATGTTTATATGTGTATATATATATGTGTGAGTGTATATATATGTATAGGAGGAAAAATTTCAGAGTTTTTATATATATGTTTATATGTGTATATATATATGTGTGAGTGTATATATATGTATAGGAGGAAAAATTTCAGAGTTTTTAGATCTAATATCATATATACATATACTGTTTGATTCATTTACATTTTTCTCGCCTAAACACACACACACAATCACACTTACATATATATATATACATACTGGGATTACACTTGTCAAGTTCATTTTCTATAAGAAAAAGTATCGAATTTTATGCGATACATGCGTTGTAAGTGCCTTCAAGTAAAAATTTAATATATATATATATGAGGTTATGTTTAGCCTTACAATTGAACATACATGCCCGCCTAAATTCATTAATTATTAACTAATTAATTTTCAAAATTAGGTATGACTTCAATTAAGCACATATCCTCCAATATATATCTATATATATATATATATATATGTGTTTATATGTGTATATATATATGTGTGAGTGTATATATATGTATATATTGTTGCATATATATGTATGGATATGTTGTGGGCACACACAACACACACACACACACACACACACACACACACATATATATCATCATCATGTCGCGCATGCAGCATGGGTATCCATAACAATCTTTCGCCAACCTTCCCTATCATTCATTACACCTGGAGCTCCTCTGCAGAGTAGCCAGCATCTTCACATATCTGGCCAATGTAGGTCCTTGCTGGGCGCCCCACACTTGCATGTCCATGTGTTGGCTTCCACAGGTGAACGTCGCTTATGAGTTCATCCTTGCTTCTCCAGCAGTGTCCTGCATGCCTTGTCCGTCTCACTCGGATAGTTTGTGAAGGGGGGGGCAGGTGACCGTACAGCTGTTTCCTTGTGGGGTGCTGTTTCCACGACTTATTCAAGACTGCATGCAGCATTCTTGTGCAGCTCCCATCTAGCTTATTCTCAAGACGCTTTGTTAGGATCCAGGTGGTGCAGCCATACAGCAGCACCGACACAACCACAGCCTGGAAGAACTGTCGCTTCAGCTTGCAAGAACTGTGTGGTCCATATATATATATATATTCATTATAGTGTATAATACATTTAAGGTGCCATTGTTACCATTGGTTTCCAAGCAGCATGTTAGCCACCTTTCTTCATGAAATACAGTGAATGTCAATTCATTTATATATGTATGTATTTTTTGTTTTTAGGAGACAGAATCTTCTTATTTTCCCGCGTTTTTTCGTAAATTAGTGCGTGTATCTTCATTTTTGGGGCTCATATATTTCAGCATACATCCTTCATATCTGACCTTGCCACCTGCCTCCCTGCTTTTCCTTTTATCTGTTTATCTTGATGAAGGTCAAGATTCTGCTGATCCGGATCTTTAATGTTTTTTGTTGTTGTTGTTTTTTTTTGCTTTCATTCATTCCTGTCTGCATGTTTGAGTTTTTGGTTTTGCTATTTATTATTCTAAATAAATTTTTGTTGCTTTTGTGGTTATTTGTGTGTATGTTTGCATGTTTTTGTTATTGTTTTCTGTTTGGTGATGTTTTTCTAATTATAGTGGTTGTCTGTCTATGTCTTCCTCACTGGTCCAAGGCCATATTAGGAATTTTTCCTGTGCGGGCAGGCCCTGAAGACTTCCGATTTGGTGTTCAGAAATTTGTTTTTTGATGTTATTCCTTGGAGAATTCGCAATTTTTCTGTTGTACACAGTGAGCCCTTTTTTGATCCGTTTATGTATGGTTTGGTCCGATCTTATTATAACAGAAATAGATATCTCTCTTTATTCATAAATTTTACTAACATAATACATCCACTCACCAACAAAACAAATTAAAAAGAAAAAGAAGACACTTCGGAACAGAACCTAAACTACTAAGGATGTAACATCAAATGGATGTTGACCCGACAGTAGCTCTAAATGAAACAAGTGTTCTGCACATAGGCTCCATGCAGGCTTCCGGGTGAAAAACAAATTTTATAAACAATTAAAAATATCCCCTATTTAATGTTTTGTCAACCAATCATAAATCCCCCCCCCCAAAACATTTCAAAGCGAATCTCAAGCCGATTGATAACTATAAAACAGCTCACTTAAAGTCGATAAACCAGTTGACTTTGGCACACAGAGTGTCACTTCTACCAGGTCAAGATCAAGGAAACACCATACCTCCGATCCACACCACAACCTGCGTCACACAAAACCAAGTCATCAGCCAGAACAACTTTCAACCCTACTCGTGTCACCAGAATCAGCCGACGAAGAAAAAGACTTTCAACAACCCCACACCAGCCCTCATTTCACCAAGTGAAGAAAGACTTATCATCTGAAGAATTCCAATTACAATTAATCCAATTTTTTTTGTCTGTTTTTCTTTTGCTATCATATGCTTGCTTGTGATATTTCAATCTAAACCAACACATGTTACAGAGAAAAATATCTATTAAAGGTATGAACTGCTAAATGTCAAATAATGATAGTGGTTCTATGTTAGGAGGAGGATAAATCAAGAATCTTATTGTGAAGGTCTAAATTATAGAATTGACTAGAAGAGATAAAAAAATGCATGTAGCCAAGCTTTAGATGAAAAGGGTCCACAACGGAAGTCCTAAATGAGTAATGAGTTTAGGATTTGTACACATAATAAAAAAAGGACAACTAAGGGAGATAACTAATAAGGGATCTAAGCTTTAGACGAAAAGGGTCCACAACGGAAGTCCTAAATGAGTAATGAGTTTAGGATTTGTACACTAATAAAAAAAGGACAACTAAGGGAGATAACTAATAAGGGATCTAATACTATTGTGTGTAACACAACTGGTCTAGAAGGAAAACTCTGAATTCAAACCTGTTAAACTATACTTGTATTGCATGTCACAGAGAGGGGTGAGGCGAAGAGGAGAGTAGCCTCGATAGCAAAGAGAACCAGAAAGCGGGAGAAAAGACAGCAGCCCCAGAAAGTATCACAGTTTGTGTGCAGTCAGTGCACCAAAGATTGTCACTTAGGAATTGGCCTGCAGAGTCACTTGTGCAGATGCAGATAAAAAGATTTATTTATTTTTATTATTTTTTTATTTTTTATTCATTTATTATTTTTATTTTTGGACACTACACCATCGTCCTTAGTGGACGGAAAGGTGCCAACAAAACTATACTTATGTTGTACTAAGTTTGTATGGAGGGGTTCAGTAAATACAAACGCACACACACACACACACACACACACACACATATATATATATATGTATGTGATGAAAAGGAAATGAATCCGACGGTATGTAGTATATTAAGAAAGAATGAAAAAACACAGGTTTAAATGAAAAAACACAGGTTTAAAACTCACCACAACTCATTTAAACCTGTGTTTTTTCATTCTTTCTTAATACTACACACACACACACACACACACACACACACACACACACACATATATATATATATATATATATATATATATATATATATATATATATTGCATGTGTCATTATTTGTATTTGTGTTTCTGTATTGTGTTTCAGTATTGTGTTTTATAATAAAAATTTTTGCAAAGTGGTTTGAATTTTGTTTTTTTCTATTTCATAGTAGGTATGACATATGTTTCAGATTTTTTAAAATCCTTATTAAGGTAATAAAATAAGCATTTATTTCAAAACTTATTTCAATTTATAGTCATTATTAGGGTAGAGAGAGTGGTAACACACACACACATATATATATATATATATATATATAAGATTTTTGGATGTTTGTTTGTTTATAGAAGCATTGTTGAATAAATTATTATTTATATTTTTGCTTGAAGGCAATTATAATGCATGTATCGTATAAAATTCGATAATTATAGAAAATAATCTTGACAAGAGAATCCCGCAAAGGATGGCTCGCTATGCAGAACACCGTACAGACTGTTTCGACTTTATTAAGTCTCTTCAGCGATGTATACTAACGACTCCCCTCCGACAGGAATCGAAACCGGGACTTCACAGGCATAGTCAGAGACCATATCCATTCGGCCGCCAGTACATAGCGAACAATCCCTGCGAAATTAACCTTACACAATAAACGTCCACTTACCTACTATGGTAGAGGCGTGTACTAGTTTCATTGACAAGGTTAATTTCGCAGGGATTGTTCGCTATGTACCGGCGGCCGAACGGATATGGTCTCTGACTATGCCTGTGAAGTCCCGGTTTCGATTCCTGTCGGAGGGGAGTCGTTAGTATACATCGCTGAAGAGACTTAATAAAGTCGAAACAGTCTGTACGGTGTTCTGCATAGCGAGCCATCCTTTGCGGGATTCTCTTGTCAAGATTATTTTCTATAATTATCGAATTTTATACGATACATGCATTATAATTGCCTTCAAGCAAAAATATAAATAATAATATATATATATGTTTTTTTCCTGGTGGTTAGGATCTTTCCATGTGTGGTTTAACCAAAATGATTTAGGTAAACCATAATGAGAGCTCAATGTGCCTAGTGCCAGTGAGTGGACGGACGGAGCAAAATATTCAATAAATGAAGGAAAAAACTTTCAATTTGCTTCATTACAATAATTTGAAATAAATTATGGTAAGGAAGTTTTTTCCTTCATCTCTTCCCATTCTGTAGGTCATAATAGCCGAGCGGTTAAACTGTTCGACTGATGCTTAATTGATCGTGTTTCTATCCCAGCTGTAGGTAGCTTACAAATGTCTAGCCACACTGAAGAGATAGGATACGTCAAAACACGGTGTCTGGGGATGACTATTTATATATATAATATATATATATATATATATATGTGTGTGTGTGTGTGTGTTGTTGTTGTTAAGGGATCCACGTATGCTTCTTGTTGATATATGTGTTTATATATATATATATATATATATATATATATATATATCCGTCTATTTGTGGTATATACATTTTGTTTGGACTTTATTGTGAAGCATTAAAAAGAAACTTGGTTTTTAAGTGTTAAATTTTGTTTTATTCTTCACACTAAAGCCCAAACAAAATATATATACCACAAATAGACAGATATATATATATACATATGGTAGAAATTTGAGGAGGTTAATCCAACAGTATGTGGAGAAAAGTAGACAAACACGGGATGTTATGGAAACTTGATGTTTATTGTCGACGGTGCAACGTTTCGGTCTCTTATTAGACCATCTTCAGGACTTGGATATAGTTCTTACTCCAATGATGGAAATTCTCAAAATGCTGAAAACGGAAGGTCGTCAGTAGGGGGAGGTGTAGTTGGGGGTGGTTAGTGGATTCTTTTTCTCTCTGGAATGGGGAGTGCTGAAATGGTGGATGGTGGACCACAGGTGTTAGATTGTGGGAAATTGGGTTAGCTTAAAATATGTGTAATTGTAGTAGTGTGATGTGTAGAACCAAAAATGATATGTGTGTGTGTGATGTGAAGAAAAAAAAAAAGAAAGTAATGTGTCCTTTTTAAAATGTTTTCTTTGTTATATATATGAAATTGGGGAAACTGGAAATTTTCAATAATTAATATGTAGTGTTGTTTGGTGGATGTATAGGTGTGTATTTATATTTAAAATTTTTTTAATTTTTTGTAAGGGTAAGTTTGTTATTTGTANATAAAAATGTTCTTATAATATATTAGAGGACCCAAACGTAGCCTTTTCACGTAGTCATACGTGAACATGAATTAATCGACAAGGTTATATATAATAACCAACATAGACTTTATTCTGTGAGGCACGTAGAGAAATTGCATAACATTGGACCAGGTATACACATACTCATGACAAAGTTACGCAAGATATAGAAACAGCATACATAAGATACACAATGCCGTAAACCCATGTGCATTGGTCGCCGGACGGAGAGAAAAAGGAGACTTTTTCACGGGCTACTTCTTATATACTCTAAGCCTCTACTGGCGAAACCTAGCGGCAAGGGAAATAACCTCCTGGACCCCATTAATCCCAACAGGAGCAGAAATATCTATATACACAATGTTTTGGCTAACATACCCTCCGGCCTTCTTCAGTGTGTTTCGTTCGAAGCTTCTCGGGACTCAGGCATTCTTGGTCGAAACTATGGGAGCTTCATGTCATATCGAGAGCCTTTACGAAAATTTGAACCAACTTTAAGTCCAATCATGAGGTTGACTGCCTCTTCATTTGTTAACCATACTGGGTACAGTGTTAAGCTAGTGTTAAGATTCTATGTTATCATCGCCCTTGGCCGTATTGAACGTGCAACTAGAGATGTCCTCTAAAACTGTATATAACTCAACCCTTGAACCATGTATCTTTGAGATCTGCGTTACACCTCAAGATATGTCGGTTCAAGTTATAACTGACCTGAAAAAATGTAAAAGTGTTTAGATAAATTTAACTAGTGCATTATATCTTTTATCATTAATATATCAACACTTAAACATTTCATTAAATTGCGGTTAATTCCCTGATTTTTGTTTATTTTTTTCTTTCGGCGGGGTGACATACACTGGTGAGAACTTTAAGTTCATTTAACCAACATTATTTACTGAATGAAATTACCTCACCAGGAAAAATTCAGTAAACATCTGTACAACATGCTTGAAAACTGGGACAAGCTGTTTCGGACCTTATTAGGTCTCATTTAGGAGTGTATACCATGATGTCCGCCCACTGAGGAACAACCAGGAGACAAGAATGTTGAGCCGAGACTCTCCTTGAGCCACCAGCGTATACTTATTAGGTAGGCCACAACTTAATGGGTACTTGATTTTTTTTTTACTTATTTGCTAAAATTGGTTAAAAATAAGAAGCCAAAATCCAAAAAAAAAATATTTTTGGTCAATTTGTGTCACATCGTCCATGCAGAGGGGTTAATACTAGACACTTGGAACAATACCAGAGACCACAGAATGTTGAGCGAGACTCTCCCTCTGAGCCGACCAGATATACTATAGTACGCACATACTATAATGGTATTATTTTTGTTACTTATTTCCTGAAATTGGTTAAGATAAGGAGCCAACATCAAAGATAATAACTATTTTTGTCATTTGTGTGTCACATCCTGTCACATGCAGAGAGGTTTAATACTAGACATTTTTAAGAAAGAAGGATGAAAATAAAACTGAATTAAATCTAACTTTTTTTTTTCAATGAAGTCATGTTAATTTTGATGTTAAATCATCGTATAGATTAATTATAATGTTCTTAAAGTATGTCTGTTAGCATCTTGCCAACACTCGTAGTGAATAATAAGACTGTCAATCGGCCAGAATGAAATGCAAAGATATTAAATCCTGATTTTTTGGTGTTAGTTATCTGCCAAAATTCTTATTTTCTTATGAGTGTCATCCCTCAGCCTAAATATGGCACCATTCCATTTTATCATAAAGTAAAGAAAAAGAAAAAAGGGACTGCCACACAGGAAAAAACACATAAGAAAGAAAAAAAACAAAACAAAGAGAGAGGGAAAGATAAGAGAGGGGGTGAGTGTGTGGAATGAAACACTAATCTGTTTCATTATGATAACATATGAAAAAATGAAAATGAAGGAAAAAAGAGTGAGAGAGAGTTAAATCAAGATATCATACTTTTTACATATTGAACTATTAGCAATAGCTCTTAAGTAAACAATTCAAATGTTATAATAATTAATTTCATACTGTGGTATATCCATAGGTCCTGCTAGTGTTATAAGATGTAAATTTTTCTGTGTTGAATGTTTGGACTCAAAAATTGACTAAAATGTTTTGATCTCAACCCTACCCACTCCTCCCCCAAATTGTAAAATTGTCCCTGGATGACATTGAACTGCTATTTCATTAAGAAACATCATCTGAGCCTCCCCCCTCTATTATATAATATATATATATATAATATATATATATATTATTTCATTATATTAGTGATTTTAGAATTGGAGGAAGGAAAATCTAGTTGCTCGATTACAATTTGAAGAGCTGTATTAAAACTTACCAAGGCGATTTATCTGACGAATATGTATGATGCTTTGAAACCAACGGGATAATCTACATATGTATATAATATAATAGTAATATATATAGATATTATATATATATATATTAATAATATTAATAATGAAATTCATTGTGCTACAGTGCTCAGTGCACCAAACTCATCAAAGTCTCATGTCTAGTACACAGAATAGGTTTAGTATCAGGAACATTGAACAGTTTACGTAGTATAATACATATATGTGTGCGCAGTGACTATGTGTGTGGAGAGGGGTATCAGTATAGTGTTGGGGACTACAGGAAGCAATGAAGGCTTTGAAGAGATGCAGTGCTTCGGCAGCCTATAACGGACGGCGGGCAGCTTATTTCCATGCCTTGGCAATTTCTGTTGAAAAATGTTTCGAAGTATGTGAGAAATGCTGTTTTCTGGACTTTGTAGGAGTGCGCACATGTGTTAAGAAACATGGAGATCAAAAAGGTGCTCAGGTTGCTGCTTGAGATGCTTAATGCCTTATGAGTACTATATAGTATACATATATGTGTGCTGTGTGTGTGTATATATATATATATTAATATATGATATAATATATATACTATATATGATGGACTCTCCCGTTGATTTCGATGTATTGAGTTCAGACAACCTCTTTTCATTTAACCTTGTGTGTTAATCGCAGTGACATTTCAGCCCTGCAATTGATTTCAAAGGAGGTTTGCATATTATATATAATATATTTATATATATATATATATATATAATTAATCTTGAAGGAGGATGGAATTTTAGTCCAGCAATGGGTCAATGGAAGCAAGTGATTTGGCAATAGTACCATTTTCCTTTTCTCTCTCTTCTCTCTCTACTCTCTCTCTCTCTCTCTCTCTCTCTCTCTCTCTCACTTGTTGCCATTAACTAAACAACCATACTTTATTAGTAAGAGTCAAAGTTGTCAGATTGGTTAGGCCAGAGCTTGGTAGACTTGCTTACTGATTTAATCATAGGGGTGAAAAGAAGAGTCAGAGTATCTTTTGTTTGTTTTGGTATTGACCACCTGTCCATCTCAGGAACTTCTCCAACTGCCAGTCTATCAACTTTATTTGGCACCTGTTGTCAGATATTTTTTCTTTTCCTTTTTTTTCTTTTTTTTTTGTTTAACAAAAATTGCCATTAGTTTTTTTATTCTGAAAGCAGAAACTACCAATTCCAATTTGATATGCACGTTGCACCATTCCAACTCAAAACTGTTGTGATGTCAAACACCCATTTTAAAAAAAAGAAGATCCTACTGGCATTTTGCTTTACCTTTTGTGTAATCATTGTACTAGCCACCATTATAGATCGACAAGTGAAGGCTCTATTCGACTAACGTGTTAGTTTGTCAACTTCACTTAGATTTCTCCTGTCGTATATTAGTCACTTTTCTGTTTGTGATTATTGTGGTTAAATACAATTTACAAAACAAATTTATTATTACAAAATTATAAATTATTATTTATTGTAGTCTTTTCAGTGACCAACCAGTAACAAAGACACGATAAAAACAATATCTTGCAAGAGCTGTGGATAAAGAGTTAGGTTAGACAGATTTAAGTAGACGTTTCACTCTAGACCTGCAGGTCAATCCTGGTCAGGGGGCAGCATAATGTAGACATAATATTAACACAGCTTCAACACCTGCTACCCAGTATTGCGTTAGCGCGAGACGAGAAACGGATACCCCCATGGACTGAATAAAGGTTCAGTTCAAAGTTCCATGATGGCTCCCGATATTTTTATGGGGGGAAAAACCAAAAGGGCAAGGGGGTTTTTTTTTTTTTTTTTTTTTTTTTTTTTTTTTTTTTTGTTTTTTTTTTTTTTTTTTTTTCCCCCCCCCCCCCCGCCCCCCCCCCCCCCCCGGTGCGGCGGGAAAGTTTTTTTTTTTCTCCTCGAGAAAAACTAGAGGTTCCCGAGTCCGAGAAAGTTCCAGTCCACAAGAATACCTGAGAAGGCCGGAGGGCCACATTGGCGAAGCATGTAGCAGATAACAATGAAGATGAGGACAATAGTCCGAAAATCCAAATAATACTAATTATCAGACTATCTCAAAGATACGAGAAATAGTGACACATCGCTATTATTTTTATTGTAGTCTCATTGGCGCCGGCATAGCTCAATATGTAACCCTTGACATGTGCTTACAGTCCTTTGGCCAGGACTGAACATTCAGCCGTGGCACCTTTTAGCCGCGGATGACCACAGTTTGTCACAAGTTTTACCATATTTTCAATGTCCCTCTTATCCATACGTACCATAAGACATATGCCTCATTGAGAGTTTACTTCTTGATAACCTGGATGTCCGGTTGAAAATCTTTCAAATCTCTTTGTTAAAACTGCCGGTATTACTACCTGATCTTCATATAACAATATCAAAAATATATTATTTCCTTTGTTTTCTTTCTGGTCGAATTTCTTTTTATTCTTTCAGAACCAACCAGGATAATAAAAAGTACAAGATAGAAAAACATACACTTCAATGATACCCATGATACAAGCGCTTTTGCCAGTTGTTTGTTTATGCTGAGAGATGTATAAACAAGTTTGTAGGACTACCAAATTTGGTATTTCATATTGGGGTTGCAAGAGGTTTTGGGTGTTTTAAAGGTGTAAGATGCCTGGATATTCTGGTGTGTATTCTTAGGCTTTTTGCTTTACCCCACTGTTGGTTGTCGCGTTGAAAGGAGGAATTTAAGGAACAAAAAAGAAGACGACAAAGCGAAGGTGGTTTTATGACTTAGGTTTGTTCCCAGTCATAGTCACCTGTGGCAAGGGAAACTTCCTGGCTAGTAGGAGCAACCAGACCCAGTTAAGCCTAAACTCGAATGGCCGAGATATTCTTCTTGGGATCGGAGTTGGTCCTTTCCCTCGCACATGCGGGAGGTATCTTTCCGGTAAGGCTCATGCGGAGGGTTTTGTTGTTTTCATCTTTATTATTTATTTCTTTATAGTTTTAATTTTTATAATCCCCCACAGCTCACACACACACACACACACACCACACAGAGTCACACCACAACACACACACACACACACACACAGAGTCACACACACACACACACACACAACACAACATAATCCGGGTGTTTAGAAAAAATTTGAAATCATTTGATGTGAATATCTTAATATTACAAATCCTAGACCAAAGGAATTTCACGACGGTTTCATGTGAGTAATGAAGATTTGTTTTAAGCAAAATTTAAACAGACCACTCAGAAGGATGGATGTTTCGTAACTACATTTTTCGTTTTGGCAAATTTGAACTTAACGACCTAAATTATAACCACCCCCCTCTAAAATCGGTATAGTAAGCGCCTAGCCAAAAAATTTGGCCACACTTTCCTAACTCATGAAGCGGAACATGGTGTGCCAAATTTAAGTATTTCGTGTCGGTGGGTGCAGGTTTCAACCTTTTTGCTTGTGTTTTGACTTGGAATGACCCCTTTATTAGACAATGAGTCTGCATTTTTTGGGTGCCCAAAGCATCTTACCCTAACCCATAGCACCCTGAAGTATTTTTACAATATCATCAGACATTGTTGATTTTCCACAGAATACAAGATCAAATTCGCTTCTTTGTATAAGTCCTTTCCAACAAATCACGATCTATCTTGTAATGGAGATACGCTATCTGGTAACTGAAACTATGTCACTTTGGTTAGTCACAACTACCCTAGGAACTATATAGTATTATCAACATGAGTATTTATTCGACATCAAAATCCTTAATTAATAATAGAATAAATCTTATTTAGTAATGATGTCTTCAATGAAAATCTGAGTTGATTTGCCTCAAAAACAGCCACATATTATTAGTATGTTTTAAAATCCTGCAATGTGCTCTTATATATCACCATATAAAGTTTTACATAAATATATTGTAGTTAATTTGCATACTGGTTTTACAAAACCGTGTTTAAATAAATTACTTGGTGTATGATTTCTAATTTGTTTATTCTCAAACTATTAAAAGCAATCATATATATTCATTTTATATTTGAAATCCATCTAGAATAAAGTAAAAATAAGTGTATCTGTGTTGCTGTATTCAATTTAATTATCTTTCTAATTCAATATGATATTTTAGTGGTTAAATCAAACTTAAACAGACCTAAAATTTCACCATGGATATTCACCCTGCCGAAAGAAAAAAAAATACCAAAATCAGGAGAACAAATTTAATAAATTTTCAGTATTGAGTATATATATGAATAAAAGATATAATGCATCAGGTATTTTCATGTAAAAACTTTCAAAATTTATCAGGTCAGTAACTTGGAACCATGTATCTCTGAGGCAATGACACAATCTCTCCAAAGATCTGTAAGGATCAAGGTCAAGCTGTTCTATCGTTAAATCACGTTCATGCGCGCTGTTCGTTGCTTAGCTTAAGACATGTCACTGGTGACCTCATAGGACCCACGTCTACTCCTCCCTGCTTCTTTTCTTCTCTTCTCGAGAAATCTGAATTACTGTCTTCTTTCAATCCCAAATTCTCCCAAGACCATAAATAATCTATGCTACAATAGTAATACCAGCTAATAACATTGAAAAATATCAAATTTGTCAAAGAATAGTTCTGTACGCAATATTCACCTCCAAACACAAGAAAGATGATTTGTTTATTTAATTATTTTTTTAAATTTTTACATTTAATCTACAAAAAAATTCATGACAAAAAGGTAAACAGAGAAATGACAACTACTTGAAACATTGATGGCTCTTTGGGAGTGACAGTTGGCACAAAAGAGAAGTAATCCATATCCATAATCAATAAAGAAACTGAAAAGTCATTTCAGTCTCTTGTTTCTGTCACTGATCCAAATAAATCTCCGGAACATTTTGGAATCTGACTTTTCTGTATTCAGCAACATTTTTTTTTTTTTCCAAATAATTAAAAAATAATTATATGATGATTAATTGATAAATTGTTCTGCAAAAAACAAAAACAAAAAACAGAAAAAACCAAAAAAAAAAACCCCCCCAAAAAATTGATTGAAAATTTTTGACAAAAGAATATAATCAAAAAATAAGATGTATTTTTTTTCATTTTTTTTTTGACTACCACAACAGGAACTTTTTTTTATAACACGTCTGATCTTTTAAGCATAAAAATCAAATCAAACTGAAAAATGGTCCCAGCTGTCACTTTCTCTCTCTTCTCTCTCTCTCTCTCTCCCCCTCTCTCTTCTGTCTCTTTCTCTCTCTCTCTCCTGTCTCTTTCTATCTCTGTCTCTTTCTCTCTCTGTCGCTGCCGTGGATGACGCAGTGCTGTGGGACGTTCTCCTTACATTCGTAGTGAGCGGCACACGCCGAAAAGCCTCTTTACTGACTCAGTTGGGCCTGTGAGGTGCTAGAGCAACATGGTGGGGATATGGATGATACTGCGTGTCGTTCTTCTATGTCTCACACACCTGTCCCTCAGTTTGCTCCTCTCTGTCCCTCTCTCTCTCTGTCCCTCTCTCTTCTTGTCCCTCTACTTCTCTTCCCCTTTCTCTTCTTCCCTTTCCTCTTCCCTCTCTCTATCTAGATTTAGTTTGGTTATTATCTTTCATTATTAATACAAAAAAAATGCACTGATCTATATTTAAAAAAAAAAGATAAATAATCAAATATTTCATGTTCTAATCCAGTTTACTATTGGCCTTTTTTTGGGGGGGGCATCAAATTTCATTCACTTGGAATAAATGTTTTCATTTATTCATATATTTTCTTAAAAAATTTAAAAAAAAAATCTTCAATACTTTATAGTTAGAGCAATATACAATTAATCATTAAATTAAAATTCACCAAATTTCCTACGGACTTCAAGTTCATGGAATAGACTGCAAATGAAGGAATAAGTGAAAGAAATATAAATCACTTCCATATGACTCCATTTTTTGACTTTCAATGGAAATTACAAATAGGAGGAAAAATTTCAGAGTTTTTATATATGTTTATATGTGTATATATATATGTGTGGATTATATATGTTATATTGAGGAAAATTTCCAGAGTTTTATATATATGTTTATATGTGTATTATATATGTCTGGTGAGTGTATAATATATGTATAGGAGAAAAATTATCAGAGTTTTTATTATATAGTTTATATTGTATATATATAGTGTGCAGCTGTATAATCTTGTATAGAGGAAAATTCAGAGTTTTTTAGATCTATATCATTATACATATACTGTTTTGATTCATTTACATTTTTCTCGCCCAAACACACACACACAACACATTAACATATATAATTATCATGTATATATATAAATATATATATTGAAGGTTTATGTTTAGCTTACAATGAACATACACGCCCGCCTAATTCATTAATTATTAACTAATTAATTTTCAAAATTAGGTTCATGACTTCAATAAGCACATATCTCCAAGATATATTTATATAGTATATATATTATATATAGTATATATGTTTATATGTGTATATATATATATGTGGAGTGTATATATATTTAGAGGAACAATTCAGCAGTTTTTTATATATATGTTTATATGTGTTATATATATGTGTGAATGTAATATATTAGTGTTATAAGGAGGAAAAATTCAGGTTTTTATTATATATGTTTATTGTGTATATATATATGTGTGAGGTATATATAGGTATAGGAGGAAAAATTTACAGATGTTATTTTTATATATGTTTTATATGTATATTATATGTGTGAGTGTATATATATGGATAGGAGAAAATTGAAGAGTTTTACTATATTATGTTTACATGTGTATTATATATGTGTGAGTTATATGATAGTATAGGAGGAAAAATAGAGTTTTTATATATAGTGTTATTATGTGTATATTATAGTGTGAGTGTAATTATAATGTATAGGAGGAAAAATTCAGGTGTTTTAATATATATGTTTATAGTGTATATATATGTGTGCAGTGTATATATATGTATAGGAGGAAAAATTTTAAGAGTTTTATATAATGTTTATATGGTGTATCATATAATATGTGTGGATTGTATAATATGTATAGGGGAAAAATTTCAGAGTTTTTATATATATGTTTATTAGTGTTATATATATGTGTGAGTGTATGGATATATGTATAGGAGGAAAAATTTCAGAGTTTTTATATATATGTTTAATGCTGTTATATATCATATATGTGTGAGTGTATATATATGTTGAGGAAAAATTTCAGAGTTTATTATATGTATAGTTGTTATTTTATATATATATGTGTGAGTGTATATATATGTATAGGAGGAAAAATTCAGATTTTTATATATATATTTATATGTGTATATATATATGTGTGAGGATATTAGTATAGGAGAAAAATTTCAGAGTTTTATATATAATGTTCATATGTGTTATATATATGGTGAGTGTATAATATATGTATAGGAGGAAAAATTTTCAGAGTTTTTAGATTCTAATATCATATATACATATACTGTTTGATTCATTTACATTTTTCTCGCTTAACACACACACACAATCACACTTACATATATAGTGTACATGACTGTGATTACACTTGTCAAGCTCATTTTCTATAAAAAAAGTATCGAATTTTTATTGCGTACAATGCGTGGAGTTGCCTTCAAGTAAAAATTTAATATAGATATATATGGAGGTTATGTTTAGCCTTACAATTGAACAACATGCCGCCTTAAATTTCATTAGATTTTAACTTAATTAATTTCAAATAGGTATAGACTTCAATTTAAGCACTATCCTCCAATATATATATATATATATATATATATATATATGTTTATATGTGTATATATGTTGTTGAGTGTATATATAATGTAATATGTGTGCGATTATTAATGTATTGGATATGTTGTGGCACACACAACACACACACCACACACATATAATATATCATCATGCATTCGCGCATGCAGCATGGTATCATAACAATCTTTCGCCAACCTTCCCTATCATTCATACACCTGGAAGCCTCCTCTGCAGTAGCCAACATCTTTCACCAATCTGGTCCAATTATGTCCTTGCTGGGCGCCCCACACTTGCATCGTCCATGTGTTGGCTTCCACAGCTGAACGTCGCTTATGAGTTCATCCCTGCTTCTCCAGCAGTGTGCCTGCATGCCTTGTCCGTCTCACTTCCGGATAGCTTTCGTGGAAGGGGGGGGGCAGGTTGACCGTTAACTGTTTCCTTTTGGGTCTGTTTCCACGACTTATTCAAGATCGCATGCAGCATTCTTGTGCGCCCATCTAGCTTATACTCAGACGCTGTTGTTAGGATCCAGGGTTGGTGCACTACAGCAGCACTGACACAACCACAGCCTGGAAAAACTGTCGCTTCAGTTGCAAGAACTGTTGCCATATATATAATATATATTCATTCTAGAGTGTATAATACATTAAGGTGCCATTGTTACCATTGGTTCTCTGCAGCTATCTATGCCTACCTTTCCTTCATGAAATACAATGGATAGTCTATATCATTGATATATGTATGTTATTTTTGTTTAGGAGACAGAATCTTCTTATTTTTCCCGCGTTTTTTCGTAAATTAGTGCGTGTATCTTCATTTTTTGGCTCATATATTTCAGCATACATCCTTCATATGCTGACCTTGCCACTGCCTCCTGCTTTTCCTTTTATCTGTTTATCTTGATGAAGGTCAAGATTCTGCTGATCCGGATCTTTAATGTTTTTTTGTTGTTGTTTTTTTTTGCTTCATTCATTCCTGTCTGCATGTTTGAGTTTTTGGTTTGCTATTTTATTTTCTAAATAAATTTTGTCGCTTTTGTGGTATTTGTGTGTATGTTTGCATGTTTTTGTTATTGTTTTCTGTTAGGTGATGTTTTTCTAATTATAGTGGTTGTCTGTTCTATGTCTTCCTCACTGGTCCAAGGCCATATTAGGAATTTTTTTCTGTGCGGGCAGGCCCTGAAGACTTCTGATTTGGTGTTCAGAAATTTGTTTTTTGATGTTATTCCTTGGAGAATTCGCAATTTTTCTGTTGTACACAGTGAGCCCTTTTTGATCCGTTATGTATGGTTTGGTCCGATCTTATTATAACAGAAATAGATATCTCTCTTTATTCACAAATTTTACTAACATAATACATCCACTACCAACAAAACAATTAAAAAGAAAAGAAGACACTTTGGAACAGAACCTAAACTACTAGGATGTAACATCAAATGGATGTTGACCACGGTAGCTCTAAATGAAACAAGTGTTCTGCACATAGGCTCCATGCAGGCTTCCGGGGTGAAAAACAAATTTTATAAACAATTAAAAATATCCCCTATTTAATGTTTGTCAACCAATCATAAAATCCCCCCCCCCCAAAAACATTTCAAAGCGAATCTCAAGCGATTGATAACTATAAAACAGCTCACTTAAAGTCGAATAAACCAGTTGACTTTGGCACACAGAGTGTCACTTCTTACCAGGTCAAGATCAAGGAAACACGCTACCTCCGATGCACACCACAACCTGCGTCACACAAAACCCAAGTCGTCAGCCAGAACAACTTTCAACCCTACTCGTGCCACCAGAATCAGCCGACAAAGAAAAAGACTTCTTCAACAACCCCACACCAGCCCTCATTTCACAAGTGAAGAAAGACTTATCTTCTGAACAATTCCAATTACAATTAATCCAATTTTTTTTTGTCTGTTTTTCTTTTGCTATCATATGGCTTGCTTGTGATATTTCATCTAAACCAACACATGTTACAGAGAAAAATACCTATTAAAGTGATGAACTGCTAAATGTCAAATAATGATAGTGGTTCTAATGTTAGGAGAGATAAATCAGAATCTTATTGTGAAGGTCTAAATTATAGAATTGACTAGAAGAGATAAAAAAATGCATGTAGCCAAGCTTTAGATGAAAAGGGTCCACAACGGAATGTCCTAAATGAGTAATGATTTTAGGATTTGTACACAAATAAAAAAAGGTACGACTAAAGGGAGTAACTAAAAGGGATCTAATACATGTGTGAACACAACGTTAGAAGAAACTGAATTCAAACCTTAAAAAAACTAAATTTACTTTTTTTTGTGGCGCAAGGGGTTTTCCCACCGGGAGAGGGGTGAGGCGAGAGGAGAGTAGCCTTTGAACAGCAAAGAGAACCAGAAAAGCGGCGAGAAAAAGACAGCAGCCCCAGAAAGTATCACAGTTTGTGTGCAGTCAGTGCAGCAAAGATTGTCACTTTAGATTTGCCTGCAGAGTCACTTGTGCAGATAATTTATTTATTTATTTTTTATTTTTTTTTTCATTTTTTTTTAAATTTTTGGACACTTACACATCGTCCTTAGTGACGGAAAGTGCCAACAAAACTTACTTATGTACAATGTTATATGGAGGGGTTCAGTAAATACAAACGCACACACACACACACACATATATTATATATATATATGTGAAAGAAAAGGAAATGAATCCGACGGTATGTAGTATATTAAGAAAGAATTGAAAAAACACAGGTTTTAAATGAAAAACACAGGTTTAAAACTCACCACTTTAACTCATTTAAACCTGTGTTTTTTCATTCTTTCTTAACTATACTACATATATATATATATATTATATATATTATATTATATATATATGCATGTTCATTATTTGTATTTGTGTTTCTGTATTGTGTTTCAGTATTGTGTTTTATAATAAAAATTTTTGCAAAGTGGTTGAATTTTGTTTTTTTCTATTTCATAGTAGGTATGACATATGTTTCAGATTTTTAAAAATCCTTATTAAGGTAATAAAATAAGCATTTATTTCAAAAACTTATTTTCAATTTATAGTCATGATTTAGGTAAGAGAGTGGTAACACACACACACACACACACACACACACACACACACACACACACATATATATATATATATATATATATATATATATGTTTTTTTCCTGGTGGTTTTTTCCAGAGATAACTGTCACTTAAACTGTCTTAACCTAATTCCTTTATCCACTAGGCTATGTGTTAATTGGTTCCTGAGTCCGACAAGAAATAACTTTTTTTTTTAAAAATCTTTTCATACAATATCATCATCGAGTTTGATGTTTGTGTGATAGGAGGTAAATTGGCCATATAACAACTGTTTTGTGGGTCTGATTACTAGCACATAACATATACATTATACACACATGTATATTATATATATATATATATATATATATATAAGGTCATCCACAGAACGTGTTTCGACTTATCAAGCTCCTCAGTGTGGCTAGACATTCTGTAAGCTACCTACAGCCGCGAATTGAAATCCGATCGGATTGGGTGTCAGTCCAGCACCGTAACCATTAGGCTGTCTTCACTTACAGAATGGAAGGGATTTTAACTGTTTTAAACACACATCACTTTGCGTGTAAGCCGTCACAGAGTGCTCCATTCCTTAGAAGAGCGTTGCGTTTACGCTTGAGTTGCGCGCCGTCAGCAAGACCCCCCAGAGTGCCTCAACCCTAGGGGATGCGGGAGCCATATATATATATATTTTCCTGTAGTTAGGATCTTTCCATGTGTTGGTTTAACCAAAATATGTAGGTAAACCATAATGAGAGCGCAATGTGCCTGTGCCATGAGTGGATGGACAGAGCCAAGATATTCAATAAATGAAGGAAAAACTTTTTAAATTTGCTTCATACAATAATTGGAAAATAAATTATGGTAAGGAAGTTTTTTCCTTCATCTCTTTCCCTTCTGTAGGCATAATAGCCGAGCGGTTAAACGTTCGACTGATGCTTATATGATCGTGTTTCTATCCCAGCTGTAGTAGCTTACAAATGTCGCTACCACACTGAAGAGATAGGATACGTCAAAACACGGTGTCTGTGGACGACTATTATATATATATAATTAATTATATATACTATATATATATGTGTGTGACTGCTGGTGTTGTTGTGTTAAGGGATCCACGTATGCTTCTCGTTGATATATGTGTGTTTATAATAATTATATATATATACTATATATCCGTCTATTTGTGTATATACATTTTGTTTGGACTTTATTGTGAAGCATTAAAAAATATTTTAAGTGTTAAATTTTGTATTTATTCTTCACACTAAAGCCCAAACAAAATATATATACCACAAATAGACAGATATATATATATACATATGGTAGAAAATTTGAGGAGGTTAATCCGATAAGTAGTGGAGAAAAGTAGACAAACACGGGATGTATGGAAACTTGATGTTTTTGTCGACGGTGCAACGTTTCGGTCTCTTATTAGACCATCTTCAGACATGGATATAGTTCTTACTCGAATGATGGATAATTCTCAAAATGCTGAAACGGAAGGTTCGTCAGTAGGGGAGGTGTAGTTGGGGTTTAGTGGATTCTTTTTTCTCTCTGGAATGGGGAGTGCGAAATGGTGTGATGGTGGTCCACAGGTGTTAGATGTGTGGGATGTGGTTTAGCTAAATATGTGTATGTGTGTGCTGTGTGTGCTCTGTTTAAATTGTTTTTTTGTTTATATGTGATTGGGAACTGGATTTATCGTTAAGTTATATGTGTGTTGTTGGTATGTTGGTGTGATTTTTTTTTATTTATTATTTATTTTATTTTTATTTTATTTTATTATTTATTATTTTTTTTGTTAGGGTTGTAGGGTAAGATTTGTTAAATTGTAAGTGAGCATATGATAATTTATAGTACTATTATTGTTATTATTATTATTATCATTATATTATTAATCATCAGTGTCTGTTTATGGGTAATCTGTAGTATCTGTCTGTCTATCTTTTTCTTTTGTTTTTATTTATTATTTATATTATTTCGTATATTAATATGATATTATTTTTATATATTTATGATATTATATATATGATATTATTTATTATATATTATGATATTATATATATGATATTATGTGGTTCAAAGTTAACTGACCTGAAAAAATGTAAAAGTTTTTTAAATAAAATAACTAGTGCATTATATCTTTTATTCATTAATATATCAACACTGAAAAATTTCATTAAATTCGGTTAATTCCCTGATTTTTTATATTTTTTTTTCTTTCGGTGGGTTGACTTACATTGGTGGAATTTAGGTCCGTTAATCGATTTAACCCGTTTTAAATTGAAGAATAATTAGGTGACTCTTAAAAAAACTCCCCCCAAAGGAAAAAAGAAATAGCTAAAAAAAATCCCCCTGTTATTTTTTGGCTTTTAGAATGAAGATATTCTAGGCTTTGAAAATGATTAATGTTTTTGTATTGGAACACTTACATTTTTTTCCCCATTCTTCATACTGTTCAAATGTAGTGATAACTTGCTTATGTTCAAATGTTAGTGATAACTTGCTTTTATAAAATTTTTCTGCTTTTATTTTCTCTTGCAATGTTTTATTATTGGAATCATTGTAGGATATTTTCACTTATTGTGATTTCTTGCTTTATGTTCAACCGTCTGTTAGTTTACCTTTTTATATGCAGTAATGTTTTCTGCTACAGCTAAAATGCTTTTGTAATGTACTGCTCACTTGCTTTAAACATTACATGTTTGATACATTAAAACCCATTCGTTTTATAATAAAAAGATGAACATACACCTTTGTGAAAATTAATTGAAAACAAAATGAATAATTCCTTTACTCCACCGCCCTGTCGGTGGGGCGTTAGAATGCACCGACTGCACCTCTGCAGAGGGGTAAGACTCCCCCAATGGGGCCACCTGTGCCGTGGTTGGCGAATTTGATGCTTAAGGATAGAGCCCAGGTGGATGAGCAGTTCATGACATGCAATACTCCACTTTTGCCCTATCTTGGGTCTGACAGGTGTTGAGAGGCCCCTCCAATCAATTGGCTGGTCACGTCAAGCCCTTAGCACTATATGATTTTCCCAACCCTATTGCCCTTATGGCAAGCCCCAACCCTTTTTATCATATGGGTGCTAGAAGGCGGTGGCTGGGGGTCTACATGTCCTGGGAATGACGTTAAATCTATCTGATGGTGAGTTCCAGTTTTGGAGGTTTGGGGAATGTGGAGCACCCCTTCATCACATTGCTCCCTGGTCCACTCTGACCCGGAGTTGGTAGTACCTGTTAGGGTCCCATCTATGGGTTAAATAGAAAAAGTGTATTTATAAAAAAAATTGTACTTATCCATTAAGAATTGATTTATTTTCAAAACTTTACGACTTAAATGACCACTGAGTGATATGCCGATAAAACAAAACAAACCAAACCATCCTTTACTCCAATGCAACATTATAAAGATGAACAAAGACAATGATGCGGCAATATTACAATTAAAAACAAGGAGACTCTTGAAAATCTTGCAGAGATTTCTGAAGTCAATTCTTAGGCCATAGTTGAGCCAGTGCGATTTCTTTGAATAAACAATCTATAATATTTCAAGATAGTTTTCATGTTAATTTGGTAAATATATCTTTGAAAAAGGAGATATACAGTATCTATTTTCATTTTTGCATAATTTTAGACGACAATTTATCCACTACATCATGTTTTTTCCATCTATATCATGTATCATGTTTAATTTGATCATAGCTCTTAATCAATGTATGTCATCTTATTCATATAGATTTATGTAAATATTGGTCTGTTTATTAGAAATAACAAGACACACACACACACACACACCACACAACATACACACACACACTACACTTACACACACACAACAAAATACACACACAGATACATCACACACCACAGAACAACACACACACACACTTACACACACACACACACACACACAGATACACACACACACAACACACAGAGCGAGAGAGAAAGAGAGGATAAGAGAGAGAGAGAGAGAAGAGAGAGAGAGAGAGAGAGAGAGAGAGAGACACACACACACACACACAGTTAGTAAATCTCTTTTGCATATACATACAATATCTCACACATGAAACACACACATGCACACACCTGCACACAAGCATACTTGAATTTGTTTTTTCTCATACAAAACACGCACAAGCACACACACACCCAATATTACTTTTTTCTCATACAACCATCCCAATCAATTACTTTTTCACATATGTTTAGCACATATAGATACATACATAGAGTCAATATATCAGTCCTATCTGTCATATCTATGACTGAAATTGATCTATTTGAAAATGATTGGAATGAGATAAAAATACTTATATATACAGGGTGTTCGGGATAAATTTGACATATTTATACACTATAATATATATATATATATATATATATGTGTGTGTGTGTTGTGTGTTGTATGTGTGTGTGTGTGTATGCCCACAACATATACATATATATATATATGCCCACAATATATACATATATATACAGTCACACATATATACATATACACACATATAAATATATATATATGGTGATTGCTACTTCTTCGCAGAAGAAAGCCCTTTCTACAAGTAATTCGGTTGTGAGCATGCAGAGGGCCCAAATTTGCTTTAAAAAAAAAATTTTTATGTTCCCTGTCACACATGACCCCTTTCTCGGCTTCCAATCGCATGCGACCATACTTGACTGAGAAGCCCAGCCCTCGACAGGCAGGCCCTGCTACACAGGTCATATATATGGTTAGACTTTACTTTAGCAACTATGTACATGCCATCCGTTATGATCCGTTTATGTAGAGGCCGCTTCAGGATGGGGTGCTCGAGCTGACTTACCTCAAATCCTTACAGCTACCATCGGCCTGCCTTTCCAAGAGAAAGTGTACCAGCCCCAAATTCTGTCAATTAGTCCTCATCGCTAAAGTGGACTTCCGCAAGGTTCACGATGTCTGCTCCATATCGAGAATTCTTTGATACGATACCAGTTCGTTGTTTGGGATTTCAAGATCCCTCAAAATTGAGATGTGTCTAAACATTCCAGGTGGCTATTTAGCGTAGGTTTGTTGTAATATTTTCTTGTTTTGGCCCTGATAATGTAAACAGCTGCCAGCCGCAGGTTGCTTGCCAGCTTAATAGGGGAAGAGGCATTTGTTTAGTTTGTTTGATGTCTGGGTGGGCAATACTACCCAAGGGGCTGTAAGTGTGATTGTGTGTGTGTTTAGGCGAGAAAAATGTAAATGAATCAAACAGTATATGTACAGGGTGTTTGGGATAAGTTTGTTTATATATATATATATATATATTTTATATATATATAGGGCTTTCAGGAGAAATTTGACATATTTATATTTGGTTATTTTTCTGCCAGACTGAGCTCTTTAACATTGGAATGACAACCAGTTTAGGAGAAGGAAAAATCTGAATTCAAATTTGAATTTTAAACTCTGTTTAAGAAATTGACCTTGTGTCACATCCTACTCATATGAAGGGGTTGGGTAGATATGTATATATAACTATGGGCAAACAAATAATTATTATCATTAAATAAAAAGAGTTACTTGAAAACTTAATTTTAATTTAATTGCAAAAAAAAAGGCTGAATTTGGCATAAAATAACCCAACAAGGATTGTCATGCTGTAAAACTATCTAAACCACCATCCAATTCTCTCTAACACAACACAAACTTGGTATCTCATACAAATAACACACATACTCTTAATATCTCCCAATTTCTTAATATTTCTCTTAGACACACAAAATACACACTCAATATCTATCTCATACACAACACAAACACATTCAATCTGTCTCACACACACACACAAACACACACACATTCAATATTGATCATTTCCACACAATACAACAACAATAAATTTCTCTCTCACATACACATTCAACACCCACATATTCAATATATCTCTATTTCACACAAAACACATATCTTACAAACTTGATATTTCCGAAACTCTTACAGCACATACTCATAGACTCAATATCTCTCAGTCCCATTCACGGATATACTCAGACTCATGTCTGTGGAGGTGTTCTTAGTGCAATGGTTATCGTCATAAGATATGGAATCAGCAATCTGGGTTCAAATCCTAGACAAGGTTGTTTGCTATTTGTATTTTTAAGATGAGGCTTGATGTGAATAATTTTGATTTTTCAGACTGTTGTCCTCATCTTTATTGTGGTAGATTCATTTGTCTGTATTTTTGAGATGAGGCTTGATGTGAATAATTTTGATTTTTCGGACTGTTGTCCTCATCTTTATTGTGATACATTCATTTGTCTGTATTTTTGAGATGAGGCTTGATGTGAATAATTTTGATTTTTCGGACTGTTGTCCTCATCTTATTGTGATACATTCATTTGTCTGTATTTTTGAGATGAGGCTTGATGTGAATAATTTTGATTTTTCGGACTGTTGTCCTCATCTTTATTGTGATAGATTCATTTGTCTGTATTTTTGAGATGAGGCTTGATGTGAATATTTTGATTTTTCGGACTGTTGTCCTCATCTTTATTGTGATACATTCATTTGTCTGTATTTTTGAGATGAGGCTTGATGTGAATAATTTGATTTTTCGGACTGTTGTCCTCATCTTTATTGTGGTAGATTCATTTGTCTGTATTTTTTAGATGAGGCTTGATGTGAATAATTTTGATTTTTCGGACTGTTGTCCTCATCTTTATTGTGCTATGTATAAACACAGTGTTTCAGCCGTTGTATCCTCCAGCCTTCTTCAGGTGTTCCCTTCGTATCTGAGCATAGTAATGACCCAATCTGGGAAATCATTTTTAATAGTTTGACAATTGATCATAGTAATTTACTAAGCTTAGATTAGATGTGGCACCCAGTGAGAATCGAACTCACTATCAATGGTCTGTGAATCTAGCTCGTGAAAAAAAAAGCTTTTAGTGGGTGAGGCAACTTGGAGGAAATTGGTTACATTTTCAAGTCATGAGATGTCAAAACAGTGAAGCTGACAGTTAATAATAATCAACAATGTGGGTCACCTCATGTGGGGGGTGGGGTTTGGGGGCGGCATGTATATTAATTTGATACTAGCGGGACCTGTGGACATACCACAGTATGATCATTTAATTATTACAATGTTTGATATGTTTACTTAAGAGCTATTGCAATAATTATATATGTAAAAAGTATAATAATCTTGACTAGCAGAACCTGTGGATATATATATTTACCAAGCCCTCCGCACGAGCAGGATGTGACACAAGGTCAATTTCTTAAGCGGAGTTCAACAGGTTTGAATTCAGTTTTCCTTCTCCTAGGCCGGTTGCCTAACCAAGGTTAAAGAGTCCAGTCTGCCCTACTATTTATCCATAGCTGGAGGGAGATTAGGATTCATACCTTTCCCAAGGGTATTAGCGCTAAGTGAAATGCAATTACCATGTCCAGGATTTGAACTCGGGGCGACGAGTCCATTTCCCATGACTTTAACCATTACACCACGCGCTTCCTAATTAATTTAATTATTACAACGTTTGATATGTTTACTTAAGAGCTATTGCAAATATACTTCAATATGTAAAAAGTATAATAATCTTGATTTAACCCTCTCTCTCGTTCTTTTTTTCTTTCTTTTCACCTTTTCATTATGTTTGATTGAAACAAATTAGCATTATTGCTTCCGCACTCACCTCTTCTCTCTATCTTTCCCCTACTCTTTCTTTCTTTCTTTCTTTCTTTCTTTCTTATATTTTTTCTATGTAGCATGTGCTTTTTCTTCCCTTTCTTTCTTTATAATAAAAATGAGGCAATGATACTCATAACAAATAAGAATTCAGCAGATAAGCGATTCCAGATAATCAGGATTTACATTTTCACATTTCATCTTGGATGATTTGGGCGGTCTCATTTTTAACCAGAAGGTGTTGCAAGATGATAACAGTCATTCTTTTAAGGAACACAAGTATTAATATATAGATTGATGAAAAAAAAAAAAGAAGTTATTTTAGTTGTATAAAGGTTTTCAGTTGATAGAATTGTCAATAAACCAGATGGGCATTAAATTTCGGACCATATGACCCTTTGCGATTTCGACTCGTGGGGACACTTTTCTCATTTACACCGTAAAAATCCGGTTGTTTGTTAGGGTTAGGGTTAGGGTTTAGGGTTAGGGTTAGGGGTTAGGGTTAGGGGTTAGTTTTATAATTAAAAAAAAAACCTCTAAAAATTGTCTGTTAACAATTAACCGGATTTTGGTGGTGTAAATGAAAAAAGTGTCCCCATTAGTCGAAGTTGCAGAAGGGGGAGGGGGCCTTAAGGTCATATGGTCCAAAATTTCTTCTAAGTCCAAGTTTTCTTTATTTTAATTTGTGCTCATAAAGATTTTATGGCATGTCAAACCTTATTGGATTATTTTATACTAAATTCAGTTTAACAATTATGGTCTCCAATTTTATATGATACAAAAATGTATCTTTACGATCATTTTATAAAGGTAAACATTTTATACTTAGTTGTAATACGAAGGTTTTAAGGGCCAATGTATCAATCTAGTACAAAATCATTTTAAACATTATCTTAAATAGATCAAATGACAAATAAATGGGACGCTAACAGGTACAACCACTCCAGATAAAATTAGACTTGGGAGTAATTGGCAATGTTTGTTTCACTTTGAGGAAGCCGTATGTTTTGGTCGGCCATTTTCATTTCACCCTAAATCTACACTGAAAATACGAATTTGTTCAAATCAATACAACTTCATGTTTTAACATGAAAATATCATAAGATGTGTTCTTGCACATCATTTGAAATTAACTTAATTGTTATTAAGAACACATTTTATGATATTTTCGTGTTAAAACATGCAGTTGTATTGATTTGAACAAATTTGTATTTTCAGTGTAGATTTATGATGAAATGAAAATGGCCGACCAAAACATAAGGCTTCCTCAAAGTGAAACAAACAAGGGGATGTTACTCTCATTTATATAACTAATGTTCAGATTACTGATATTAATAACAATGTGATCCCAGGGGACCATCCCACCAGGCAACACCTGTCCCCTTGATTTAAAAGGGCAGAGCTGGGTTTATTGCCCAGTGCCTGAGGTATCCCAGAAGAGGAATGCCAAAGGAATTTTTATGCACTAGCCACGCATGAGCTTTGGTTTGTGCATGGTTCCCCACTCTAATGATCCTTGTGTTCAACTGACATAGATGGGGATGTCAGTAAATAATAAATACTTACTTTCCACTTCTCTTGAAACGCTTATGCATACACTGCACGCACACACATAGAAAAAGAAGAACTTCTAATGCCATAGATGGGAATGTTAGTAAATAATAAATACTTACTTTCCACTTCTCTTGAAACGCTTATGCATACACTGCACGCACACACATAGAAAAAGAAGAACTTCTAATGCCATAGATGGGAATGTCAGTAAATAATAAATACTTACTTTCCACTTCTCTTGAAACGCTTATGCATACACTGCACGCACACACATAGAAAAAGAAGAACTTCTAATGCCATAGATGGGAATGTCAGTAAATAATAAATACTTACTTTCCACTTCTCTTGAAACGCTTATGCATACACTGCACGCACACACATAGAAAAAGAAGAACTTCTAATGCCATAGATGGGGATGTCAGTAAATAATAAATACTTACTTTCCACTTCTCTTGAAACGCTTATGCATACACTGCACGCACACACATAGAAAAAGAAGAACTTCTAATGCCATAAATGGGGATGTCAGTAAATAATAAATACTTACTTTCCACTTCTCTTGAAACACTTATGCATACACTGCACACACACACATAGAAAATGAACAACTTTTAATGCCATAGTTGGGAATGTCAGTAAATAATAAATACATAAATACTTACTTTCTACTTCTCTTGAAACACTTATACATAGGTTGTATATCAATATGTTGTATATAATCGAGAGAGGAAATTCGGGCGATAGAGAGAGAGAGAGAGAGAGAGAGAGAGAGAGAGAGAGAGAGAGAGAGAGAGAGAGAGATTAGAGACTTACAAGGTTACTGCTTCTGTTGATTTGTCTGGCTGTTATCTTATTGTCTAGTTGCTATGTTCTTCTAACTGCTCCTTTTAAACTAAGGGCTCCTTTTGGGCTAGCTTTAGTCATTGTAATTAATTAAATGAACTACAAGACTTTTATTTCTTGATCAAGCTTTTATTTATCCCATGTTCTTCAATCCCAGCAGAGAGAGAAAAAGAGAGAGAGAGAGAAAAAGAGAGAGAGAGAGAGAGAGACATGTGCTCTCTGCTCCAACATCAGGTTGAAACTAAAATCTAAATCTAGTCACGTGTTTCTCGTGATGTTTTCTCCAGGGGTCAGAGAGCTATAACCGTTACTGCTAAATTTCCGCTTTCTGATTTCAAAGCCAATGGCCCCCATATTTAACTACAGGGCCTGACTTTTGCTGTCAAAGTGACTTTATCCAAAAATATTGTTTATCTTTCTCTTCAGAAAACTTTTATAAATATTGTATATTTATAGATTTATAAAACTTTTGTTATTGTTAAAAGCTGCCTTTTCTTATTTACTTCTTCCTTATACATTTGTACTAACATAGACATCAATTACTTATACAAGGCCTCACCCACCCCCAACCCATTAACCTCTTCAATCATCTTGACATATATAAAGCTTAACTGTACTATAAAGCCAGAAGTATGGGGCACTCAGTGAGAATCAAAGTCACTAGTAACAATCTGCTATCATAGACTCTAACAGATTACATCATGTAAGATACCTTAGCTTAGCTTGGTTGTGATACAAGGCCAGAAGTATGAGGCGCCCAGTGAGGATCGAACTCACTAGTAATTGTCTGCTAACCAAGCTTTGTATTCATAGAAAGCATAACTTAACTGGACTAAAAAGCCAGAAGTATGGGGCACCCAATGAGAATCAAATTCACTAGTAACAATCTGCTATCATATTACACCATATAATATACCCAGTCATTTACTAAGCAAAGCTTGGTCGTGATACAAGGCCAGAAGTATGAGGCACTCAGTGAGGATCGAACTCAGTAGTAATGGTCTGCTAACCAAGTTTGCTATTTATAGATAGCATAACTTAACGCTAGAAATCTCACCTTGGAGGTGGTCACTAGTAGAAAAGGCTCAGTCCTACTTAGTGATCTATTTCAATTTAAACAAAAACATCAGCAAATATTTTATATATATATATATCACCTATATTTAATATATATATATATATATAACCTATATTTAATATATATATATATATCTAACGTATATCTAATATATACATCACCTATATTTAATATATATATATATATATATATATATATATAGTGAAAGAGAGAGAGACATGTATATCCAATAAATTTAATACACACAGATATATATGTATATATCCTATATTTAATATATATATGCATGTCTTATATCTAATATATATATATATATATATATATATATATATAATTTAATATACCAAGCGTGTTGGTAAAACTTCTCGCGGTGAGAAAAAACCCAGCAAATAGTTTGATTGTAAAAATATACTACCAAACATCAACCGGGGAGAAAAAAATTTTTTGAAAAAAGAAAAGACCAAGATAGTCGTACCAACAATATAAATCCTGAATTCATTTGAACAATTCATGCACTTTTTAAAAGTTTATGAATTTATATTTGCAGATTTGGTTGGTTTATTGATTTTAATGGCATATCAATCCATCTGGGGTTATGTCATGCTTAACAGTTAGGAAGTAATATATGTTGTGTATTTATATTTATACTTTTGTAGTAATTGGTTTTAACAATGTGTCAGCATCATTGGGGATCATGTTGTATGGTATTGATTAGGTTCATGTCTATATTCTATGGTATAATTTTTTTGTTTTTTAGAGATTTTGTTTCAGGCTGAATTGGTTATGGGTCGTATGTTACTGTTGATAAATGGACCTCTTGTAATATACAATTATTTGGATAGAGTTATATAATAATAATAATCAAACCAGACTGGATTTGACGACTGTATGAATTTGGTTTGTTTGGTTTGGTTTGCTTTACGGCATATCAACCTCAGTGGGTCATTTAATGCCGATAAAGTTTTGAAATAAATCAATTCTTAATGGATAATACAATTTTTTTATAAAATTTATAAATTTTTCTATTTAACCCATAGATGGGACCCTAACAGGTACTACCACTCCGGGTCAGAGTGGACCAGGGAGCAATGGTAATGAATGGGGTGCTCCACATTCCCCAAACCTCCAAAACTGGAACCTCACCATCAGATAGAGTTTAACGTCATTCCCAGGACATGTAGACCCGCAGCCACCGTCTTCTGGCACCCATATGATAAAAAGGGGGTGGGGCTTGCCATAAGGGCAATAGGGTTGGGAAAATCATATAGGTGCTAGGGCTTGACGTGACCAGCCGATTGATCAGAGGGGGCCACTCCGACCACCCGTCTAGCCCAAGATAGGGCCAAAGTTGTATGAATTTACTGACTTCTTATTACATAGACAATATAAGTAAAGTGATAATAATGGGTCAACTGATGTCTTATTTTAGCCTAAATAAATAATTAGTGATCTATTTCAATTTAAAAAAACATCAGCAAATATAATCTGTTTGGATAAAATCCTTAATTTATTTGAACAACTGATGCACTTTTTAAAAGTTTATGAATTTATATTAGCAGATTTTTTTTTGTTGTTGTTGTTATTTTAGATATGAGAATCTATTTGCAAGTAAAATGAAAGGGAATAATTAAAAAGCATCTTTTTTTATTATTTGCATCTTGTTAATGAATAAGCATTTTATTCCCCTCGCAAAGAACATACACAGCAAAGGAACATGTCTTTGTATTTGTTATTTATCCTAGCATCAAATAGCATAGAACAGCAGGGAGAAAGAAAGAACAACTCCCAGCCAAAAAAGACAAGAGGGGTATTTTAGTGATACAAGATGGTGGAATAAACTTGGTAAATTTGGTCAAGTGGAATCTACTTATGATTGATGAGTCCTGGGCAATACTGACAAGACAAATAATAAGACTCATACATAAGAGCTTTCATCCGACAACGAGAATTTGACTAGCCCAGGGTTCCTGCTTTAGACAAATTGTTACCCCCTCTCTACCCAAAGTCTCTAATTCGGAGCACTGCTAAGATGAAAATAAAACTGTATTTTTCAATAATTTTTCACAATGGGTATTTTGTGTCCAGTGGCTAAATTTACTGGGCTGTGATATAGTTTTTTTGGTTTTTTTTTCGACGGGGCAGCCTAAAGTCGGTATCAGCCGGTCAGCGAGGGAGTCTATCCCCTTTTCAATAGCACTAGACCAAGGAGATTGTTTTAGCATCTGAGGTGGAGCGCCACACCTACCATCAACTCCTTACTTTGCCGCACAGATCCCTGTGCTACTCATACACTGAGTTGGCGAGGACCGGTATCGAACTAGGAACCTTGTGGTTTCTAGCCGAACGCTCTACCGACTGAGCTAACCTGGCCCATTTAATGGGCCGGATATCATAGTAAAGAGTTCAAAATCCAGTCATGCTATTACATTCACTTTTGGACTTTTACCCTTCATCGGACCAAGACACCATTAAGCACCCCAGGTGAGACGTAGATTCAAAAGGACATGTTTTGCTTTTCACTGTTAAAATCCGGTTGTTTGTTAACAGATGATTTTTAGACGCATTTTTTTTTAATTATAACACTATAAACGAAGGGCACATTTTTATATATTTTTTACTTATTTCATGTTGTTGTTGTTAATTCAACAGCAATTCTTTTTTAATTATAAAACTTTTAACGTTAGAAATGTTTAACACGGGAATAGTTAAACCTATAAAAAGTATATTATATATATTTACCAACCCCTCCGCACGAGCAGGATGCGACACAAGGTCAATTTCTTAAGCGGAGTTCAACAGGTTTGAATTCAAAGTTTTCCTTCTCCTAGACCGGTTGCCTAACCAAGGTTAAAGAGCCCAGTCTGCCCTACTATTTACCCATAGCTGGAGGGAGAGTAGGATTCATACCTTTCCCAAGGGTAATAGCGCTAAGTGAAATAATTGCCATGTCCAGGATTTGAACTCGGGTCGACGAGTCCATTTCCCATGTCTTTAACCATTACACCACGCACTTCCTACATAAAAAGTATATTATATGGTTATAATAATAACAGCTAACCCTTTTTTTTTTATTATTATTATTAAAATCAAAAACTATTTTAGTATAAAAATGTTACTGGTTTTTATTGGACATCTGTTTTGTTTAATAACAACCGTTGAAAAGCAAAATTCAGTTCCTTTCAAAACAGATTTGGGCTGGTGTGCCTATTAGTGTCAAGGTCCCCTTCATCTAGATATGGATTAAATTGTGCCACTACTATTCTTCTACAAGGATGAAAATGGCTCGGGGGAATAAAATGTAGATTCACTAACAAGATGCAAATAAAAAAAGATGCTTTTTAATTATCCCCTTAATTAATTTAATTTTATTTAAAAATTAAATTAATTAAGGGAATAATTAAAAAGCACCTTTTTTTATTTGCATCTTGTTAGTGAATCTACATTTTATTCCCTTAGCGGTCACAGGGGAAGAGGGAGACCAATTTACCTGTAAAATATTGATCTTCTCTTCTCATCATAATCAACAGGTGTATCAGTTTGATTGACCTAGTTGATGACATATGTCAAGTGGCAAGGGCTTATTGAAACAATGGAGGCGGGGTGGGAGGCGGTTGGGTAGAGTGTTCAGGTAGGAAAATGCAACAGCTATTTTACCTGGAGACAAGAGTAGGCTTGATTGCTGATGATAGACCCTTCGTTGGAAAGTTATACCTGGTAGGGATGAGGGGGATATCGTTAAGACAAATTTAAATTAGGATTAAGTTAAACTTTATGGCTGTGGGATTTTTTTGGTCATGTAATAATCAAGCCTATTCAATTGCTGAATGAAGATTTTTAAACTAACTTTTTATTATATATATATATATATATATATGTTTTGTTAAACTCTACTGACAATTCTTGTCGGACGAGTTTTTGTTTGATCCTTTCTAACTGTCTGGCCTCCTGCTACTGCTCATTTTAAAGCGAGACAACGGAAACATTCCATCAGTTTCACACCTGAAGATGGTACAAAGACATGCCAAAAGTTCGTGAAGAAACCCAGATATTAAAAAGATAGCCAGACAGTTAGAAAGGATCGAACAAAACTCGTCCGACAAGAATTGTCAGTAGAGTCTAACAAAACATGTTTAAAAGAAAAAATGCTGCCAAAATATACTTATATATATATATATATATATATATATATATATATATATAATTATTATTATTATACACACATATATACATTTCATATCATCCATACATTACACACACACACACACACACACACACACACATATATATATATATATATATATATATATATATATATATATATATCAGCTGTATTTCTTTAGTATTAATCAATTTGAATTATCATTTGCACCATTCTCTCGTTCTTAAATAATGATTGGTATTTTCTGTGTGTTTTAGCTCAGTTGGTAGAGCATTGGCCTAGGAATTGCAAGGTTCCTGGTTTGACATCGGTCCCCACCAACTCAGTAGCACAGTTCTGTTCTGAGATGGGTGACCCCATAGGAACAGCAGCTACCAGACTAAGCAAGCATAGTAAATCTTACTATAATGGAGATTTAGTGTCTGTCTGTAAACGAAAATATGTCACAATATCCTCAGGAATTGCGTAAGCTTATCAATGAGTATTTCATTTATTGTCAAAATCATTAATGCATAGAATAAATTTTATTTATTAACAATGTCTCTATGAAAGTCTGAGTTAGATTTGCCTCAAAACAACGCATGTTATTATTCACTAAGAAATAAAGGTTTACATAATATATGGTGCGATTAATTTGCATGCTGGTTTTAACAAAACTGGGTTTATTAAATAACTACTTGGTGTTATAGATCTCTAATTGTTTTATTCTCCAATGTATTAAGATAATTCCTATGAATGATTTTTTAAAATAGAAACCCAGCCCTGCCCCTTTAAATCAAGGGGGCAGCCCCCCTGGGATCGATGCTATTAACTTGTAAAGATCCAGGACCGAAGCCACTGGACCCCAGGCGTTGGCCAGATCTACATACTAATAACATGTAATTATATTTATATATACAACAAAATAATGGTTTACAGTGTGAACGGGGAAGGCTAATTTACATATTAGAATTAAAAATTTTATTTTATTAAATATGTGCTTGGTATTATTGATTTGTAATTGTTTGGTTTTATCTTAATGAATATGAGCAAAAATCTCGGGGATAACTCTTAAAAGAAATCCATTAACAAGAAAAAATAACTGTAATTTTATTCTTTACTTCCTATTTTAACTAAATAGTTAAATTAGGAAAATTTAGCATTGAAAGACGGGAGTGATTGAAGAGTGAGTTTCAGTTTTTCTATTTTTTAATCATATCGCTCTCTGTTTGAAATCTTTTTATCTGCATTCTTATTTAGTTTCATTAGCCTTTCTAATTTAATATGATATTGGGCAATTCCATGTCAAATCATCCAGAAGAAAGTAAAAATGTCACCCACCCACTTCAATTTTTCGGAAATTTTGTACAGGTGTGGCCTGTGTTAAAGTTAGACAATCCCCAAAATTTGAGCTTCCAATTCCAAAAATTGGCGGAGTTATGTTGATTTTTAGCACTCCAAATTTGGTGGGGTTGGTGAAAAATGGCGACTTTTTGTAATCTATTTTTGTCTGTAAAATTAGCTCTAGAGCTTCCTTACTCCTCGAAATTGGTTTATAAAAGCATTTTTATCCAAGAAATCCAAAAATGTTATCGAAAAAGTCTGAAAGTCAACCAATTTTAAGTTATTGATGATTTCTTATTTTTTCATAGCAAGATCAATATGCTTTTATAAACCAATTTTTACGAATTTTTTACGCTCTAGAACTCATTTTACAGATAAAAATAGATTAGGAAAAGTTGCAACCCTCAAATTTGAAGAGCTAAAAATCGACATAACTCTTCCAATTTCTGGAACTGGAAGCTCACATTGAAGGGGGTGGGTGACATGGCCTGGATGATTTGAAATGGAATTACCCTATTTTATTACATTAAAACTTAAATACTTGCACCCTATGGAGGGTGCATATACTTGCCAGTGAAATATAATTGAAATAACTGTAATCTTGCTTGTAACGACAACAATAATAATTCCAGGTTTTGATTTAACCAAAACTTTAAAAATTAATTTTTATTTTTTTATTTTTTTCAAGCTTTATTATTTGAGAGTGATCTGCTTTATTGATTTAACAAGCTTCAAATGGCACATCTGTTACCAATGGAGCTTTTTAAGTTATACCGTCTTTCAATTGGATTAATAGTCATGTGATGTCCTATCACATAATATAGAAATCATTTAACAGCTTCAGCAGTCAAATATAATGGAATTAGGGGTCGATATTTACTCACTAATAGTTCAGTATATAAAACATGACCATATTGGATAAATGTTTTTAACAAGGGGCACAGGTAAATTTAATGGGGACTCACAGAAAAACTTTAAGACGTTGTAGCGATAGAAATGACAAAAGAAATGATGTACCTCGGAGCTCAAAGTGGGCTCGGACATGTCTTAAATTTGTGCCTGCCCCCAAGTTTTGTTTTTCTTTAGGCCCCCATAAAATTTACCAGGACCACCTGTTAAGGACATTGGTCTGATATGGTGATGTTCGGACCATATGACCTTTAGGCACCCCTTTTGCGATCTCAATTTGTGAGGACATTTTTTCCATTTAAACTATCAAAATCCGGTTGTTTGTTAGGGGTTAGGGTTAGGGGTTAGGGTTAGGTTTAGGGGTTAGTTTTATAATTTAAAAAAAAACTATATTCATTTTGTGGTTTCTGCATATACCATTTGTCAACATGGTCAAATTTTAATCTCTTGCACAATTCCCAGTGGATCATCTTTCCTACCCAGTCATGTTTAGCCTTATATTTATTTTGTGGTTTTCTGCATATACCATTTGTCAACATGGTCAAATTTTAATCTCTTGCACAATTCCCAGTGGATCATCTTTCCTACCCAGTCATGCTTAGCCTTATATTTATTTTGTGGTTTTTGCATATACCATTTGTCAACATGGTCAAATTTTAATCTCTTGCACAATTCCCAGTGGATCATCTTTCCTACCCAGTCATGCTTAGCCTTATATATTCATTTTGTGTTTTCTGCATATACCATTTGTCAACCTGGTCAAATTTTAATCTCTTGCACAATTCCCAGTGGATCACCTTTCCTACCCAGTCATGCTTAGCCTTATATTCATTTTGTGTTTTCTGCATATACTATTTGTCAACATGGTCAAATTTTAATCTCTTGCACAATTCCCAGTGGATCACCTTTCCTACCCAGTCATGCTTAGCCTTATATTTATTTTGTGGTTTTTGCATATACCATTTGTCAACATGGTCAAATTTTAATCTCTTGCACAATTCCCAGTGGATCATCTTTCCTACCCAGTCATGCTTAGCCTTATATATTCATTTTGTGTTTTCTGCATATACCATTTGTCAACATGGTCAAATTTTAATCTCTTGCACAATTCCCAGTGGATCACCTTTCCTACCCAGTCATGCTTAGCCTTATATTCATTTTGTGGTTTCTGCATATACCATTTGTCAACATGGTCAAATTTTAATCTCTTGCACAATTCCCAGTAGATCACCTTTCCTACCCAGTCATGCTTAGCCTTATATATTCATTTTGTGGTTTTCTGCATATACATTTGTCAACATGGTCAAATTTTAATCTCTTGCACAATTCCCAGTGGATCATCTTTCCTACCCAGTCATGCTTAGCCTTATATTCATTTTGTGTTTTCTGCATATACCATTTGTCAACATGGTCAAATTTTAATCTCTTGCACAATTCCCAGTGGATCATCTTTCCTACCCAGTCATGCTTAGCCTTATATTCATTTTGTGTTTTCTGCATATACCATTTGTCAACATGGTCAAAGTTTAATCTCTTGCACAATTCCCAGTGGATCATCTTTCCTACCCAGTCATGCTTAGCCTTATATTCATTTTGTGTTTTCTGCATATACCATTTGTCAACATGGTCAAATTTTAATCTCTTGCACAATTCCCAGTAGATCACCTTTCCTACCCAGTCATGCTTAGCCTTATATATTCATTTTGTGGTTTTCTGCATATACCATTTGTCAACATGGTCAAATTTTAATCTCTTGCACAATTCCCAGTGGATCATCTTTCCTACCCAGTCATGCTTAGCCTTATATTCATTTTGTGTTTTCTGCATATACCATTTGTCAACATGGTCAAAGTTTAATCTCTTGCACAATTCCCAGTGGATCATCTTTCCTACCCAGTCATGCTTAGCCTTATATTCATTTTGTGTTTTCTGCATATACCATTTGTCAACATGGTCAAAGTTTAATCTCTTGCACAATTCCCAGTGGATCATCTTTCCTACCCAGTCATGCTTAGCCTTATATTCATTTTGTGTTTTCTGCATATACCATTTGTCAACATGGTCAAAGTTTAATCTCTTGCACAATTCCCAGTGGATCATCTTTCCTACCCAGTCATGCTTAGCCTTATATATTCATTTTGTGTTTTCTGCATATACCATTTGTCAACATGGTCAAATTTTAATCTCTTGCACAATTCCCAGTGGATCATCTTTCCTACCCAGTCATGCTTAGCCTTATATTCATTTTGTGTTTTCTGCATATACCATTTGTCAACATGGTCAAAGTTTAATCTCTTGCACAATTCCCAGTGGATCATCTTTCCTACCCAGTCATGCTTAGCCTTATATATTCATTTTGTGGTTTTCTGCATATACCATTTGTCAACATGGTCAAAGTTTAATCTCTTGCACAATTCCCAGTGGATCATCTTTCCTACCCAGTCATGCTTAGCCTTATATATTCATTTTGTGGTTTTCTGCATATACCATTTGTCAACATGGTCAAATTTTAATCTCTTGCACAATTCCCAGTAGATCACCTTTCCTACCCAGTCATGCTTAGCCTTATATATTCATTTTGTGGTTTTCTGCATATACCATTTGTCAACATGGTCAAATTTTAATCTCTTGCACAATTCCCAGTGGATCACCTTTCCTACCCAGTCATGCTTAGCCTTATATATTCATTTTGTGTTTTCTGCATATACCATTTGTCAACATGGTCAAAGTTTAATCTCTTGCACAATTCCCAGTGGATCATCTTTCCTACCCAGTCATGCTTAGCCTTATATATTCATTTTGTGTTTTCTGCATATACCATTTGTCAACATGGTCAAATTTTAATCTCTTGCACAATTCCCAGTGGATCATCTTTCCTACCCAGTCATGCTTAGCCTTATATATTCATTTTGTGTTTTCTGCATATACCATTTGTCAACATGGTCAAATTTTAATCTTTTGCACAATTCCCTATGGATCATCTTTCCTACCCATTCATGCTTAGCCTTATATTCATTTTGTGTTTTCTGCATATACCATTTGTCAACATGGTCAAATTTTAATCTCTTGCACAATTCCCAGTAGATCATCTTTCCCATCAAGTTGTGCCTACTAGTCTAGTACACATTTTGTGCCAGTTTACCGCATTCACTTATTATGTGATTAACTGTTTCATCTCTGTTTCCACATAATCTTCACTTGCGATTTTTTGTTTGAAAAGGGAAAAAAAATGACTTCCTTCAGCATTAAATAGCCTGACAAATGTTAAAATGCAATAAAACCAACCAACCAACCAACCAACCAACCAACCAACCAACCAACCAACCAGCCAACCAACCAACCAAACCAACCAACCAACCAAACAACCAGTCAACCAACCAACCAACCAACCAACCAACCAACCAACCAACCAACCAACCAACCAACCAACCAACCAACCAACCAACCAACCAACCAACCACCAACCAACCAACCACCAACCAACCAAACCAACCAACCAACCAACCAACCAACCAACCAAACCAAACCAACCAACCAACCAACCAACCAACCAACCAACCAACCAACCAACAACCAACCAACCAACCAACCAACCAACCAACCACCAACCAACCAGTCAACCAACCAACCAACCAACCAACCAGCCAACCAACCAACCAACAAACCAACCAACCAACCAACCAACCAACCAGTCAACCAACCAACCAACCAACCAAGACAATATTTTCATATAAAATTTAACCATTGCCTAGAGATAAAATGTCAATCATTATAATCTTTTTTTTACTATTTTCATTCATCTTTTAATTCTTAGTTGCTTTTTTTTTGTTACTAGTCAAAATTAATAATAATAATGATTGATAATATGTCATCAAAAATAGGAAATAAAAAAATGTTCTTTGTATCTTGTGATGTTACTCACAATCAGATTTCAATTGGTTTCATTGCATACTCTTACATCTATATTGAACAAAATAAGAGAAACAGACAGGAAGTCATTGTCACAAGAAGCAAATAATTTATGGTATTTTCAATCTCCTGTTTTTTTTTCCCTTCAAGTATGATTATAATGTCAGCCTCACTAAAAGAACCAAATTGTGTGTCTACAAAGCATGCATTCTCAGTACTCTCCTCTACAGTAGCGAAGCCTGGATCACATACTCATATCACATGAGGAAACTGGACAATTTCCACCTCAGATGCCTACGCTGGCAGGACAAAGTGCCCAACACAGATGGGCTGGAACTAGCAAATATGAACAGCATGCCTGCCATTATCTGCAAAAGATGCCTGCGTTGGCTCGGTCATGTCAGGAGGATGGACAAAGGCCGCATCCCCAAAGACCTACTGTACAGTGAATTAGCAGAGGGCACCCAACTGGTAGGGAGACCACGCCTGCACTTCAATGATGTCTGCAGGAGGGACATGAAGACATGCCACATCGACACCAACACATCGGAGGCTTGGGCAAAAGACTGTGCGACCTGGTGCCTCCTCGTCAAACAAGGAACAAGAAGGAGTGAAAAAGAGAGGAAAGTAGCTGCCGTAGAAAAGAGAGCCAAAAGGAACGAGAGACAACAGCAACTTCAGCAAGCATCACTATTTGTTTACAGTCACTGCACCAGAGACTGCCATTCAAAAATTGGTCTGTTCAGCCACTCACGCAGTTGCAGATAATAAAAAAAAAGTGGACACTACGCCATTGTCTTTAGTAGACGGAAGGATACCAACAATGATGATTATAATTATTTCCCTCCTTGCAAGTTTTTCATACCAGCTTTAACTGATGATCTTACACTGGAATCTAAGTGACAGCAAGTCTCCTTAGGTCTCCAGAAATCTTCTGAGCATTCTAGCTAATCTTAACAATGTTGTGGTCTGTATAGTCTTGATTCTTCCTCTAATCTCCAATTCCTCCAGTTTCCTTTCCAAGCACTTGGGCTATTCCAAGTGCACCAATTACAATTGGTATCACTGTTACGTTCATATTCCACAGCTTTTTTTTAACTGTCTGTCAGGTCTGTCGGGTCAGTAAAATGGTAATTCCTGTGTATATATATTTACCAATCCCTCTGCACGAGGTCAATTTCTTAAGCGGAGTTCAACAGGTTTGAATTCAGAGTTTTCCTTCTCCTAGACTGGTTGCCTAACCAAGGTTAAAGAGCCCAGTCTGCCCTACTATTGGTCCATAGCTAGAGGGAGAGTAGGATTCATACCTTTCCCAAGGGTATTAGCGCTAAGTGAAATGCAATTTCAAAGGGTAATTCCTGTGTATAGAGTTAGGTGAGGGAGAGGCTTTCTGTGATTGGATATACCAATCATGTGATGAGCCCAGAAGTTTTGGCGCAAAATCCACACAGAGAGACCCCGGATCAGATCCGATGAGGCACCGACTTTAAATCCTCTTCAAGAAATCACCCTAAGATACCAGATATTTTCTCCAGCACGTCAGTAAGTCCCTTAAACTCAACTTTATACACAGGAAGGACTTTATATTGTTACTCATTGTTTTATTTGTCTTTAATGAATTGTTAGAATTAAAGTAAGTTTTAATTTATTTATTTGTTGCTGTTAGAGTTAGAATTAAATACTCTACTAACATAATATCTTTTTGCTTTTTTTTTCATTTTTATTCTTTGGTCTGCTGGAACAGTAAAATCCACGAGATGACAAGTTCTTTTTTTTTCTTGTTAATTAGCACTAGGTTTGGATTTTTGGGTTTAAGTGATCTGTTGTATCATAAAATCCTAAAATTTTCTAGGACAGATTCTGGTTTGTAAATATACCATTTGTTAGTATAGTAAAATTTTAATCTCTTGTGCAATGAATCACCTTTCCCACCTCGGCTTGTACTCCTTTTGAGCCAGTTTGCTGCATTTGCTTATTATGTGATTAACTGTCACCACATAACCTACATTTTTAACTTTAATAAAATTGATCCTTATGGCATTATTTTGTGCTGCTATTAAAAGGGATTCAGTTTCTCTCTTGAGGTTTATTATTATTATTATTATTATTATTATTATTATTTTCACTCCTTTTGAATTTTTACATCAGCATTAGCTGATGGTATTTCACTGGAGTCTGAGTGACAACAAGTCTCCTCAGGTCTCCAGGACTCTTCTGTTTATTCTAGCCGATTGCAGCAGTGCAGTAGTCTGGATGGTCTCAATTCTTCCTCTGATTTCCAGGTCTTCCAGTCTTTTTTGCAAGTTTATTGGGTCCGTTCCAAGTATCACTTTCACCCTCATATTCCACAGCTTTTTCAATTCTCTGGCAAGGTCCAGGTATTTATCCATATTATTATTATTATTACTATTACTATTACTATTACTATTATTATTATTATTATTATCGTTATTTTCTTTTTGCATTACTTGGTTTGATCATTTGTTCACAATGGATATTTTTGTGAATGGTTGTAGATTTTTCCAATAGAAAAGCTGCACCATTTTATAGTGAGATTGGCTAAGACCAATTATTTCTACTCCATTTTCAACCAGATGTTTCCCTTTTTTAGTATTCAATCATTTGAGGTATGTTCAAAAAGTATCAAGACTGAAGATTTAAATTATATTCCATACAATTGTACCTCCTCCTCCATTTACCTCACGCTAACATTCTTATCTGATCTTAACAAAATGGTAATACCTTGAAAACTTGCCATGTCAATGTGAATATGCTGACTGTATCGCCTGCAGAATGGTAATAACCTTTTAAAAGGGTGTGGGGGTGGGGTGAGTATAACACTAAACTGCATCTGATGGAGAGGCTACATTTCTGGAGATCTAGGGAGTGTGGTATTCACCTGACCCAGAGTGGTAGTACATGTTAGGATACTATCTATCACTCGGTTAGATCTATTTAAAAATTATTCGTATTCGATAGAACCGTGCACAAAAAATCTCTTTTAGATACAACTGCACAAAGAATGCAAATATGAATATACAATGAATGTGATTCACTAATCCCTTGGCATAAAATAATCCTAGACGGGTTGATATGCCATTAAAATCAATCAATTAATCAATCCAGTATTGTTCATCTTGCATTTAGTTCGCTATTTGTGTTGGGTGAAATATCTATACCCCTCCCTCGGAAATTTGGAATGAACACTTCTTTTTGGAGATCTGGGGAGTGTGGATTACTTCTTCATTGCCATTACTCCCAGGTCCACTCTGACTCAAAGTGGTAGTACCTTTTAGGGTCCTATCTATGAGTCAAATGGATCTGTTTCAAAATTATTCATATTCAAAAGGACTGTGTGAAAAGAAAAGAAAAGAAAAACCTTAAGAAACAATTACACAAAAAATGTAAACATGAAAGTACAATGAATACAGTTCCCTAACCTCTAGGCATAAAACAAACCGAGATGGATTGACATGCCATTAAAATCAATCTGGGATAAAAATGACTAAAATATGGTTTCTGCACATACGTTTCATGCAACCATTTTCATTTTGTGAAACCAATTAAAAAATACAATTTGCCAATGAAAATTTCTGACAAATCTAAACTTGACCTATACAAGAAAAAGCTTTTTTCAACAACATTACCAGAAAAAGGAGTCACTTGCCACAATGTTGACAAACCCTGTAGCTGAATAAGGGGCCATTGGCCTTCAGATCAGCAAGTGGAAAAATACCAGGACTGTTAATAACCATGACCCCTAGAGGCATGAATCTCGCGTTGTTGAGATTTTTGGATATAAGATGTGTCCTAGATGCCCGCTCCTACTTATAGACTAGGCCAAAATCATGTGATCTATCTCTTGGCCAATCACTGGCAGTACTCTGAGTTTGTATTATGTAATCAGTTATCGATTCATAATCTGTTCTATTCAAAGAACTTAATTGGCGATATAGCCCTACAATTCTAGGCTTGCCTTTCGACAAGTAGTGAGTCCTTAATATCTCCATTGCCCTTTTGCCATTATCTCTCGCTTTCGCGCATTACGAGTGAGAGACTCCGGTCATCCAAGCACTGGATTAATTCTAGCACACACCTTATATCCAAAAATCTCTATGGACTAAATAGGAAAATATGGAAGCGTGTGGTGTAATCATGGAAGCGTGTGGTGTAATGGTTAGAGTCATGGGAAATGGACTCGTCGCCCCAAGTTCAAATCCTGGATGTGGTAATTGCATTTCACTTAGTGCTAATACTCTTGGGAAAGGTATAAATCCTACTCTAACTCCAGCTATGGATAAATAGTATGGGCAGACTAGGCTCTTTAACCTTGGTTAGGCAACCGGTCTAGGAGAAGGAAAACTCTGAATTAAAACCTGTTGAACTCCGCTTAAGAAATTGACCTTGTGTCACATCCTGCTCGTGTGGAGGGGTTGGTAAATATATATATATCCAAAAATCTCACCACGCGTGTCACGTGATTAGTTTTCAACTGGACTTTGAAGCAGAGAAAACGTGCTTCTCTCTGCTGAGGTTGAATATCACCCGCGCAGCGAAAAAGAATAGACAAAATAAAATCTTGATCAAGAAAATAAAAGTCATGTAGTTCTTTCAATTAATTACAATGACTAAAGTTAGCCCTTAAAAGAAGCTCTTAGAAGAAGCAGTTAGAAGAACATAGCAACCAGACGACAAGATGACAACAGAAGCAGTTGTGGCGTTACTTTCGTATTTTGCCTGGAGAGTTGTCTGCCCGTTTAGTTTGCTGGTTCCTGCTAGGGGCCTGTTATATTTAAGCGGCTGGTTTGAACGTCTCTTTCTCTTTTCCGGTTGCTCGACCCACGAGACACCACTATGGGTTAGACTCTGGTCTACCCCCCTCTTGATGGGGCTTTGCCCCCCCCCTTACATTACTGTAAGTGATTCACACAGCATGGACTATTCCTAGTCTCATGTCTGTGGCTTTTATATTTTTCCCTTTTACTTTTGTATGTATGTTTATGTACACCTATGTATTATGTACCCTATTAATCCTTGTGCTGTGTATAAAATGTTTTTCTCTCCTAGCTGCATTTATGTCTATTTAGATGTTTTATGGGGCTGGTTTAGCTCAGTCAGTAGAGCAACCGCCTATTAATCGTTTGATACTGGCCCTCACCAACTCAGCATGACTAGCACTGTTTTGGTAAACTGATCTGCGAGGCAAAGTGGGCAGTTGGCGGTATGTGTGGCGCTCCACTTTGGCAAAAATAATATTTTCCAGATCGAGTGTTTGCCACTCCGAAAACTTTACTTAATTTTGATTTTTGGAAGACGGCACCTAATATATAATACCAGCCATTGGAATGTGTAAAGTAGGTAGGTTGGCCTATTGACGCTGACAGTCTATCCCCTTTTCCCTAGCACAAGACCAGGGATATTGTTTTGCGTTTAAGGTGAAGCGCCACACCAAACATCATCTTCCCACTTTACCGCTCAGATCCAAGTTGTGTTAATGAAGTGCTATGTTGGCACTGGTCGGTATCGATCGTGAAAACCTGTGGCTCCTAGGCGGATGTTCAACCAACTGGAAAGTATGCATCCAACTATTAACCCTCGGCTCTTCAACCTTGGTATGGTAACCGGTTTAGAAGAAGAAAAACTCTGAATTCAAATCTGTTAAACTCTCTCTATCACCAAGAACTCTCTGAAGTAATATTCTCTGAAGTCATTCACTCATGTATATACCCTATAGAAGGAAAAAAATAGAGGGGGGAAATAAATATTTGTTTGTTCTGCTTATGATCAGTCTTTCGATCTCCAGTCTGTTTAAGATTGGTTTGGTTTCTTTGCACAATTATGGGGTTTCGAGTAAATGTTCTTTGTTGAGGGGGGGGGCGGGATAAAAAGAAGCGAGTCAAACGCCTTATTCGCAGGCTACAACACAGTCATTGTCTACCAGCAGCTGAAGTTGCAACACTCTTGCTGCCATCACCCCACTTCTACTTATACTGCCATTTCCCCTTATCATCCGGGCACATCAGTCAAACAATTCTCGTGCATTCGGATGGGCGCATGTAGGCCCCAATATCCGGACACCTGAATTGCACCTCGCATCCATCCAGCACCTAAATCTCATTTCTTTGCATTCCGGAGGGTGCGGGTTCGACTTCGGCAGGCAAGACACTCTCACTCTTTTTCTAAATGAGTACGGTGGTACTCGTTTTCCATCACATATACCCAACGATGTATGATGTACGATGTTAATAGGGGTATATGACAACAAATCATTATGACTGGCATTGTTCTCAACACTTCATACACTTACTTTTGAACACTACAAACTCTTTCACTCATCAACTAATGTTACATTAAATTGCATCTAATGGTGAAGTTCCAATTCTGGATCGGCTGGTCACGTCAAGCCCTAGCACCTATGTGATTTTCCCAACCCTATTGCCCGTATGGCAAGCCCCAACCCCTTTTTATCATATGGGTGCTAGAAGGCGGTGACTGAGGGTCTACATGTCCTGGGAATGACGTTAAACTCTATCTGATGGTGAGGTTCCAGTTTTGGAGGTTTGGGGAATGTGGAGCACCCCATTCATCACCATTGCTCCCTGGTCCACTCTGACCCGGAGTGGTAGTACCTGTTAGGGTCCTATCTATGGGTTAAATAGAAAAACATGAATTTATAAAAAAATTGTATTATGCATTAAGAATTGATTTATTTCAAAACTTTATCGGCATTAAATGACCCACCAAGGTTGATATGCCGTAAAACAAAATCAAACCAAACCAAACCAAACCAAACCAATTCTGGAGCTCTGGAGAGTTTGGAGTACACCTTCATTGCAATTACTCCCAGGTCCATTCTGACCCAGAGTGGTAGTACCTGTTAGGTCCCATCTATGGACTAAATAGGAAAATATGAGTCTTAAAAAAACAGATTCCCTTGCTGTTCGGCTGATTCCATTAAATTTACTTTACTTTTATCTACACAAGGCCAAATCTATTTATTTCCAATGTATCAGTTCCCCACCCCCGCAACATTATTATTGAATTGCCAATTGGATTGGAAAATGCTTTATTCTCTAAGCCTATTGTGTTTATAAAAAAAACCTCACAGCCACCTGCCATATTTTTTGTTCTATTACAATAAGAAACAAAAATTGGATCGTCATTTTATTGATTCATAACATAAATAAATCTGTTTGTCTGGATTCAATCCTAAATTCATTTGATGCAATGTTTTTTTGTTTTTTTTAAGAATTCATTGATTAACATTTCCAGACTTTAACTTTAGTTGAGAATATTTTTTTTTTGAACAACATGGATTAGATAATTACAAAAATGTCTTTTTCTTTATAACCATCCTGTAAATAAATCTGCACTATATTTCCTTTAACAGCAGTGAGAAATTATCTTAGAAAAGCAGGCCAAAATACTATCAATTTTATCTATAAACGGAAAAAATAAGATTGTTTGGTTTGGTCTGTTTTATGGCATATCAACCTCAGTGGGTCATTTAATGCCGATAAAGTTTTGAAATATAGTCATTCTTAATGGATAATACAATTTTGTTTATAAACTCATGTTTTTCTATTTAACCCATAGATGGGACCCTAACAGGTACTACCACTCCGGGTCAGAGTGGACCAGGGAGCAATGGTGATGAAGGGGTGCTCCACATTCCCCAGACCTACAAAACTGGAACCTCAACATCAGAGAGTTTAACGTCATTCCCAGGATATGTAGACCCTCAACCACTGCCTTCTAGCACCCTAGGGGCTTGCCATAAGGGCAATAAGGTTAGGGCAATCATATAGATGCTAGGGCTTGACATGACCAGCCAATTGATCGGAGGGGGCCTCTCAAATTGCCTGTCTAGCCCAAGAAAGGGCCAAAGTGGAGTATTGCAAGTCATGGAGTGCTCAACCTCCTGGGTTCTATTTTTAAGCATCACAGGTCGCCACCCACTGCCAACAGGTAGCCCCAGTGGGGAGGTCTTACCCCTCTGCAGAGGTGTAGTCGGTGCATTCTAAAGCCCCAGCTGACAGGGCGGAAATAAGATTCTGTTGCTATTACACTCTGTAGTGGTGGTGGGCTATAACTACCTTGGCTACATTCTCATTCAGTGAGAATCAAAGTCATTATAGTAGTAATGGTCTGTGAGATCACTAGGTACCACCAAAATACATCATGTGATCAGTTTAGGCCATATTCAAGGAAGAAACGTAAATATTTTTTAACTTTTTTTTTTTAAACTCGCAAAAAAGAAATAACGAACATAAAGAGTTGTTACAAAGAAAAACAATTAATTCAAAGATCAAATTATCCAACTGTACAAAAATTACTCACCGTTATCTTGAAAAATAAGTAAAACAGTCCGTTTTTTTTTACAACAGTCAGTTTCTTTATTGATATTTTTTAGCAGAATTCTGTATTCATGGTTCTTTTACTAAAAAGCTCTCACATCGAAACTTATAAAAATCTTCTGATATAATTATTCAGACTCTTATCTTTATAGAAAAAAAGGAAAAATCATTTTTTGTCAGTTCATTTTTTCATATTTCATAAAATAAAATAGGGGGGGACCTCATAAAAAAATATTTCCTCTTATATATTTTAGGAAAAAACAATTTCAGGCATATTTTCATCAAAAGGTAAGTAATTATGGAAATTTTCGTGAGAATTGAACCATTAATTGATTTTTCATAGAATTTTTAAAAAGCCTCTAGTTATAACTTGTTTTTGGCTACGTTAAATTTCAATTAATTTAACGGTGCAAAAATGTAAACATTGTTTTTCATTTATAATTTTCATTATTTCTGTGAGCTGAAAATTAAAAAAAAAAATCATCAGTGTTTTTAATGTTTCTTCTTTCGAATGGACAAAAAAAAATAAAGATAATATTAACCTTTATGCAAGTTTCATTGTGTTAAATATAGGGGGGTGGGAATTCACAGGGAAAATTGGTTGTACCTAGAAATCACCTTCTTAAACATTGCTCCACAACAAAGCATCCTAGCAATGAGGTCACAAGTGTAAGGCACCCAGTGAGAATCAAAGTCATTACAGTAGTAATGGTCTGTGAGCAAAGTATCCTAGCTATGAGATCACAAGTGTAAGGCACCCTGTGAGAAACAAATTCATTAGTAAAGCTTTGAAATAATAAAGCAGATACTAAATTAGGTTCATGCCTTCTCTAATTTGCATATTTGTGAAGTAACATCAATGTTTCAGAAGAAGGTATATTTTTATCTCTTTAGTCAGTTTTGTCTAAAAATAAATACAACAAGCGACAAATGAAGTTATTTCTGATAAAAAGATAGTCATTCAATCTTAGTATGTTAGTGTACCAAAATTAAATGGAGATATTTGTGACTCTAAAATGAATTCCACGTTTTTTTTTTAATCTTGGTAAGTTGGCCAGACTGGCCATTTGCCAACTAGGAAGTTGATTAAAGGACACCATATTGTTTCAGAGTTTTTTTTTTTTGTCTTTTTTTTTCTTTTTTTTTTTTTTTTTGCATTTCAAAACAAAACAAAAAACAAAAAAAAAGAACAAACTTTGCTACTGTTTCTGTCAATCAGACAACCCTTCTCTTCCTGTAAAGGATTTTTCTTGTTTAACACGCTTCAACACGTCAATTCTTGTTTATTTGAGCCCTTCACATTGAAAAAAATATGAAAAAACATAACAGAGAAATAAAAAGCGGTTTTAAAAATGGCGGCTTTGTTTGTGTAAAATTTGATTGCTATTATTTTCCTCCTGCTTCTTCCAAGGAAAATAAAATGAAACACTTAACCCATTAAACAAAGTGTTTCTAACTGGGCAAGGAGGGGGGGTCATAAAATCTTTGAGGGGGTGGGAGAAGGAACTTTAATGATAATCATCAGACTAGGGTCATGAACTGAGCACACATTCAGGTAGATCACCCAAAACACCTAATTTCAATGGATTGAGTTGATGTTTGTCAATGATTACAGCAAATATTAATATAAAAAATTGAAAATGGACAGAGGTATTAACTATAACACATAATAGTTGGTTGTTTTATTTTATGGCATATCAACCCTTTTTGGGTCATTTAATGCTGAATCAAGTCATTTTTATATCAGGTAGCAACAGCAGGTGTTGCTTAAATGAATATTAATATCAAAAAGTGAAAATGGACAAAAGGCAGTCCAAGGTATTAACTATAATACATAATAGTTGGTTGTTTTATTTTATGTCATATCAACCCTTTTTGGGTCATTTAATGCTGAATCAAGTCATTTTGATATCAGGTGGCTTATAGTACCTGCTGTTGCTTAAATGAATATTAATATCAAAAAGGGAAAATGGATAGAAGGCAGTCCAAGGTATTAACTATTACAAACCTTTGTTCCATAATTTCTTCTTCTTCTTCTTCTTCTTCTTCTTCTTCTCCTAGTGACTCCTATTCGATTCTTTCTTTCTTTTTTTCTTCTTTTTTGTTAATGGCATATCAATCTTCACGGGTTATTGTTATAGGTGATATACCCTATAGACTAATGGAATGCGCAGACGGTTACTATAAATAACAGGGACAATTATGGCTTGTAGAGTAAGCCAATGCGAGTCAGCTCATAACTCTATTTGTCGGACGTAATTCCCACTTCTCTGTACTGTAATTGTCTACTCTTTTGTTAATACATTTTCCTACATTTGTTACCCGTCATTTTGTTCTTATTTGACCCCTTAAAACCCCACAACAGTTATTCTTGAAGAACAGTACTGGTACTATTTAAACCATAGCTGGGTGGGATTTGGGGGTTAGACCAAGGATAGTATTCCTACAGTAAACATAATACTATGACAAGAGTTTGAACTTATTTACTATGATGTTGCACTCCAGCATGTTACTCACTATGTCATAGGGACTCCATCATGACTTCTATTTGAACATTTAAGGTGGATTATATTTTACATTGATATTCCTTTATATCTCTTATTATAATGGAGATTGTGGGTTTGTCTGTCTGTAACCAAAACTATATTACTATACAAGTCACAATTCCCTTTGTTATTTACATCACATTCTCCATGATTTTATTTTTATTCAAACCTCAATTATTAACAAAATTGTTTTACATCATTAAGACTGTTTACCATATCTACAAGCTAATAACACGCAGTTGTACTTATATATACAACAAAATAGCGGTTTACAGTGTTAATGGGAAGGCTAATTTGCATATTGATATTAAAAATTTCATTTTAATAAATATGTGCTTAGTATTATTGATTTCTAATTGTTTGGTTTATCTTAATGAGTATAAGTAAAAATCTCGGGGATAAATCTTAAAAGAAATCCATTAACAAAAGAAATAATTGTAATTTTATTCTTTACTTCCTATTTTAACTAAATAGTTAAATTAGGAAAATTTACCAATGAAAAACGGGAGTAATGGAAAACGATGGAAGAGTTAGTTTCAAAGTTGTTCTATTTTTCAATCATACCCCCCTGTTCCAAATCGTTTTATCTGCATTTTTATTCAGTTTTATTAGCCTTTCTAATTTAATATGATATTTTATTATATTAAAAGTTAAATACTTGCACCCGGAGGGTGCATATATTTGCTAGTTATTATAATATCATAATAAATATAAGGAGTGGACTGATTAAAATAGTAATAGTCTTTAAGAATAACACATAAAAGCCACCTTATGAAGTAAATGTTTACTAAACTTAGATTAGTATGGAACAAGACTACAAGTTTGGGACATCTAGTGAGGTGTCCTGGGTATAACATTAAACAGCATCTAGTGGTGAAGTTCCAATTATGGAGCTCTGGTGAGTGTGGAGTACCCCTTCATTTCCATTATACCCAGGTCCACCCTGAGTCAGAGTGGTAAGACCTGTTAGGGTCCCATCTATGTGCTAAATAGACAAAAAATGAATTTTTTTAAAAATGTGTTTAAAAAAATTGAATTTGAAGAAAAAAAAAATTGACATCTTCAGCATAAATTAACCCAAGGGTTGACATACCGTAAAATCCAACCAACCAACCCACAAAGAATGAATAAAACAAAAACATCTTGGCATAAAATAACCCAAGGGTTGACATGCCATAAAATCCAACCAACCAACCAACCAACCCACAAACAATGAATAAAACAAAAACATCTTCGGCATAAAATAACCCATGGTTGACATGCCATAAATACCAACCAACCAACCAACCAACAAGAATGAATAAAACAAAAACACCTTTGGCATAAAATAACCCAAGGGTTGACATGCCATAAATATCCAACCAACCAACCAACCAACCAACCAACCCACAAAGAATGAATAAAACAAAACACCTTCGGCATAAAATAACCCAAGGGTTGACATGCCATAAATATCCAACCAACCAACCAACCAACCAACCAACCAACCAACTAACCAACAAGAATGAATAAAACAAAAACATCTTCGACATAAAATAACCCAAGGGCTGATATGCCGTAAAACCCAACCAACCAACCAACCCACAAAGAATGAATAAAACAAAAACATCTTTGGCATAAAATAACCCAGCAAGGGTTGACATGCGGTAAAATCCAACCAATATCACTCATGGGTTGGCATGAATTTTACTATAAAATGTTTTACCTTTTTATCAATTAATTTACAGAATTAAATGCTTTAAACAAGATGGAGACATTTTAACACTGGGTGGTAAGTCTCTCAAATTAGTTGACCAATTCACATACCTAAGGTTGACATACTGTAAAATTCAATCAATCAATCAACCAACCAGATGTCTGTCTGTGCATCCATTATGACTTCATTCATCTTTCTATATGGCACCAAGATGGAGGCTACATCAAGTGCCTGGATGAGGTAGTGCTGCCTTGGATCAAGAAGGTGACTGAAAAAAAATTTTAAAAACCCAACAAGAATAAATAAAACAAAAAACGTCTTCAGCATAAAATAACCCAAGGGTTGACATGCTATAAAATCCAATCATCCAACCAACCAGCCAACCAGCCAACCAATACTCTCCGCATGCTTAACTTTTATCCTTGAGATGTCTTTTCAGTTTAGAAAAAGTGAACAGGTTATACGGGGCTAGGTCTGGTGAGTATAGGAGTGGGTTGGTCTTGTATAGTTCTGGGTTACATTAAAATAAGCATCCATCTACCTAGAAACAATAGTACAGTAGTAATGGTCTTTGAGACTAGCTTACTCACCACTGATCCATGGTTACACAATAATAGCCACAGACACTTTTGTTAAACAAGAGAAAAGAACACATGGCCAACATGTCAGGTTGAGTAACCCATCAGTTGGATGAAGAAAAGATGTTTTCAACAAATTATTATGTACACTAGCAAATATATGCACCCTCCGGGTGCAAGTATTTAAGTTTTAATGTAATGAAATATTGTATTAAATTAGAAAGGCTAATGAAACTAAATAAGAATGCAGATAAAAAGATTTGAAACAGAGGGGGATATAATCTAAAAATAGAACAACTGAAATTTACTCTTCCATCACTCTCGTCTTTCATTGTTATTTTTCTAATTTAAGTATTTAGTTAAAAGAGGAAGTAAAGAATAAAATGACAGTTATCTTTTCTTGTTAATGGATTTCATTTAAGATTCATTGAAGAGATGTTTGCTTATATTCATTAAAATAAAACCAAACAGTTAGAAACCAATAATACTAAGCATATATTTATTAAAATTTCATTTTTAATATCAATATGCAAATTAGGCTTCCCGTTCACACTGTAAACCGCTATTTTGTTGTATATATAAATACAATTGCATGTTGTTAGTATGTAGATATGGTTAACAGTATTAATAATGTAAGACAATTTTATTAATAATTGAGGTTAAAATAAGGATAAATTCATGGTGAATGTGACGTAAATAACAAAGGGAATTGTGACTTGAGTAGTGATTTAGTTTCGGTTACAGACAGAAAAACACACAATCTCCATTATAATAAGATACCAATGGTGGGTAGAGACAACACTGGATAATTATGTTTCAGAGATTTTTTTCTTTTTATTGAAGAGAAGAGAAAATTATTGATGTAAAAGAATTGTTATAAAAATCCTTCTTGCTACTTCCTGCCTTCTTAGTGGAGTTTTTGACAAAGTCAGTCTATGGAATCTTGAATTTGTCTTAGTATAGTTTGGCACAAGGCCAAGAGGGGTGATGGTGGGGTATTAAAATTATATTGCACTGCTCTTCCAAGTGAAGAAAATCAGCATGCAAAACTTGGTGAGTTGCCTCCTGTGACAGATGCATTGTGGGAGCTAGGACTGGAAATGAGTCTTCAGCCATGACACATGGATTAGGACACAAGATAACTGGTTGCATTTGAGTTGAGCTCTTAAGTCACTGTTTTTTTTTTAGCAAATTATTATGTACATACCAATGACATGAAGAGACAACACTGGATAATTATGTTCATACGTTTTTTCTTTTGGGGATTGGGGATGTGGGGATTAAAATAAAACTAAAATAAAATAAGAATAAAAAAAAAACAACAAACTCCCATGAGCCTTCACCGGAAGAACCCTCTGCACATGTGCAACAAAGAGGACTGACTCCCAACTCCCAGGAGAATATCTCGGTCATTCGAATTTAGGCCGTAACTGGGGCTAGTCACTCCTACTAGCCAGGGAGATATTCCCTTGCTACAGGCGACTATGACCCGGTCAATAAAGCCTAAGTTATAAAACTACCTCCTTTCCTTTTTGTTCCTTAAATTCCTTCTTTTCTGTGCGACCACCAAATGAGATGGGTTTAAGGCAAAAACCTTAAAAACATGCAACCAGAATGTAAATGCAAGATAATTATCTCCCTTGTTTTGTTCAGCCATCCTATTGCATGGGTACAGGCACTGTTTGACACCGGTAAAGGTCACGTGTTTGCGTGGCGCTGGGTTTCAAATTCTTTTAGCAGCAGGATTTGAAAACGACAAGAAGTAATTACAAGCTTGGAACTTTTCCTCCTCTTTTTCGATTTTAGTAGTTGTATTAGAGAAACTACATAGTCTATTTGTATTCTATTCTAGTTTCACGTTGAAGACTCTCGTTGAAGACCAGTTGCGAAACAGGAGGATAGGTGACAACTCCCGTATTTACCCAAATAAAAGTGTCTTCATCAGTCGGACTCTGTCTTTACTCATTTCCTTGCTTTGGGCGGCCGTCACACAGAATATCCAGTTACATTTAAACCTTAAAAACACCCCAAACCTTTTCCTACCCCATTGGGAAGAGAAAATTATTTATGCAAAAGAATTGTTATAAAAATCCTTCTTGCTAATTCTTCCCTTCTTAGTGGGGTTTTAAATACACGGACAGTACCCCCTGCAGAGGGATAAGACCCAACCCCTCCATCACCACCACAAAAGTGTATGTGTGTGGGGGGACTGGGTATGATATTTTACAGCATGGTAAGTCTCCCTTTCTAAAGATCTGGGGAGTGTGCAGTAACCCTTCATTACAATTACTCCCAGGTCCACCTGTTAGTACCTGTTAGGGTACCATCTCTAGGTCAAATTGATCTGTTCAAAAACTGTCAGCTGGGGCGTTAGAATGCACCAACTGCGCCTCTGCACCTCTGCAGAAGTGTAAGACTCCACCAAATGGGGCCACCTGTTGGCCGTGGGTGGCGACCTGTTATGCTTAAGGATAGAACCCAGTTGGATGAGCAGTCCATTACATGCAATATTCCACTTTGGCCCCTTCTTGGGCTAGCTGGGCGGTCGGAGAGTCCCCCTCTGATCAACTGGCTGGTAACGTCGGGCCTTAGCACCTATATGATTTTCCCAACCCCATTGTCCTTATGGCAAGCCCCAACCCTTTTTATCATATGGGTGCTAGAAGGCGGTGGCTGAGGGTCTACACGTCCTGGGAATGACATTAAACTCTGATGGTGAGGTTCCAGTTTTGGAGGTTTGGGGAATGTGGAGCACCCCTTCATCACCATTGCTCCCTGGTCCATTCTGACCCAGAGTGGTAGTACCTGTTAGGGTACCATCTATGGGTTAAATAGAAAAACATGAATTTATAAACAAAATTGAGTATCCATTAAGAATGAATTTATTTCAAAACTTTGTCGGCATTAAATGACCCACCAAGGTTGATATGCCGTAAAACAAACCAAACCAAACCAAACCAAACCAAACCAAATCAATAGAACCGTAAGCACCCCCCCCAAAAAAAAAATAAAAAAACAACTACACAAAAAATGTAAATATGAAGGTATAACAAATGGGATTCTATAATCTTTAGGCAGAAAATAACCCTAGAAGGGTTGACATGCTGTTAATAGCAATCAATCAATCAATCAATCAATCTTCCTATTTCTTGTACTTCTATGGTTAGTCTTGCTGCAGTGTAAATTATATTAAATTCCTTCTTCAGTGAAAGTGGGGTGGTGTTAATTTGATCCGGAGACTCAATGTTGAGTCGCAAGTTTGTCATTGGCTTATTACTTGCATATAAGGATCAGGGGAAGATAGTCTGTCCTCCTCCTCCTCCTCCTCCTACTTCACCTCCTCCTACTTCACCTCCTCCTCCTCCTTCACCTCGTCCTTCTCCTGACAGTTATTCAAAATAGAGATCAGCTTGTGACTTAGTCCATTCTTTAGGCTTGGTGTCCTTAACTCGGCAAGTCAAGACAGGCAAGATGACTGCCAAGCTGTAGGTTTTAGAGTAGCCATTTTGTTAGCTTGATTACCTCACATAGCTGAAAGGTACTGGGTAATTCTATGTCAAATCCTCCAGGTCATGCCACCCACTCCCTTCAATTTTTCTGAAATTTTGTACAGGTGTGGACTACGTTAAAGTTAGACACTTCCCAAAATTTGAGCTTCTAATTCCAAGAATTGGTAGAGTTATGACAATTTTTAGCTCTCTAAATTTGAAGGGGTCGCAAAAAATGCCAACTTTTTGTAATCTATTTTTATCTGTAAAATGAGTTCTAGAGCTTCCCTACTCCTAAAATTGGTTTATGATAGCATTTCTGCCTGAGGAATTCAAAAATGCTATCATAAAAGTATTGGGATATTGATCTTGCTAGGAAAAAATCGGAAATAATCAATAACTTAAAACTGGTTAACTTTAAGACTTTTTCGGTAGCAGCCAATTAGGAATCAACCCCAACTGAGAGAGGCACATCCTCTCTGTTCAAAAGTCAGCTTGTATCTAATTCTCTAAACTAACTAGTCATGTGTTTCTCGTGATGCACAAGATTTGCGCCTCTCGGGGACCAGAGAGCTATAACCGTTACTGGTAAATTTCCACTCTCTGATCTCAAAGCCAACAACCCCCTTAATCAGCTACAGGGTCTGTCAACAATTTATGATGCTATAAATTGTAACATCAAGAGATAACCTTTGAAATCCGAAGAATCGTTTATCATCAGGCCACACTGACAGCACAGATTTCCATGACACTCTCACCACCTATCCCTATCAGTCATTGCCCCTGGCAGGTCTTCCGCACAACATCCAGAATCCATGAAGAGACAAGTGATGTAGGTTTTTGCTGGTTGGCCTACACTGGTTGTTATAGTAGTATTCACCCAGGGTAGGTTGAGCCAGCTCCATCCATTCAAAAATGGAATGCCGTAAGAATAGGAAGTACACAAGCAGTCCCCAAAACCTTGCATGCTGGGCTTACACTGGTGTGTCCATGTTTAGGTGTACACAGAAGAACATCACTTATGAGTTTGTTCTTGTCTCTCCAGATCAGGTTTATGTTTAGATCTTTTAGTATTAAGAGTATTTACGGGGGTTCGTTTGGAGCTCTTATTCTCCAGTAGTAGTGGTTATTATTCAGACGAAAGAAGAAAACAAATACGAATATTAATTAGAGACACATGTATTATCAAAAGTACAGAAATTGTCGCAAATTTTAATGGCATTTGCAACAAGACTTATCTAAGAGGTGAAATAAAAAGTTCTTGGTGAAGTGCGCTAGAAAAGTGGTTCTATTCGCTGGTTTTGGAATACTGTTAACTCTTCGTCTTGGTCGGTTCTCATCTGATAAGTGAAGTAGGGGATGCTTTTTAGAAGCTATACACGTTAGTTACGTTTAAAAGACTTTATTACAACATGTATAGGGGAACGAAGTTCCCCAGGCTATAGAATGTCACAAGTGTCCAAACATACACAGTAGTATTCATAGACAAAATAGGTGGAAACCACTTACTGTGAGCAGTGTCGTGTCTGTGGCGTCTGGCATGCACCATAGGTGTCTGCTGGAGAGAGGTGACAATCACATCCAGGCTTGTTCAGTGGCATCAGAAGAAGAGGGTTCCCTCCTTGGGTTCCTGTGTCACGTGACCAAAACAGGGTCTCCAGACACAGGAGATTTACCAAAACCCTCAGACAAGGGAGACTGACCTTACAGCATTATAAAAAGTGGTTTCTGATGAGAGCAAAAATCATAAAATCTATGAAGAAGTGTTTAATAATGCAAGGTATTTGACATGTTTCATATTGTGTTTGCTTTTCTTGTTTGAATATAAAGGAGTGTGCAAGTCTTATGTGATCAATGCATAATCAGGATATAATGACTTGTTCATTTATAGACTTTCTAAAAGCTGGTCTACAGTCTTGCAAAGTGGATTTAATTAAAAAGGGCTTATTATATATTTACCAACCCCTCCGCACAAGTAGGATGTGACACAAGGTCAATTTCTTAAGCGGAGTTCAACAGGTTTGAATTAAGAGTTTTCTTTCTTCTAGACCGGTTGCCTAACCAAGGTTAAAGAGCCCAGTCTGCCCTATTATTTACCCATAGCTGGAGGTAGAGTAAGATTCATACCTTTCCCAAGGGTATTAGTGCTAAGTGAAATGCAATTACCACGTCCAGGATTTGAACTCGGGGCGACAAGTCCATTTCCTATGACTTTAACCATTACACCTGTGCTTCTTATGGATGTTGTTATTCCAGTGTTGTTGTTATTTTTGATAATCTGGTACATTAGCTACATAAATTAGAGTAAGCTCACCTTGTTTATTTCACTTTGAGCAAGCCATATGTTTTGGTCAACGGTGTTGCCTGGGGTATATCCCTCTTAATTTAAAGGGACAGGGCTGGGTTTATTGCCCATTGCCTGAGGCGCTCCCTTGAGGGGGAATGCCGATGAGATCAATGCATTTTTTGCACCCGCCACCCATGAGTCTTAGCTTGTGGGTGGTCCAACATTAATAGGGCCTTGTGCCTAACCCGTTCACGTGGAGTCTTTACTTAGGCTAAATGAGCGGTTGGAGAGGTCCCCTTGGATCAATCAGCTGGTCACATCAAACCCTAGAACCTATATGATTGTTTCAATCTATAGATTAAATAGAAAAAAACATGTTTAAAAAATATGTTTAAAAAAAATTGAGTTTAAAAAAAATTTGAGTTTTAAAAAAATTGAGTACCCATCAAGAATGAATCAAACAATCACCTTGTTTATTTCACTTTGAGCAAGCCATATGTTTTGGTTAACGGTGTTGCCTGGGGGATATCCCTCTTAATTTAAAGGGACAGGGCTGGGTTTATTGCCCATTGCCTTAGGCACCCCCTTGAGGGGGAATGCCGATGAGATCAATGCATTTTTTGCACCCGCCACCCATGAGTCTCGGCTTGTGGGTGGTCCCACATTAATAGGGCCTTGTGCCTAACCCGTACACGTGGGGTACGTGATAAATATCACATTTCATGACTTTCTCTCGCCACTCATCCCTAATGGTCATCACCCCTGACAGGTCCTCTGTACAGAATTTGCACAGAGCTGATTGATATAGGTTTTTGCTGGTTAGCCCACACTGGTGTGTCCATGTGTAAGTGTTTACGAGTGAATGTCACTTATGAGTTTGTCCTTGCTTCTCCAGCAGTGTCCAGTAGGTCTTGTTCATCTTAACTTGTATGGTTTGTGTAATAAGAGTTAAGTGAATGCAAGCAATTGGTCAAAAATTGATTGATAGGATTCACCAGTTATTTACCAGCCCTGTCAGCCACCTGTTGGCCGTGGGTGATACCCATGATGTTTAAGGATGGAACCCTGGTGGCTGAGCAGTCCATGACATGCAACACTCCACTTTGGTCTTTACTTAGGCTAAATTAGCGGTTGGAGAGGTCCCCTCGGATCAACCAGATGGTCACATCAAGCCCTAGAACCTATATGATTGTCCCAATCTATAGGTTAAATAGAAAAAAACATGAGTTTAAAAAAATATGTTTAAAAATAATTGAGTTTTTTTAAAAATTGAGTTTTAAAAAGAATTAAGTTTTAAAAAAAATTGAGTTTTAAAAAGAATTGAGTTTTAAAAAGAATTGAGTTTTTTAAAAAATTGAGTTTTAAAAAAAATTGAGTACCCATCAAGAATGAATAAAACAAAATGTCTTTGGCATAAAATGACCCAATGGGTTGACATGCTGTAAAATCCAACCAACCAACCAACCAACCAACCAATCACCTGAAGTTGTAGTCATCATCAATACTGAGGGTATTGTGACATAGTTTCCCTTACAGCCAGCCAGCCAGCGAATCTCCATTATAATAAGATATATAGTTCTGATTTCTGTGTTATACTGGCTATATATACATATGCATGAGTTACTAGTTTAGATGCGTTTTTTTTTAAGTCTATTTAAATTTCAAATATATTCAAAAGGCCAAATATTTAGGTATAAACTGAAAATTTCCATAAATGTTTGTGTTTATCAGTGTCACTTGATGAAAAAAAAAAATCCCAGGGAAACGAAATAAAATTTCTACGTTTTAAAAAACCTAAATACAGATTGATAATAATCTGGAAATTCTGGTTTTAATTATAGACGGGGATATTTATTGACAACTGAACAGGAAAAAAACAACAAAGTAAAATGAGAACAAAAATAAAAAAAAGATGAAAAAAATAAAACAACGGCAATACTATTACTACTACTACTACTACTACTACTACTAATAATAATAATTGTTGTCACTCAGATTCCAGTGAAAGACCATCAGCTAACGCTGGTGTGAAAAATGGAGTGAAATAATAATAATAATAACAATAATAATGATAATAATAATGAGAAGAAGAAGAAGAAGAAGAAGAAGAAGAAGAAGAAGAAGAAGAAGAAGAAGAAGAATTGTCTGAGAAAAAATCTCCCTTCATTCACATATTCTGAGAAAAATCTCCCTTTATTCACATATTCCCACTGAGATATTTCTGAATCAAAGTTTGTTATGGGAACAAAAGAAAAGAAAACAAAAATCTACCATTTGTTAAAAGAAATCATTTCTGTTCTCTTCCTCTCTCGAGCCGAGAATGTCACACTTATTTTACCTAAGCAGATTTTGGGTTTTAACACCAGAAAGATTTTTTGGGATATCTCTTCATGGAATTGTAATTAACAATATTGTCTTGAAGACTATTATTCAGTATATTTGTTACATAATCTATGCAGTTGCATAAGATTATTGTCAATCCCCTGTAATTCTGAGGGGATGACCCTTTTCATACCATGGTCGGGTCCTTCCATGGAAAATTACAGAAGCCCGCCAAAATACGTGAAGTCACGTGGGATCTGTTCGGTCGCCAGTTTTTCAGTTAGATGTCAGGTAGAGAAGTCAGCCATTTTAGGTCCTGCCTAAACTGGAACTCACACGCGCTATGTTAGTTAGAGGATTATGTATAGTTAAGGAAATAAAAGTTTGGATAATTAATATGTTCTTGTGGTTAATGAATGTCTTGGTAACAAGACTAAGAAATGACGACCAGCCAGCAAGAACATAGCAACAGAAAACCAGACCTTAGGAGATCCGAGACGCTAGACCAGACCAAGTCAAGATGTTAGAAGATATACCAAAGACGATCAGAAGCATACCAAGACGGCCAGCAGAAGAATAGATGTCCAAGTAAGTGAAGAAGGAGAAGTATGCAGCATTATAATTATTTAGTGCCAGTGAAGAAGGCGCTATGCAACAAATTGCGTATAAACTCTGTTCTTGCGAACGTTGTTTTTTTGGTATTATGAAGCATGGAAATGAACAAGTAAACAAAAACAAAAAACAGAACAAAAAAACCCAGAGTTTCAATATCCAGTTGTTGTTTTGTCGCTGATTTGATTTATTCCAATATTTCTTATTTTTTAAATCTTTTTCATTATTTAAGTTTTATAATTTGTAGCATTACATAACATTTTTATGAATGGCTAATTAATTAAATAATGAAAAAGAAAGATTAATTCTTTTCCTATTATTTAAGTAAACGCTTAAAGCAAAATGATAATATACAATATTTATTTAAGTTATTGTCTTAAAATTTTTTAAAATTTTATTATTATTTATATTTCTGAAGGCAATTACAATGCGTATATCGTATAAAATTTGATAATTATTGAAAATAATCATGACAAGCAAACTCGGCGAATAATATGTCCGACGTGTGGAACACCGTACAGCTGTTTCAACTTTTTTAAGTCTCATCAGTGGTGTATACCTCGATCTCACTCCGGCAGAGATCGAAACCGGGAACCCAGCACGCAGAATCAGAGACTCTACCTCTGACGCATTGTAATTGCCTTCAAAAATATAAATAATAATATACTTTACTTAACAATACTTCATTGTATGCAACATTATAATTATTTAGTGCCAGTGAGGAAGGCACTATGCAACATATTTAACTCAGTCGTTAGAGCCCCTGCATTGGAATTACAAGATTCTCAGTTTGAGACGGGTCCCAGATTAACTCAGTGCATGAGATGATCTAATCTGTGCAGTCGGTGTGGCACTCCACCTCAGCAAAATTTATCTCTCTGGTCTAGCGCTAGCAAAAAAGGGGGTAGACTCCCTCGCTATCCGGCTGATACTGACAATAGACCACTGTGCCAAATTTACTTACTAACTATATATGATACTCACCATAAGCCTCACACTTGTGACTGTATGACATATTAAAGTTAATAAATACCAATATCTGACAACCTTTCTATAAGTTAACAAACTAGCCTAGTCAATTCTGACTGTTGTGGGGAAATTGAGCTTTTCTATCTCAATGGATTCTATTATTGTTCTAACCTAACAAAGGTTACGAAATGAGAAATAACCAAACGGGGGTTGGAAATGAAATGGAATCTTTATAACATTAACAAAATATAATACTCGTGAAGAAGGGTAAACAACTGCTAGTGGTATAAGATTACTTAGTCAGCATAATACTCCCATATTTAAGAGGATTGGGACATACCAATTAATGTTCATAGGTAGGGTATATAAACTATATATATATATATATATATACAAGGTGATCCAAAAAACAGACTTTTTTAAAAAAAGTCGGGCCTGTTTTTTTTGGGTCACCCTGTATATATATATATATATATATATATATAAGCACAGAGCTATACATATATATATATGAGTAAGAAAAATATATATATATATATATATATATATATATATATATATATATATAAGCACAGAGCTATATATATATATATATATATATATATATATATATATATACAGGGTGACCCAAGAAAAACAGGCCTGACTTTTAAAAAAAGGCTGTTTTTTTTATCACCTATATATATATATATATATATATATATATATATATATATATATATATATATATAGTTTGAAAATAACTAAAAAGTATTTTATGCTGATTTATGGATAATATGATACCATATATGAGAAGGCACTCATGGTGTATTGGTTATTGTCCTCGGAAAAAGACACAGTGACCTGAGTTCAAATCCTGGACTAAACGGTTTGTATTGAACATATTGATAATATCCTTGGGGTAGATAGGATGTCAACTATACTCCCTCCAGCTATGGGTAAATAGTAGAGCAGACTGAGCTCTTTAACCTTGGTATGGCAACCAGTCTAGGAGAAGGAAAAATTCAAACCTGTTAAACTCTGTTTAAAAAATTGACCTTGTGTAGCATCCTGCTCCTGTGAAGGGGTTCTGTAAATACACATATGATATGATATATTCATCTGTGCTAAAAAAACTTTTGTATGACAACTGAAAGGACATTATATAAACTAGTACAAAATAAAAAACGACCTTCAGGCGATGTAAAAATAGATTTTTGAAACATATTGCCTGAGGGGTGGGAGTAAAAATTCAATGTCAGCAAGTTTGTACCCTAAGTAAGTAAAATCATCAAATTCATTAAAGGATTAAAAAATAAATCAATTTTAAATGTAAACTTTAAATATGTATTGAAATAAAACAAACTATATATAGATATATAATACCAGTCATGTATTTATTAAAACTTCTTTTAAAAAAACAATGAGGACTGTCTAATGTTGCATGTTCAAATTTTATTCTATGATGATTTCTGGTATAGTGACATAAGCAGTGACGTAGTTTTTGTTACAGACAAGCGAATCTCCATTATTAATAAATAAATCAACCAATCATAAGTGAACATTATTTGCAGAAGACACTGCTATAACTTTTAACTGCTAATTCTAAATTATTTTAATTTATTATCATTTAGAATATTTACCTCGCATCCCACGTATGCGGATATGACACAAGGTCGTTTGATGTGGGACCACCCATGGGATGGTGGGTGCAAAAAATGCATCAATTCTGCCTGCATATTTTGTCTAAATTCTTGATTTTAAAAACTTTTACATAAGTCAAGAAAAAAAAAATAGAAGTCAGATTTTTAATAAGAAGTTCAAAATTGAATTGTAATCTCACAAAGTCAACTGTATTTTTTATAAGAAGAGACAAATAATATAAGATGTCGACCCTTCACAATAAAGAAGTAGATCTGAATTCCATTCAACCACACTTGACTGCTGCTGAGATTTGAAAATAAGGTTAACTGTGATTCAAGGAGGTTAATCTTAATGCATCATTCAACACACATCACTGCTACTGCTATGGCTATAGAAATAGTCCAAGACCGGCTAGATACTATATCGGTGGCCTCGAATAGTCACGGTAGATGTTGTTATCTACCAAGCTTCTCTATTGTTTGGTACATAGGCCTTACATTGTTTACAGTACCTGCTGTTATTAAGTGGTCACCCATTCAAGTATTGGACATGCTCATTGTTGCTTAACTTCAGTGGGAAACAGTAAGTCATACAATATATATATATATATATATATATATATATATATATACATTCATCTCAATATGACAAATCTTCTACTCAATAACAATCTGTCCTCCTTATATTTTTACCTGTTTAACACTGTACCTATAGATTTAAACCTGTCTCATTCTAAGTTTCTATATAAACATTGTATGTTTGTCATTCAACACACCTCACTGCTACTGCGCTATGGCTATAGAAATAGTCACGGTAGATGTTGTTATCTACCAAGCTTTGCTATTGTTTGGTACATAGGTCTTACATTGTTTACAGTACCTGTTGTTACTAAGTGGTCACCCATTCAAGTATTGGACATGCCCATTGTTGCTTAACTTCAGTGGGAAACAGTAAGTCATACAATATATATATATATATATATATATATATATATATATATATTCATCTTAATATTGTTTAAATCTATAGGTACAGAGTTAAACAGATAAAAATATAAGGAGGACAGATTGTTATTGAGTAGAAGATTTGTCATATTAAGATGAATGTATATATATATATATATATATGGTAGAAATGTAAGGAGGTTAATCCGACAGTATGTGGAGAAAAGTAGACAAACACGGGATGTTGTGGAAACTTGATGTTTATTGTCGACGGTGCAACGTTTCGGTCTCTTATTAGACCATCTTCAGGACTTGAATATAGTTCTTACTCCAATGATGGAAATTCTCAAAATGCTGTAAGCGGAAGGTCGTCAGTAGGGGGAGGTGTAGTTGGGGGTGGTTAGTGGATTCTTCTTCTCTCTGGAATGGGGAGTGCCGAAATGGTCAATGGTGGTACCACAGGTGTTAGATTGTGGGGATTGGTTAGCTAAATATGTGTATGTGTGTGTGTGTGTGTGTCTGTTTAATTGTTTTTTTGTTTATGTGTGATTGGGAACTGGATTTGTCGTTAAGTTATATGTGTGTTGTTGGTATGTTGGTGTGATTTTTTTGATTTATTTTTATTTATTTTATTTTATTTTATTTATTTATTTTTTTTTTTTTGTGAGGGTTTGTAAGGGTAAGATTTGTTAAAATTGTAAGTGAGCATATGTATAATGTTATATACTATTATTGTTATTATTATTATTATCATATATATTATAATGTCATTCATTATTTATGAATATTTAACATTGTGTCTATCTGTCTGTCGGTCTATCTAACTATCTATCTATTTAGCTTGA
>CM042165.1:56740722-56755722 GCA_023376005.1 Doryteuthis pealeii | reverse complement strand
TCAAATCCCCGCATAGTACAATAGCACTTCATTTTAACACCTTATCACACAACCTTACACACCTCAAATGCATCTTATTAGAACACGCATTTCCAACAACGCAATCTAGAAACAATCAGAAACTAAATGGATTCTAAAATTACAAACGCACGTGAAGGGATTAAACGCAGACAATAGCACTTCATTTTAACACCTTATCACACAACCTTACCACCTCAAATGCATCTTATTAGAACACGCATTTCCAACAACGCAATCTAGAAAACAATCAGAAACTAAATGGATTCTAAAATTACAAACGCACGTGAAGGGATTAAACGCAGACATCGGAATTCTCCGTTATTATGAATATTTAACAACAGAGACAAAGAAGCCGTTAAACAGTAATAACATTTGACAAAGGGTATCTAACGAACCTGAAAATTTATGACAAAAAATAATTGAAAAATAAGTGAATCCAATACTCCATAATATCGAGTTCAACATTTATACATTTTTAATGCTTCATAATAACGCCCAATTTAAAAAAAACAAAACATTTTTTTAAATATATATACCGAGAGAAGCATACGAAGACCACCTAAAATACAACATATATATATATATTTAGTAATTACAACAAACACTATAAGTTTATAGAAATAATAAAAGGAAAAACAAATCAATCACAGAAGGAATCAATAAGCCTTGTATTAAAACAAATAAATTACAGTAGTCAAAATGTACTGTACAAGGTTCAGCAGAATATGCCTTTTTTTTAAAGTTCAGTAATGCAGAGGAAGAAAGAGTAAGAAAGAGTATTGCATCTATATCAGCAGTGGAATTTCAGAGATGGTAAGATAAGTTTGTACCTTCTGTAAGTTCAGCAACGTGTAGTAGTCAGGCATGTGTCAGTCTCTCTGAACTTCTACTTGAAAACCTTCCTTTATATATATACAACACAGGCTCCAAATTCGGTCTTTTTGAAAAACTTCTGTTTAGGCATGAAGGCCTTTGATTGGTCCAAAATTATCATTTTCATCATTTCTATTTTTGCTTTATACCTGCGCTGATCCTATGCGCAGATTGCTTACTTTCGTCATTTTATTTCTGCTTTCGATGCATCAACTTCCAGTTTGCTTCTTATCATATCACTACAAACCCATAGATGGGACCCTAACAGGTACTACCACTCTGGGTTAGAGTGGACCTGGGAGTAATGGCAATAAAGGGCTACTCCATATTCCTCAGAGTTCCAGAATGTGAACTTCACCATTAAATGCAGTTTAACGTCATACTCAAGACACTAAGACACTCAGCCACTGCCTTCTAACATGTATATGATAAAAAAGTTAGGGATTTACCATAAGGGCAAACAGGATCAGGACAATCATATAGATGCTAGGGCTTGATATGACCAGCTGATTGATCAGAGGGGGCCTCTCCAACCGCCTGTCTAGCCTAAGTAAGGGCCAAAGTGGAGTGTTGCATGTCATCCACCAGGATTCCGTCCTTAAGCATTATGGATTGCCACCAATGGCCAACAAGTGGCCCTCCTCTGCAGAAGTGCAGTTTTCTACAGACCCAGCCGACATAGCAGAAAATTATGTTTAATGCTATTCTATACTTTCTTTCTAAGAGCAAAGAAGAAGAAAAAAAAAAAAAAGAAGAAAAAAGAATTTGTAAGTGAAATCTAAGACTGTTGAATTGTTTAGACTAATTATATTTTTCATGGCTAAACTGGAAGTAGTTAATATGAGAACAGAGGTACCGCCATGTTGTGGTTTCTCCTGGTGAAAGTTCAAGGTCATACTTTGCTTAGTATTTATTCACTCTTTTATTTTCCCCTTATCAATTCTTTTCCCCTTATTAATTCTTTCCCGCTTATTAAAACTTAAAGTTCCACACCAAATTAATTTTGGGAACTACTGAGTTGTGGTTTACATATTTATTTACCAACCCTTCATGATGAACAGGATCTGACACTAGATCAATTTTTAAGTGGAGTTTTATACGTTTGAATTCTCCTAGGCTAGTTGCCATACCAAGTCCAAATAGGCCAGTCTGCCCAACTATTTACCCATAGTTGGAGGTATATTTTGATGCATACCTTCCACAGTCAACACATGATATTACTGTTTTTCTTAACACAACTTTATCTGAGAACAAATTCTCACAGAGCTTGTTTACCGACAAGAAACAAACATATTCAAAAATATAACATTTTCATGGAAGCTGATTATTGAATGGAAATTTTAACACTACATCATTGATTCTGAAATTTTTTTTTTTCACTTTTGATTATTATTTTACTTTAAATCCTTTTTATTTTTTTCTTATACCGCCCTGTCGGCTGGGGTGTTAGAATGCACCGACTGCACCTCTGCAGAGGGGTAAGACTCCAACAATGGGGCCACCTATTGGCCGTGGCTGGCGACCCGTGATGCTTAAGGATAGAGCCCAGGTGGATGAGCAGTTCATGACATGCAATACTCCACTTTGGCCCTATCTTGGGCTAGACAGGCGGTCGGAAAGGTCCCCTCTGATCAATCGGCTGGTCACGTCAAGCCCTAGCACCTATATGATTTTCCCAACCCTATTGCCCTTATGGCAAGCCCCAACCCCTTATCATATGGGTGCTAGAAGGCGGTGGCTGTGGGTCTATGTGTCCTGGGAATGACGTTAAACTCTATCTGATGGTGAGGTTCCAGTTTTGGAGGTTTCGGGGAATGTGGAGCACCCCTTCACCACCATTGCTCCCTGGTCCACTCTGACCCGGAGTGGTAGTACCTGTTAGGGTCCCATCTATGGGTTAAATAGAAAAATGTATTTATAAAAAAATTGTATTATCCATTAAGAATTGATTTATTTCAAAACTTTATCGGCATTAAATGACCCACTGAGGTTGATATGCCTTGAAAAAAAAAAAAAAAAAAAAAAAAAATTTCTTATAATTCTAATGTGCAAGTGACCTTGACACATTTAAATAGCAAGTGACCTTGACACATTCAAATAGCAAGGTATCATTGATATTATAAATTTATTATTATTATTTTCTCTCCTCTTGAGTTTTTTATATCAGCGTTAGCAATTTAACACTGATTTTTTTTGTTCCAAACAAAATTGATATGTAGTATTATTTGGATTATTCAGACTATTGTCTGACAATAGTTCATATAATCCAGATATTACTAATTATCAAGACTCATCTAAAAGATTCCGAGAAAAATTGATATCGAAAACCAAACAATCTACTCAAAACAAATTTAAATAACTTATATTGTCTGTAATTAGAGTGGAAAAAATTATATACAAATAATCTGAATGGGCAGATGGCAGGGCAGTTATTGGTACAGAAAATGGCAACCAAAGTTTAAATTCTGGAAGATGTTGTATTCACTTGACACAAATACTCTTGGGAAAGGTATGAATCCACCTCTTTTCCTCTCGATTATGGATAAAATAGAACAGATTTGACTTTCTCATATTAAGCTTAGTACATTTTCACTCTTTTTGAGTTTTTCACATCAGCATTAGCTGATGGTATTTCACTGGAGTCTGAGTGACAACAAGTCTCCCCAGGTCTCCAGGACTCTTCTGAGTATTCTATCCCAGTGCAGTAGTCTGGATGGTCTCAATTCTTCCTCTAATTTCCAGATTTTCCAGTCTTTTTTCCAAGTTTATTGGGACCTTTCCAAGTGCACCAACTACAATTGGTATCACTTTCACTCTCATATTCCACAGCTTTTTCAATTCTCTGGCAAGGTCCAGGTATTTATCCATCTTTTCATTTTCCTTCAGCTTCGCCCTGTGATCTGCTGGAACCGCAAAGTCCACCAGTTGACACTGTTTTTTTTGTTAATCAACACTAGATCTGGTCTCCTGGCTGGGATAGGGTGATCCGTCTTTATCTCAAAGTCCCAGAGAATTTTATGCGTTATTATTATTATTATTATTATTATTATTAACTAATAATGGTTATTAATAATAAACTGTTGTGGATTCTGCTTAGGTTATGATTCTTATGTTACAGAGGTATAAGTGTTGTGAATTTTGGTATGTTGTGAAACTACTGTAGAAATATTAAGCATCTATTTTCTGACCTCCCATCATGTCAGATGAACATAAAGTCTGATTATTCTGAGAAGCCACGCACAAACCGAAGCTCCTGCAGTGGCCAGTATAAAAATTGCATGTGTCCCCTCGGCATTCCTCTTCTGAGGCACCTCAGGCACTGGGCAATAAACCTAGCCCTGCACCTTTTATATGAAGGGGCAGGTGTTCCCAGGGCGTGGAAATTTACCAGTGACGGTTATAACCCCCTGATCCCTGGATCATCTGTAGAATAAGGGGCCATTGGCCTTCAAATCAGAACGTAGGTGGGCGGTTTCCATGGAAAAATACCAGACCATTGGTAAAAGGCAGGAATTTTGCATGTCACGTGATTTGACAAGTTAGGTAATTAGTTGCAACCTGAATGGCAAGCAGAACAGATGTGCTCTACTGAGGTTGATCTCAGCCATGCGGTGAAAATGGGCAATACAGAAATAAAGCTTTGATCAAAGTAAAACAAAGTCTTGTTAGTTAATTGCATAACTTTAAAAAAACTAGCCCTGAAGAAAGCCCTTAATTAGAAGAAGCCAAGAAGATACAAGATGAAACAACCACTAGATGATCATAGTCAAAATAGAAAAATAATAATAAGAAAACGGAAACATGGCGACTAGACAAAGAAGCAAGTAAGTCTTAACTCTATCTGTCTCTTTCTCTATCACCCGAAGATTCTCTCTATCACTCTCGATGTATATACCCAATGAGGATATATGAGTATATATAGTATAGACTATTAGAATCAAATGGTCTTTATGTATGATAACATCAGCAGCAGTCAGTATTATGTAATGTCTATAGCAAAAGTTTACTTTGTTTTGGTTTGGTTTGTTTTGTTTTATGGCATATCAACCTCACTGGGTCATTTAATGCTGACAAAGTTTTGAAATAAATTCATTCTTAATGGATAATCAATTTTTATAAACTCATGTTTTTCTATTTAACCCATAGATGGAACCTTAACAGGTACTACCACTCCGGGTCAGAGTGGACCTTGGAGCAATGGTGATGAAGGTGCTCCACATTCCCCAAACCCCCAAAACTGGAACCTCACCATCAGATAGAGTTTAACGTCATTCCTAGGACATATAGATCCTTAGTCCCCACCTTCTAGCACCCATATGATAAAAAGGGGTTGGGGCTTGCCATAAGGGCAATAGGGTCGAGACAATCATATAGGTGCTAGGGCTTGATGTGACCAGCCAATTGATCGAAGGAGGCCTCTCTGACTGCCCATCTAGTCTAAGTACGGGCCTAAGTGGAGTGTCGCATGTCATGGACTGCGCATCCACCAGGATCCCGTCCTTAAGCATCACGGGTCGCCACCCATGGCCAACAGGTGGCTCCAGTGGGGGAGTCTTACCCCTCTGCAGCCAACAGGGAAGAGTTTACTTTGTGATATGATGTATTCTCAAAATCTGTTACATGGTATGATGGGCTTTGTTTAGATGTTGTGTTTGGAAACACTGGGGCCACCTGTTTGTGCAACAAATAAAAAAAGTAAAAAAAAAAAAATTGAATTAAATAAAAAAAATATATAAAAGTCACAAAAAGTAACAATCTCCCAGAAGGTTTCAGACCAGAAGAGCCCTCTAACATGCGCAAAATAACCCTGAATTCTTGGCGCCAAAAAAGTCTCTCAGCCTTTTTACTCCAAAACTTTGAAGAGAAAACACCTATTGACTTGCTCAGGAAATATTTCCCTTCAAAGAAATAGTGTGAACCCGCTAATAAAGGTCTTACTCTAATGTCATCCTCATCTCTGTTCCTTTGCTTCTTTGAATATATTTTTTTAAATTCAATAAAAGTTGAACAGTTAAGGTTTAAATGTAACTTCTTAATATCTGATAACCATAGGTTTGTAAAATATTTTTTTTTTTGCTGGGTACCATATATTTTTCCCACATTAACAGATTAGCATTCAAATTTAGATGAAGAAGGCTCAACAAACAATAAACATATATTCAAAAAATATAAGAGTTATAAACTTAATGGCTTTGCGGCCAGACTTATCTGCTGAAGTCCAATCTGGTTCTAGGAGTGTCTGGATAAAATATCTTCATGCAGGGAGGGTCAGCACTACAAGTGATTCTTAAAGGATAACAAAAATTCTGTTATAAGACATAAAAACAAGACAAGTAATGTTTTAAAAGGGGTTTATTACAGTGCAAAGGGTTTGCTAAAACTTAATGCTTTTAGCGGTCTTATGTCACATATCTTATTATAATGGAGATTGTGTGTTTTTCTGTCTGTAACCGGTCACAATTCCCTTAGTAATTGACGTCACATTCACCATTTATCCTTATTTAACCTCAATTATTAATAAATTGTTTTACATTATTTATACTGTTAACTATATCTACATGCTAATAACATGCAATTGTATTTATATATACACAAATAGCGTTTACAGTGTGAACGGAAGCCTAATTTGCATATTGATATTAAAAATGTAATTTTAATAAATATATGCTTAGTATTATTGGTTTCTAACTGTTTTTATTTTATTTTAATGAATATAAGTAAAAATCTCTTCAATGAATCTTAATGAAATCCATTAACATAACTGTCATTTTATTCTTTACTTCCTATTTTAACTAAATACTTAAATTAGAAAAAAATAACAATGAAAGATGAGAGTGATGGAAGAGTAAGTTTCAGTTGTTCTATTTTTCGATTATACCCTCCTCTGTTTCAAATCTTTTTATCTGCATTCTTATTTAGTTTCATTAGCGTTTCTAATTTAATACGATATTTCATTACATTAAAACTTAAATACTTGCACCCTACGGAGGATGCATATATTTGCTAGTATATATAAAGTAACAAGTCATGAACATGAACATTTATCTTTGTTGAGTTCTTCTGGGGGAAGAATTGTGGTCGTAGGCTCATTTGTTGTTGGGTCTACTGCTATATTCATTCACCAAGTTACAGGGTAGTCTGTGTTAGTCATTATAGTTGTCAATGGCCTCTGCTGCTAAGGTTTTCTTCCCCTGCTAGTCTCTTTGACTACTGTTACTGTTCTCCCAGAAGGGACATCGTTCCTCTGAGTAGCTTTACTGTTTTGCCTGTAGGGACGTCCGCCTTCATCCTCAACTTTTACTGTTCTGAGCATTCTCCCCTGCCAGTATTTTCACTTCCAGCTTTTACTCTTTTCTGGGTTCTGTCAGGGGAGGATAACCCATATTTTTCATCAGGAGTCAAATTGGGTGCCAATCTATGGTAGTACATTGATTGGCCGCTTGTTGCCAAGGGCAGATAATTAATCCCTATTTTTACCAATAGTTGAGCTTGTCATGGTACCAAATCATTCTTGTTATATTGAGGGCTAATTCAGGATTGTTAAGGTTTGCGTCCTCACAGACCCAAATTGTCGTGTTGTGAGTGCTAGGATCATGATGAAAATAATTACACAAAATATCAAGGAAATGAATATGTCAGAAGACAGTTATTGAGTCAATCCAGTGTCTATCTAATTCTAAACAATGGATCAATGTCAAAGTCATTTTAAAAGTACACAGAGAGAGAGAGAGAGAGAGAGAGAGGGGGGAGAGAGAAGGGGAGAGAAACAGAGACAGAGGGGGAGAGAGAGAGAGGAAAATCCAAAGTAACTAAATCTATTGTCCTCTGCATTATTTGGATTATTCGGACTATTGTCCTCATCTTTATTGTTTACTATACAGCGTTTCAGCCAATGTGCCCTCTGGCCTACTTCAGGGCACATCGTCCAAAATTTTGTATATATAAGATGAGGAAAATAGTCCAAATAATACATATAATATTAATTACCAAGCCTCATCTCAAAAATTCAGAGAAATGGTGTTGATAACAATAAAGATGAGGACAATAGTCCAAATAATACAAATGATACAAATTATCAAGCCTCATCTCAAAATTCAGAGTAATACTATTGTAATCTGTCTTCAAAACTGGTGAGTTGAACTATTCTGTGCTGACCCCCCCCCCACACACACAAAAAAAAATTACAGCATTCATGACCCCCCCCCCCATGTCTATCTGATTTGCTGTCAATCCTTTCTACTAAACTTGTTTTTACAACTCAACTAATTTATTTTCTTTTTTTATTATTAACATAAACTTCACCCAATATGAAGTGTTCTATGGTGAACTTGAAAAAAATTAATTTATTGTTCATTCTGCCTAAGTTTCAAAAATCTTTTTTCCCTCAATGCGACTAATTTCCCCTGACACACACCAAAACGGTATTACATTTTACAAACGATCATTTTTAAAAATCTTTCTTCTCAATTACTAGCAAATGTATTAAAAACAGTACTTCTAAAATTTATTATACCTTATTACGATAAACTCCCCCCCCAATATGAAGTGATTTACACTATTGTTTATTATTAACTGTCAGTTTCATTGTTTTCACATCTCTCTCAATTCAAGGATTGTGTCTTCTGACACATACACTACCCACCCACCAAAACAGTCAGCCATTTTGCAAACAATAATTTCTATTTTTAGTAATTCTAAAATATGTAACATCAGTCTGTATCCCTATATTCCATTGTATGAAATGGACATAAAACATACAAAGCTATTGGTAATTCCATGTCAAATCATCCAGTCCATGTCACCCTACCCCTTCAATTTTTCTGAAATTTTGTACACATGTGGACAATGTTAAAGTTAGACAATCCTCAAAATTTGAGCTTCCAATTCTAAGAATTGGCGGAGTTATCTCGATTTTTAGCTCTCCAAATTTGAGGGGGGCTCACGAAAAACACTGACTTTTCGTAATCTATTTTTGTCTGTAAAATAAGTTCTAGAGCTTCCCTACTCCTAAAAATTGGTTTATAACAGTATTTTTTCCCAAGGAATCCCAATATGATATTTAAAAAGTCTGAAAATTAACCAACTTTAAGTTATCAATGATTTTCGATTTGCAAAATTTTAACTGATGTTGTAGCTTCGGTTCTGAGCAAACACCAAACAATCTTTTTAGTACAAATAATGTTCAATATATGAAATAATAATAGAAAAAAAAATTGTCTTAGATTGAGTGCCACGTCGGGATATTGATCTTGCTATGAAAAAATCAGAAATAATCAATAACTTAAAATTGGTTGACTTTCAGACTTTTTCAATAGCATATTTGGATTCCTCGCGTAACAATAATTTTATAAACCAATTTTTAGGAGTAGGGAAGCTTTAAAACTCATTTTACAGAAAAAAATAGATTACAAAAAGTCGCCATTTTTCGCCAACCCCACCAAATTTGGAGATCTAAAAATCGACATAAGTCTGTCAATTTTTGGAATTGGAAGCTCAAATTTTGGAGAATGTCTAATTTTAACATAATCCACACCTGGACAAAATTTCAGAAAAATTGAAGGTGGTGGGTAACAATTTGACTTTTTTCTGGATGATTTGACATGGAATTGTCCTATTCCTTTGAGATATTTTACATCATAAGCATCAAACAAGGAAAGAATCGTATTCCTTAAAAGTACAACCATCATCATCTTGCAACACCCTCTGGTTAAAAATGAGACCATCCAAATCATACATGATAAAATGTAAAAAATGTAAATCCTGATTATCTAGTGTTGCTTATCAACCAAATTCTTATTTCTTATGAGTATTGTCACCTCAGCTAAATACTGGACCATTCATAATTCTTGAACAAAAAGCAAGAACCAGTGATATTCAATTTGTATAGATATTTATTTTGTTGTTAATTGTTTTATTTTCATAGTTTCATCCGGACATACACACATCTATACATACATATATGGGGTGGTAAGAGGTTTTGGGTGTTTTATAGTTTAAAGGTAGCTGGATATTCTTGTTGCGTGTTCTTAGGGTTTTCACTTTGTACCCCATCTCATTTGGTGGAACGAATTCAAGGAACAAAAAGAAAGAGACAAAGGCAGAAGGTGGTTTTATAACTTAGGCTTTATTAACCGGTCATAGTCGCCTGTGGCAAGGAAATATCTCCCTGGCTGAGGAAGCGACTACACACAGTTAACACCTAAATTCGAATGGCCAAGATATTCTCTTGGGAGTTTTTGAAAAATAGTTGGATTCGTACCTTTCCCAAGGGTATCAGCCCTATGGAAGCGTGTGGTGTAATGGTTAAAGTCATGGGAAATGGACTCGTCACCCCGAGTTCAAATCCTGATGTGGTAATTGCATTTCACTTAGCGCTAATACCCTTGGGAAAGGTATGAATCCTACTCTACTTCCAGCTATGACTTTTTAACCTTGGTTAGACAACCGGTCTAGGAGAAGGAAAACTCTGAATTCAAACCTGTTAAACTCTGCTTAAGAAATTGACCTTGTGTCACATCCTCCTCGTGTAGAGGGGTTGGTAAATATATATAAGCCCTATGAGAAATGCAAACAGCCACATCCAGGATTTGAACTCGATTTGCCATGTCCATTTCCTATGACCATAACCATTACATCATGAGTGCTTCCACTAAATTAAACAAAAAAATAATCAGTTAAAAGATTATTTACAGAAACAATAAATAAATTTATGGATTTTACAGAATTCTTTAGTAATGGCAATTTTGTTTTATAGCTTTCTAGAAACCTTTTTGGCAAATTGTCCACCCCCAGACCACCCACAAAAAAAAGTGACAGGTGATGTTATTTAGCATCAATTTATGTTTCCCAAAACTCAAATTGAATATTATGAAATGTTTGATATTTGTTACGTGTCTCATTCTCTGCCAATCTTCAGACAAAAGCTTTTAAATTCTGTAATCAACTTAAATAAATATGACTGTCACATTGAACTAAATAAAGCACATGTCAACTTGCCTTAGCATAGTTCGCAAAGAAAGGAGGGGGGGGCGCCAAAATCTTGGACATGTAGAAATAGAAAACCTACTTAAAAAAAAAAAAATAACAATAATGATAATAAAACCTTGGTTATATAAATAGAACCTGACCGAGAAAACTTACTTAAGAAAAAAAATATTTTTGCCATAAAGTGTTTAATACACAATGAGGATTAAGATTAAGAATCTGCTTTTAAAATTTAGTAAGAAGATTTGTATATAAATGGATTAATAAAGTTTGTTTCTTTATAGTATCATTGAAGCATTGTGTGTATGTGTAATATAAAGATTTTGAAGGCAATTTACAATGCAATATGTGTTGAATTTATTTAACTTTTGTTTTTTTTTCAAAACTAAATATTTTCGGAAGTAAAATTCCATCTTCAGAGTTATTGAAAGTTGAAAGTATTGAAAGTACTAGGTGATTTTTTTATAGTACTTATCCCACAGCGATATTGTAATCTTCTGTTGTTTAAGTTTGTTTCTTTATAGTATCATTGAAGCATTTAGCAAAAGTTAAATAAATTCAACACATATTGCATTGTAAATTGCCTTCAAAATCTTTATATTACACACACACACAATGCTTCAATGATACTATAAAGAAACAAACTTTATTTCAATATGCCGAGCAAGGCTTATATTTATAGTAAAAATTAAAAGAATTTCGAACATTTACCACGCGCAGGAGCAGCCGAGCCGAGTTAACATCACGGAATTAGCCGATTTAACATCACAGAAAAAAATTTCAAATATACGGCATTCATCAACTTCTTAAACAACAGAAGATTACAATATCGCCGTGGGATAAGTACTATAAAAAAATCACCTAGTACTTTCAATACTTTCAACTTTCAATAACTCTGAAGATGGAATTTTACTTCTGAAAATATTTAGTTTTGAAAAAAAAAAAAAAAGTTAAATAAATTCAACACATATTGCATTTTAATTGCCTTCAAAATCTTTATATTATAAATGGATTAGTTTAAAAAATATAGTTATTTATTAATCTTAGGTTAGTTGTGACACAAGGTTATGGGGAGCCTGATGAGAACTAAACTCAATAGTAATGATCTGATCTGGCTTGGAACCAAAAGGTTCCGGGTTCAATACCTATTAACTATTGAGCAGGTTCATTGCAGCTTAACTTTGGTGATCCATTGCTTTCAATGTGATTTGACCATTAATTAATTTGACCATTAATTAATTTGACCATTAATTAATTTGACCATTAATTAATTTGACCATTAATTAATTTGACCATTAATTAATTTGCAAAACTAGCTTACAAACAACTACACCACATGAAAGAACCAGAAAAATCCACACACACACACACACACACACACACATATATATATTCATGACCTCCTAACTCTCCAGTATGAAAATGTTCACCATTGAATCAAGAACTCAATCCATCATCCTGAAGAAGGTCTAACAGACCAAAACGTTATAACGTCGACATCACTACCTACAATAAACATCCATTTTGTACAACATCCCGTGTTTGTCTACCTTTCTCCACATACCAACCTCTCCGCACAAGCAGGATGTGACACAAGGACAATTTCTTAAGCAGAGTTTAACAGGTTTGAATTCAGAGTTTTCCTTCTCCTAGACTGTATTAAAGTCAGTTAGTCAGTCAGTCAGTCAGTCAGTCAGTCTACTGTTGGTTTGAACAACAGCAACTGGCCAAGCACAACTGAAGCAGTGTCCAAGACAGTTGGTATTTATGGAAATCAAGAATAGTCCATTCATGTATTTGGGTGATTCCATTCCTTGAGTTCTGATTGGCTGCTTGGTTTCTATGATGTTGTTGAGTTTCATAAATACCCTGTCATTCTGCAGTAGGGTTGCAGCAAGATAGGTTCGTATTCAGTTATGACTACTTGTTGCTGTGTCTTACCAATTCGATGGTAATTGAAACTTAACTTGATTATTCTACAGACTGGTTACCTAGCCAAGATTAAAGAGCCCAGTCTGCCCTACTATTCATCCATAGCTGGAGGGAGAGTAGTTGGATGCATACTTTTCCCAGGGAAATTAGCGCTATGTGAAATGTAAACAGCCTCATCCAGGATTCGAATTCGGGTCGACAAAAAAACATTGTTCCTTTACTGCTATTCAGTCATACATAAGAATTCAAAACCTGTTGTTACGATTTTTGCAGCCATCTTTAGGCTTTAAGCAAGAGCACTGTCCAGTGGAGATCCTTGGTATTAAGCAGAGTGTGATACTTAGTGAAGAATCCTTGCGTTCTGCCTTAGTGTCCCTTAATATTGGGTATGATCCTTTGGTTGTTCCTTGGTGCTCCTCAGTCTTGCAGGACGTTCAGCAATGAGTGCATCTATCAATATCAGCTGATTAAGTAGTTAACCAACCACGTATTCAGGATGTTGATTGGCTGAGGTTTAAACCAGGTGACCTCGCATAGTCTATAAATTTAAGTGGTGGATCGCAGCATGGCTTATATACAAAATATTCCAACACCTGTGATATTTTTTTTCAAATTTTGATATTTAAAAATTAACCTAATGAATTAAAGATTACGTATTTGTTGTGATGTTAGTTCAACAGTAAAAAAAGAAGTCAAGTCGAGGTAGGGTAAAATGAGACAAGTGTATTTACAATAAGGTACAAGAACGGCTAGCTTGCCGCTAAATGGTAACAGTACAACCTTTTCACTCGGTGTCTCACTATTTATAGTGAGAACCGGTGTATATTCTCCACTGTAGGAATGGCCGGTACAACAGTATTAAAGAAGAAAACTGGATGCTTATTTTTAATTCTGATAATAAAAACTCAGGTATTTTCAAAATCTTTTTAAAATATATTTAGGAGCAAAAAAAAAAAAACCATTCAGGTGTAGGGATTAAATAAAACTAAAATAAAATTAAAATAAAAAAACCCAACAAACTCCCATGGACTTTCACCGGAAGAACCCTCTGCACATGTGTGAGCAAAAGGACCGTCTGCCGACTCCCAAGATAATATCGCGGCCATTCGAGTTTAGGCCATAACTGGATCTGGTTGCTCTTATTAGCCAGGGAGATATTCCTTGCCACAGGTGACTATGACCGAGAATAAAGCCTAAGTCATAAAACCACCTTGTGCTTTTGTCTCTTTCTTTTTCGTTCCTTAAATTCCTTCCTTTTCAGTGCGACCACCAAATGAGATGGGGCTGAAAGTGAAAACCCTAGGAACACACGCCGAGAATATCAAGCTACCTATAAACCTTTAAAACACTCAAAACCTCTTGCTACCCCATACATGTCCCAAAGTGTGATATAAGATTAGGAGAGTTGGGGATGGAGTTAAAATTCCGAATCCATAAAAAATCTTATTGCTTAAAAATGCCAGCATGAGAACAGCAAGCAATTTAACCTTGATTGCTAAGTCAATAACTTACCACCACCCCACCCTCAGTTAGGGTAAGTAAGTAAAGTCATCGGGGCAGTCTAAAGTTGATATGAGCCATACAGCGAGGGAGTCTATCCCCTTTTCACTAGCGCTAGACCAAAGGGATTATTTTAGCATCTGAGGTGGAGCACCGAACCTACCATCAGCTCCTCACTTTACCACATGGATCCCTGTGCTACTCATACGCTGAGTTGGCCAGGGCCAGTATTGAACCACAAAATCTTGTGAATCCTAGCCAAACAATCTACCAACTAAGCTGAAGTGAGTTATTTCCTATAAGTCTAACATAATCAAAGAGGAACCACTCTTCCCTGATAAATTATTTATTTATCTATTGATCTACTAGGAAAAAAGAAGACAGGGTTAGGGTTAGGGTCTAGGGTCTAGGGTTTAGGGTTAGGGGTTAGGTTTAGGTTTAGGGTTTAGGGTTTAGGGTTAGTTTAATGGGAAAATAAATAGATAATTTAACAGTCATTTATGTGTCATTTTACTGACCCAACAACAGCATTGAATTCCTTATTGGAATAGATAGTGGGTAATATGTGTCATTAGACTGGTTGCTGACAGCTATATTCTCTTGTCTAATGTGTCATTTTACTGACCCAACAACAGCATTGAATTCTTTATTGGAATAGATAGTGGGTAATATGTGTCATTAGACTGGTTG
>CM042165.1:56630722-56735722 GCA_023376005.1 Doryteuthis pealeii | reverse complement strand
ACGCTGCGATTTTTTTTATTTTAATATAAAATACTCAATTACTTCATTATTTTTTTAAAAAATTTTTTCATTTTAAACCAAAAATTTAATATAGCAAAAATTCCTAAAATATGAAATTTTTAAATTTTTAAAAATCCGGTTAATATCTCTTTACTTTTATCTTATTTCTATTTTCTTATCAAATGAAGAGCTTTGTACTCTTCAACTCTTAACTCCATTCCTTTCTCTTAAATAATGGTAGACGGTAATTACTATTGATTTTATCGACATCTTTTTTATTTAACACGTGTAATCGTATTGATCGAAATTCTTTAAAACGATTCGTTTATCTTAGAAGAAAAAAGGATTCTTGTTGCTTTTCTTGCCGGTGGGCAACATATGTTTTTATAAACACCTGACCGAGAAGTAAAAAGAAAATTGACATTTTTTTCCCTTTTCGAGTGCTTCCTCCAAAATTGCCAAAAACTAAACTCGCACTTAATTTCCATTGACTTCAATGTCGTCATCTTTATTTCTTTTTCTGATATTGTTTTTTTCTTTTTCTTTTTCGTCTAAAGGAACTATCTTTATTCTTATCTACAGATTGTGAGAGAGCTTCTTGGCATTGACAGTCAATGCCAAGAAAACTTAGCATTTTATTTTTACCTATTCTTGACTAATTGATCTGCATTTAACTTTTGTAATTAAAAAGATAAAACTGAATTAAACTTGTCAATTTTAAAGCTTTTTATTGATATTTAATTTTTTTCCCTTTTCAATTCCAAACTATTATGAGCTTAAAGTAAAATTTGCAGTTAAAGCATTTTTGCTGTCGTAAACTAAAAATGCTATTAAGGATTTAAGATTAGCTTTAATCCCCCAAAATAAACGGTTAATTTGTCTTAAAACAATTAAAAAATATTTTGGATATTTATTATCTACGAAAATACAAATGAGGATTTTTCTATCCAACCAAAAAGCAAACACTTTTTATTTTATTTTTATTTCATTTAATCTTTGATATAACCAACTTTTCGTGTCGAACATCGTTTTGTTTTAATCTTATGGTTGATCTACTGATTTTTAAATGCAGTCCCTATTTTCTAATTTATAAAAAATAATCTACTTCATAGACGACTTACGTATTTTTACTATTTATCAATTTCTCTGCCATTTAATTCATTACAAAGTCAGTCTTGACTTTATTACTAGACTTATTGTAAAATATTCTTTAAACACTTCATGGACAAGTTATCTAAATATTACTAAGATTTTTCTCTTAAAAATGCGGAAGAAAAAAAAATACCATGTCTCATTCAACTGATTATACAACTTGTCTGAGAGGATAACTGGGTTTTCTTCAAATGGCTGAATTTTGTTTAAATTGAAACTGAATGACCATGTATGAGTCAGGTAAATAAAAAGTATGAATAAATAAATAAAACTGGTACTACAAGTGCTGCTAACTTGTCTAAAAAGACTTTGGTCTCCTCCCAATTCCATTTGGTGGTGCCTACGTGCTGGCTTAATAATTTGCTGATGTAAGGAAAAGTTGGCCTAGTTTGGGATATATGGAATTTCTATTGCTATTTCAAACACCCCCAACAATTCTGGGGACAGAAATAGTAACAATAACTTTTAAATTAATTTAAAGATTTAAAAAAAAACTGCATTTTTCTTGCATTTTTTCTTAATTACTTTTCAAGATTTGTCTGCACAAATTGTTTGCAATATGAAGAGAAATTCTTGTCTGTCCAGATTTATCTTAAACTATCTCATTTAGGTACCTTATTTAGTTTGAAGTTTTTGTCCCCACCTTTTTTCCATCTTGGGTCAATTGTTAGCTTCTGAATTAAGAAAATAAAATTATAAGGACATATTTCAATTAAATGTGAAATTAGATTTAAAGATTTTTCTTTAAAACTTGATTGAAATATTTAAACAGGTTTTGTTTTTAAATGAAGGGAAATCTTCCTTTTAATGTTTAAAAAAAAACCCTGTTAAATTTGGACAAATGTCAACCTTTTCAAAAAGGTCTTCCTTTTAAATAAAGCACATTATACACATTTGTATGATAAAGAGTATTAGGTTACGTACGATTACAATGTTATTGATATTTTACCGGTATCCAACTATTTTGATTTTTAGGGTCGGGTCAGTTTACTGTCTTTTCTCATTAAAGACATCGATAGGGGTGGGGCTCTAAATAAATCTTTTTCTCTTTCTGCGCCTCTTTCTCTCTCTCTCTCTCTCTCCTTATCCCCGTTATTTCCTGCCACGTCTTCTCTTGATTGGGTCACCCTTAATCATGGGAGAACCTCGTACGTCGACCACCTGTCAGGTTGAGCGTTGACATGGCATTTGTGAACTGGACAATTTATCGGATTTTTTATCATTGTTACCTTTTTTTTTTTTTTTTTTTTTTTTTTTTTTTAATGCCACGGTGGCCTTATTCTGTCACTAAAATTGAACACGTGGACATATTGATTAATCTTATCAGATAACTGCTACTTCTGTCTTAGTAATTATATTAAACGGTAAACAAACACTTAATGACTTAGATAAAATTTTAATTTTTAATTACCACCTTCAGTTACTTGTTACTTTATTTAATGTTTAAATGAAGACCATTATACTTGAACTATTTTCATTAGATATGCCGATCGTTAAATTGACTAACCTTAAACTATAAAATGACATTGAAATATTTAATTCGCTTGTTTTGATTTTTTTTTTTTTTTTTAACTGAAGCAGCTGCTAAATCAGTTTATAAGTCTCCTGGTCTTAAGATTTTAATTTCTTATTCTATTTTCTCTTGACAAACAGTAAATTAAAAACCAATGCCGGTTTTCAGTTGATAATTAAATGAAGTTGTGGCAAATTCTGCTTAATTAATATTCAAATTTTGAGTTTTAATATTAACAGATCAATTTTCAATTTAACTTTTGATTTCATGTATTTTTTTGTGAAGAATAAAAACACTAGCAAAAGCTCACAAAAGAAATCTTAAGATAATATATAACTTTAGTTTCAATTATGTAATTTATAGCTTTTTAATGTTTATATATTAAAACCAACTTTTGTTTGCTTTTTTTGGGACAGAACAGATGTAAAACTTTTTATTTTTATTTATCTAATCTTTCCTAATCATAAGATCCTATACTGATTCTATTCAGTAATTTTTTTTCCTTGGATTTAAATTGATAGATAAGTACTAAAATTCTCACTTGACAGTAAAGAGAATGCAAGAAATGAATGGATTTTTGGATAATAAATTTTTAGTTTATTAGTTATTGTCTCTTAAAAATTGGTAAAGTGAAGGTGCTTTTATTTTTGTCTATATAATTTTGTTGTTGTTAGCTTAAACATTTTCCCTTCATTTGTTTTCTATGAAACAAGACTTATCAGATGAATACTCTGAAAACCAGTTAATTTTCTTAAGATATTTTTTCAATTCAACTAGTCTTGTTTGGCACACTCTAATGCTATTTTGAAGATGTCTGTGTGCACACTTTGTATTAAAATTTCCATGTGCTTATTTTCCTTTTTGAATTGTGTAAATGTCTGTTTTAATAAGGAAATTTCCCTTTCAGATGCTCCTTGGTGTGGCCATTGCAAAGCACTTGCTCCAGAATATGAAAAAGCTGCCTCAGAATTTAAGGCAGATGACAGCATTTTCTTGGCCAAAGTTGATGCAACTGCTGAAGTAGACTTAGCCGAAAAATATGAAGTACGGGGATACCCAACCATCAAATTCTTCAAGGAAGGAAGCCCTTCAACTGATTATTCAGGTAAGCTTGTGCATTTTTCTTGTTTTTTTTTTTTTTTTTTTTTTTTTTTTTTTTTTTTGTGTGATAGACCTTTTTGAGACCTGATTAACTTCTTGATACTCAGCATTAGCTTTTGAGATTATCTAAGCATTGCCTCCCATAGGTGAGTTTAGCTCAGTCGGGAACCTCAAGTTCGTGGTCAAACTCGGTGTGTGAGGAGCTGACGGTAGGTGTGGAGCTCCGCCTGTTGCTAAAAAACACTCCTTGTGTAGTGCTATTGAAAAGGGGTAGACTCCCTCGCTGTATGGCTGATACTGACTCTAAGCCTCTCCGATGACTTGTATACAATTGCAAAGTTGATTATTTCATTAGAATCTGACCTCACAATTGAAATGCGAATACTTTTGCTTTCTATGTATTAATTGTACACAAGTCAAGAATAACGTAACTGTCAAATAGTCTTATTTCTTTTAGAATCTATACTGTAATATTACTAAAACTGATTTAAGTAGGTTTCACCTGGTTGTAATTAGGAAGTGCTCTATTAATTGTTGCCAGTTAAATTTGATTGGTATTTACTTTAAGTTATTTAATTTTTACTTATTAAAAGTAGTGTTCCATTTAATACTAAAAGTCTGGGGAAAAAATGGTGGTAAAAGGGATTAAGGATCTGACCAGGAATCAAACATTCTGGATTTGATACTAGTCCCTGCCAACTTGGCACATGAGTAGCACAGCTTAGGTAATCTCTAAAGTGGGGTGCTGGCAGTATTTGTGCTTCAGCTCGGCAAAAACAATCTACCTGGTCTAGCGCTAGCAAAAAGGTGCCAGACTCCCTTGCTGTCTGGCTGATACCGACAATAGGCCACGCCTCCAACTTTGCTAGCTTATACCCCCCCCCCACACACACACCTGCAGATGGATGTGACACAAGGTCAACTTGAGTAGAGTTCAACAGGTTTGAATTATTTCCCTCTCCTAGGCTGGTTACCTAACCAAGGTTAATCTAGTCTGCCCTATTATCCAAAGTACTTGGCTGTATACTTTTTCCAATGGTCTTGGCACTGTGAAATGCAGCCTCATCCAGGATTTGAACTCTGGTCACCAAGTTCATTTCCTGTGGCGATAACCATTACACATGTGCTTCCTGAGATGAGTTTAAAGGTTTGATCTTAAACTTGTGCAAATCATTGACTCTCCAGAGCAGTTGGTACATTTAACTGTGCCTTCTCTAAAGAAAAAGGAATGTGTATCCCCCCCCCCCAGCTTTTTTTTTTTTTTTTTTTTTTTCCAATTTTCCAATTTTCCATGTTCCTTGCTGTTGTAGAATATTCCAAATATGTTGGGATAATGAGACCTGTTTTGGTTTAGGATATGCTAAATGTATGGACATAAAATTAGATTAAAAAGTCAGTTTATAAATGGAGATGTCTCTTTGAAATTTTGATTGGCTTATAATAATTTTCCTGCTTGTTTTTATTTCAATATTTAAAACTGGAATTGTTTTTGTTCTTTTCAGCTGGCCGTACTTCTGCTGAGATTGTCAGCTGGCTAAAAAAGAAAACTGGTCCTCCTGCCGCAACTTTGGCTTCTATTTCCGATGCCAAAGCTCTTATTGATAAAGAGGAAGTTGTTGTCATTGGATTTTTCCAGGTAATGAATTATCAACATTCTAATTCTTTTATTTTATTTTAGTTATCTCTACAAACTTTTCAATTCTTATTTGATACACTTGTGAATTCAAATGGCAATTTAGCATAAAATAACTCTTCATTTGTGAGAGACTAAGGGGCAGGGTTAGCTCGGTCGGTAGAGCATTCGGCTAGAAACCACAAGGTTCCTAGTTCGATACCTGCCCTTGCCAACTCGGCGCATGAGTAGCATACGCTGAGTAGTGTGCGGTAAAGGAGCTGATGGTAGGTGTGGCGCTCCACCTCAGACGATGGTCTAGTGAAAAATAGACTCCCTCTCTGCATGGCTGATACCGACATTAGGCCACCCGACGACTTTACTTCTACTTTATTGAATAGGTTGAAAGTTCAAATAACTCAATATGGCAGATAAACTGCTAATAATTTGACTAAGATACAAATAATCTGTTAGGTATAAAGATGTATATATTAGATACTTCTGTAATATTTCTTTGCTTGTTTACTATGTTTGGTTTACTTTTAATGATTAAAGATAACCATGTCTAAAATTCTAGTCTCCATATTTTTTTATCCTCTTAATTTAGACTTTATTACTTTCTAAATTGATATTATCTGATAAAATTCAGAGTACTCAATATCAGATAAACATTTGAATTTGTATAAACAGAAAAAAAATCTTAAAAAGCAAGTTTTTATTTAGATTAAGTTTCCAACTTTGAATTTTTAAAGTTGCAAACTTGGAAACATATTCAAATTCTTTAAAAAAAACAATACAAGGTGGAAACAATTTAAATATTGTAGCTAACATGTTTATATTAATTATAACATCTGAGAGTTAATGATTACCAATTTGTATGTTGATTTTTACTTTTAACATCAATGTGCATATTGGTGTTAATGTAACTAAATCATCTAGAAGATGAATTCAATGTTTGATGGACATGACTTGTCATAGCTTATCAGAAAGTTCCCATTGATAATAAAATGTAAGATAATTATTAGGAAATTGTAGGTATTTATCTCCCTTTCATTGAAGAGAATCCTCACTTACTGTATCATCTAAGCATTCTGTCCTGTAAAACGAAAGTGTACTCAAGTAATGGTAAGATTTGAATATTCAAATCTCTTATTTTCAACAAACTTGCTGGTTCAATCGAACTTGACGGATCTAAATTCCAACCTTTGTATGTCACTCTGCTGAAAGAAAAAAAAATACCAAATATCAGGAAATTAACCGAATTTAATGAAATTTTCAGTGATATATTAATGAATAAAAGATAAAATAACTGCATATCTTTTATTCATTAATATATCAACACTGAAAATTTCATTAAAATTGGGTAATTTTTTTTTTTTTTTTTTTGGCAGGGTGACATGATGGAATTTAGGTCTGTTAAGTTTGATTTAACCAACTTGCTTGTAGGACTTTATTCAATTATTAGCAAATAAACTTCAAAGAAAATGCAACAATTTGAATTTCTATAATCTCAAATTTGAATACATTTGTGTGCATAATTTGAAAAAATGAGCAACTACTAATCAGTGTTTTTAATCATCTGTTATAAGTGACCAATGGATTTTCTAGTTAAAAATCTGATAAGTGATTAACAGTTCTTGTAATAAATGCCCTTTTTGTTCTTCAGGATCCTGAATCTGCTGATGCCAAAGCTTTTACAAAAGCTGCTTCTAAGATTGATGATGTTCCCTTTGGTATTGTAAGTCAAGCTGATATCTTTAAAGAACATGGACTTGAAAAAGATGGAATCCTTCTCTACAAAAAGGTAACTTTTTTTTTCTTTTTTTTTTTTTTTTTTTTTTTTTAATTCAAAATTTGGCAAAAATAAGGAATTTACATTCATCCTGCATTTATTAAATAAAAAAAAACTTATTTTAATGAATTAAAATTTCAATAAGTGAAGCATAAAGTGTTATAGACTCTCGATGAAATCTAGACTTTATGAAGACCCTTAAATTTTACCTTAATCTCTGTGCAGTAGACAGAATAGGGATAGAAACTTTCACAATTATATGTACTAGCAAATATATGCACCCTCCGGGTGCAAGTATTTAAGTTTTGATATATAAAATATCATTAGCAACAGAGGGGGGTATAATCAGAAAATAGAACTTTGAAACTAACTATTCCATCATTTTCCATTACTCCCCTCTTTCATTGGTAAATTTTCCTAATTTAACTATTTAGTTAAAATAGGAAGTAAAGGATAATATTACAGTTATTCTTGTAAATAAATTTCTTAAGATTTATCCACGAGATTTTTGTTTATATTTCTTAAGATAAAACCAAACAATTAGAAATCAATAATACCAAGCACATATTTATTAAAATAAAATTTTAAATATCAATATGCAAATTAGCCTTCTTGTTCAAACTGTAAACCGCTATTTTGTTGTATATATAAATACAATTGCATGTTATTAGTACGTAGATATGGTCAACAGTATTAATAATGTAAAACAATTTTTATTAATAACTGAAGGTTTAAAAGAATGAAATCATGGAGAATGTGACGTAAATAATTGACTTGAGTAGTAATATAGTTTCGGTTACATACAGAAAAACACACAATCTCCATTATAATAAGATATATAAACTAACTTTTTTTTTTTTTTTTTTTTTTTTTTTCAGTTTGATGAAGGTAAAAACAAATTTGATGGTGCCATATCTGCTGAGGCTGTAGAAAAATTTGTTGTGGCCAACAAACTGCCCCTTGTTATTGACTTCAATCAAGATGTAAGTTGCTTTTTTTTTTTTTTTTTTTTTTTTTTTTTTTTTTACTTCATGCTGATAAATACATTTCAACTTAAGAATTTCCTACTTTTCCTGTTCACCCCCCCCCCTCCTGCAATACATTGGTATGTCTTTCATTCAGGATGCTCTACAGGAAGTTAAACAAGCACAGAACATATTTGATATCTTAACTCTTAACATCCTATGCCGCCTCATTCCACCCAGTTGGAAGTCACATTCATTTTCCTAATCTACCACAAATGATAGCCTTTTGTAATATTAAACATTTAGAAGTCTTTGATTTAAGGGAAATAACAGGTAACTTTAAATGAAAAGGCCATTTTATTGATAAATGGTTATAGGAATTGAGCTCTGGACTTAAATTTTCAACAGGATGTTAAGAGTTAAGCAAAATTTTTTATTTCATTTAATTTTTTGTGCTATTCCTAATCACCAGATGATCTGATTTTAATGTCTGGTTCACAAAATGGTATTACAAGACTGCTAAGTTTTAAAATTAGTATAAATCGCGAGATTAGAATCTACTCGAATTGTCTGAAGTTTTTTTATCAGATCATGCTGTAATGGTTTCTATGCTAATCTTGCAGATCCATTACTACTAAATGTTGAGTTTGATCCTTTCTATATGCCCTGTAGTTGTGACCTTGTCACATCCTATTTGTGGCAAAAAGATTGGGTAAATACTCAATATGAATTTACTTTTTGTAATCAAAAGTGAATTTCACTTCTGAAGAAAAATCCTGAATCACTAAGTGCAAATTTATGGACACCTTTTAAAAGACATTGTCAAGTGACAGGAATATCTTAGCTTTTATTTGTATTACAATTTTAGTCTCTTTACAATGGTTGAAATATTGATCATAAGGTGGGGGGGGGGGTGATCTAATCTTTATATGATGTAGAGCCATATTGACTACTTTGATTTTAAATTGTTGGTTTCTGAGAAACTGCCATAAAGAATAGTTGTGGTTTATGTCCATCTCATCTACACTTAATTGGTGTAAAGTCGTCTTTCGAAGAAGGTAAATTTTTTATACTGGAAATTTATTAGAAAAACTTTTAGATATTTTATCTTTGTTAGGAATTATACACAAGCTTGAAAATAATGGTTTTACTTTGAATGTTTTGCATGTTATAAAATGTTTTAAATTAAATTTTTCTAATTTTAACATTCTAACCAATGTTCTATTTTTTTAGTCTGCCCAAAAAATATTTGGAGGTGACCTCAAGAATCATCTTTTGCTGTTTGTGAAAAAATCTGAAATCTCTGAAAGTTTAAAAGAAGGTTACAAATCAGTTGCTAGTGAATTCAAAGGAAAGGTAAGATTATTTTTCTTCACTTCTAATTGCAAAGAGAAAATTTTAATTTATCTTATTTTATTTTATTTTTTTTTTTTAAGAAGCAATTGAAAAACTTTTAATAGTCCTTTTAATTTGAACCAATTTTAAAGATACCCCTACCTTCCAGCAAATATCAGCACATAATCTGAGACATAATTTAAAAGTTTTTATTTTAGATAAACTTGTGAACATCCATTTTTTGAGTTGAAGTACCATATTGATCTGATGTTTATTATAAATATGGAAACTTTAATCCCTTCTCCCCAATCTTTAAAGTTATACTGAAGATGAAATTAAGGCCAGTGATCTAAAATGATTTCTCGCTTGTCCATTGCATTATTGATTACTTTATTCATCCAAAAGTGATAGGTTTTTTTATTTGGAGTTATTGCTGAATTTTTCAGGTCACATGACAAGGGTGACTTTAGGGCAGCTGTTGGGAAAGTTAAAGTGTCTAGTTTTATTTCTCATTTCTTATTGGCATGTCTATGCTGCTGGCTGTACTTTTCAAGCAAACTGGACAAGTGTCTAGGTCTTTTTCTAGGAGATATTCTGGGCCAGGTGAGTCAGAATTAAATAATCTTACATTTATTTGTACAGGTTGTAATCTGTCATCAAACTTCTTGATTTGAAAATTCTTCCCATTTGTACAAAATGTAGAGGTTATTACTTCTCCACTCCATAATGCAATCTCCTATAATACAAGGCTCATCTTTTAATATTTTATATTATAAAACCATTGGCTTTTCTATGCCATTTTTATTAATGGTAAATATTAACATTGGGGTCTTATCATGCACTAATACACTTGCTGAAAATTAAATGTCCTTATCTGTGATACTGACATAAATTTCCACTGACCCTTTGAGAGACCAAAATAAAGATGTACAACTAGTTGCTATTGAAACTAAGAATAAAGCAGATATTATCACAAGACTATTTGAAATCTTTATTTCATTACTTCCTGTAAACAAAACTTCTGGTCTCAAAATTTGATTTCTTAAACTAATGATATTTTCAAATGTAAACTCATTAACTTTTTAATACTTAATTACATATTCATAAATATTCATAATACCAGTGTATCTACTGTAAAAGTAGAAAGTTTATTTTGATTTGCTTTATACACATAATCCCCTCTTAGTGCTTAATCTGTTGATTTGGTCTTGAAAACATTCAACAATCCAAGTGGAAATTGATCATCTAATGCAAAAGAATTGTACATGACTCTTCACTATAAACTGTAATTTGTACATGAATTGTACATGACTCTTCACTATAAACTGTAATTTGTACATGAATTGTACATGATTCTTCACTATAAACTGTAATTTGTACATGAATTGTACATGACTCTTCACTATAAACTGTTACTTGTTGAACAGGATATTTAATCTTTTTGTATTCATTTTTTTATAAACTCCATTTAAGAGTCCATATTGTTTCTTTGAAAAAAAAAATCATTTCCTGAAGTAAACTCCTTTTTATAACTTACAAATTAGAGTATATTTCTTATTGGTAATTCAGATATTTTTCTCCTCCTCCTCAACTCAAAGTGGTACTAATTTTTACTGGGTAATTAAAGTCCTACAATAGTATAATGTATTGCAGATGTAATGTTGTTTTTTTTGTTGTTTTTTTTTTGTTTTTTGTAACATGAATCTTCCTGTTTTCATAGCAACTAAAAAGGGGCCATGAATTTTACATTAATTTTAATCTTGTCCTTGACCTAAATTTATTCAATTTTATAAATTGAGATTGTTGGCCTGAATTGTATTGTCATAACACTTTCAAGTTCACTGAAATGAATGCCAGTTGAAGTTCCTTTCAGTTTTATATGCAGATATATTATAGACAATTGAAATGACAAACTTGCTGGGTCTTATTGACATGTATTTAGGACTTGTAAATTTGTAGTTTTCAATGAATTAGGTTTATTACACTGATTCAAACCAATTGTGTCCAGGTATGACCTTAAACTGCCTGTGGTGGTAAGGCTCCAGTTTTTAAATTTTGAGAGTCCCGAGTTGCTTTGCTTGCTATGACTCGGTCACTTCTGACAGTCCTAGTACCTATTAGGATCCTGTTTTGTTGGCAATTCAAAACCATCTCTGGTTAATTTAAAAGCATTGTATGGGAGTTTTATAAGTTAACTTTTGAGATCAGCATTGGGTTGATTAATTCTTTAGAAGCCCATTCAAGCCAAAGGACTCGAATAATATGGATTCTTATAATATAACTTTACTATAGATATTGTCAGTTTAGTTTAACTAGACTTTTAATGGCCTGTAGCTGCTTTTAATATATTACAGTAAAAGATGAAACTATCAAACTATGCAAATACCTTTTTGATAGTCTTGTTATAATGGAAACCTTAATTCTTGCAATGGAGTCCGTCTTAACTCTTAACATCCTGTTGAGATTTTTCTAAGTCCAGAGCATTCCTATAAGGATATAAAAAAATGGCTAAAAATACCTTTGCATCTAAAGTTACCTATTATTTCCCTTAAATCAAAGATTTCTACATATGTTTAATATCAAATTTAAACCAAGGCTATTGTTTGGGGCTGATTAGTTAAAACGAATGTGACTTCCAGCTGGGTGGAATGAGGTGGTATAGGACTTTAAGAGTTAATGTATAATTTAAGCTTTAGGGTTTGTATTTTTCTTTCTCACTTTATACAAAAATTGAAACGTTTTTCTATTTCAGGTTTTGTTTATCAACATTGACATTGAGGATGAAGACAACATGAGAATTTTGGAATTCTTTGGTTTGAAAGAAGAGGAATGTCCATCCATCCGTCTCATCCGTTTAGATGATGAAATGTCCAAATTCAAGCCAGAAACAACAGATTTAAGCAGTGCTTCCATTAAGAAATTTGTCCAAGACTTTTTGGATGGTAAACTTAAGGTCAGAATCAAATTCCCATTTTTCAACTAATAATAGCAACAGTATGCCAGGATTAGGATTAAAATGGCAGAAAAATTTACATTCTTTTGTCTTAATCTGTCCAACTGTTTTGGATTGAAAGTAATTGATAATTTAAATTAATTGATAGCTTTAAATTCTAAAGCTTTACACTTTTAATTGTTAAACTCTATGGTTCAGCATGAAATATTCTGATAAAACAGTCTTAAATTTCTAACTGAGCATATTAAAGGTATAAACCATAAATGGACGTAAAAAGTATTCATTAGTGGAATATAATTCTGCAGTTTTATGTATACCTTCATTGGATCTCTTTGGTTATAGTTAAGCTGAAAGCACTGGTTCCTGCTAGATCACTAAAGTTAAGCAACGATGGTCTTGTTCAATAGTTGGATGATCAATTAAGCAATAGTAGTTGCTAAAAGCAACCATTCCTTTTTGTTTATCAAATAACTTCAGCATTAAATGATCCAAAAGAGGGTTTAGATAATTTAAAACAATCAATTTATTAGTTTAATCCATTTTTTGGTGACTATGAAATCTAGTCAGATGGTGACTATAATCTAATAACTAAAAATACTAGAATGGTTTTAGACTTTCAATTACTTTCAACAATGTTTGGTGTGTTTTAGCTCTGTCGGTAGAGCATTTGGCTGGAAACAAGGTTCCTAGTTCGATACTGGCGCTTGCCAACTCTGTGTACAAGTAGCACAGGGATCTGCATTAAAGGAGCTGATGGTAGGTGTGGCGATCCACCTCACACACTCCTTGGTGAAAAGGGATAGACTCCCCTGCTGATTGGCTTGATACCAACTTTAGGCCGCCCAACAACTTTTTTACACACTGATCAGAAAAAGTGTCAAGATCAGCTATGCTCTTAACCGTAGGGATCAGGGATATGTAAAGTGGGGCCACTTTAATTTCTAAGGAGGGTTTGAGTGCCTTTTTATAAGAGACCAAACTATTTTAACCAGAGGACTAGGACTTTCACAACAGTGGATTATGGGGAGGGGCTTATTTTCATCTGCCGTGGTCCAATGAAGGGGAAAATCACTACCTCACAAACAAGGAAGTGAATGAAAGATTTCCTAATCAGCAAAAAAGGCTATTGGTGGTGGAGGCACAAATTACAATCATGTTGAAAGGAATGCAAATCTTAGTATATACAATCCTTCTGTATGAGAAATTGTATAGCTGGTGGCCAATTGTATTCATGCTAACCATTTGCCACTGTCAAATCCCCTTTAATACATTGGAACTATATCTTTAAAAGGAATCTCATTTTTTCCTCTAAGGTGTATGATAGTGTATGCATTTGTCATTATGCTGAGGACAAACTGGATATCGTTAAGCCCTGTTGGGGTGTGGGGTTTGATGCACACTCATGGTGGTAGTGTTGGTTCTGCAGGAAAAAATCTGGGTCTCCTGTGTGGAGTGAACGCTCTTCTCATTACTGAAGACCAATAATGGCAAATGTGATTGCCCTGCTGAAAGATACCACTGCTATGTAACCTAGCTATTAAACTCACCAAATCTCCATCTTATTAAATGGGATATGTTTATTCTACAAAACCTTCACCACTAGTAGCAGTTGAAGGAGGCACCTACTGATAGAATGTGGACATTCTGGCACTAGATGTAGAGGAAAATTTAAGAGTCCATGCTTGATTTGGCTCAGTGTAAATATTCAGAAAGCCAATTGTTTAAATCCTAAATTTAATTTTTTTTTTTTTTAATATTAAAAGCTTTAAAGCAATGTTTTTCCTTCATTTATGTCATTGTATTTTGAATTTGTATTGATTTCTATTACAGCAACACATGATGAGTGCTGAATTGCCTAAGGATTGGGATGCTGCTCCAGTCAAAATTCTTGTTGGATCAAACTTTAATGAAGTGGCTAAGAATAAGGAAAAAAGTGTTTTTGTTGAATTTTGTAAGTAATTTTCATTTATAATTTTGTATATATTTTGACTACTGCCCAAATGATGAATTAAACTTGTCTTTCTCTAAAGAATTGTTTGTTTGCTTCATTAATTCCCATAATGACAACTTGTATATCATTTGAGCATCCCCCCCTCTCCCCAATTTTAGTTTATATGGAGAAGTATTTCAAATTGGTCAATTTTTTTTAAGTGTTTAAATAATTTATTTTAGAAAAGTGAAATGAAAAATCACAATTTAATTTTTTTAAAGTAAATTCTTTCTCCCTTTCTCAACTTATATCAAAGTTTTGACTTCTATTGCTGTAAATTGGCTTTTAAAACCCTAATAACCTGGCCTTCGGATCGGCGTCACCTGCCCTCTTGGTTTAAAGGGGCAGGGCTGGGTTTATTGCCCAGTACCTAATGCGCCCTCCCTTAGGGGGGGGGGTGCCAAGGGGATCAACACATTTTTTTGCCCATACCACCCATGAGTTTTGGTTCATGGATGGACCTACATAAAAATGTCCTTGTGTCATGCCTGCATAAGTGGGATGCATGGCTAATACCTTAATTAACTGTAAATGTTCATTTTGGTTCTGTGATTGTTTAACAATGACTACATTTGCAATATTTTGTAACATTGTTTTTACCAAGTCGATTGTAAAAGTACTTAATTTTCTCAAGCCAAAATTAGATCTTTTTACAATCAGACTACTTTTCCTGAACAACTTAACTCCTAATATCCTATACCACCTCATTCCGCCCAGCTGTAAGTCACATTCATTTTCCTAATATACCCTAAATGATAGCCTTTGTTTAAATGTAATATTAAACATATTTAGAAGTCTTTAATTTAAGGGAAATAACAGGTAACTTTAAATGAAAAGGCCATTTTTTTTTTTTTTTTTTTTTTTTTTTTTTTTTTTTTTAGCCATTTTTTTGAATCCTTATAAGACGGGGCACTGGACTTATCAAAATTCTCAACAGGATGTTAAGAGTTTTAAATGAATCTTTCTTGGTGGTCTTTTCTTTTTTACTAAATATAGTTTGACTAATTATTTCTAAAATCTTTTCTTTTCTAGATGCTCCCTGGTGTGGACATTGCAAACAGTTGGCTCCTATTTGGGATGAATTAGGAGAGAAGTACAAAGATCATGCTGATATCTTGATTGCTAAGATGGATGCTACAGCCAATGATTTGGAAGATATCAAAATTAATAGCTTCCCAACTTTAAAATATTTCCCAAAAGGCACCGATGATGTAAGTATCTTTTAATCTAATGTTTTCTTTTTGAATTTTGATATTAATATTTATATTGCACTTTTAATGAGGAATGTGAAAATATTGGTGGGGGTAGGCCAGTGTAAAGAAATTACAACCAGACATCTCAATTTGATAACTTGTATTTAGATCTTTTGGGCTGTTGTCCTAATTTCTATATACACAACGTTGAAGCTGATGTGCCCTCCAGCCTTCTTCAGGTGTTTCCTGTTGAACTCTGGTTCCTTCATGGAACTTTTGAACATATATTAAATGGAAAAAGATTTGAAAAAAAACAAAACAAATACCAGACGCTAAATTATCACAAAATTAATAAAAAAAAAAAAACTTCCACAAGAGAAATAAAAATATTAAATTGTAAAAAATAAATGAATAGAATAAAACTAAATAGATAAGTAAATCAAAAAAACAAAAAAACATCCAATAGCCATTGCAAAACAAGTCTGTCCTTCTCAACATCAAGATGAGAATTCTTGGCACAATTATCACACACAATATCAAAGCTTGCTTCCCACTAACCTCTCCATTCACCAATTCTTACTTAATCCTATTTGAGTTAGATTGTTCTCATTCTGTTAACCATGACCAGGTACAAGCTATCTTTTCACCCATAGTTAGGATTGAACCTGAAACTGTCGGATGATTCACGCAGAACTGTATTAACTTGACACTTATATCTGTTAACGATGTTGGACAAAGATTATTTTAAGTAGTTAATAATTTTGTGGGATTAACTTCCTGGCCTAAAAAAAATAACTCTTATCACCACCATTAGGCAACACCATAGCTGATCTAGATGATATATAAAGTTCTTTATCCTATAACATGTAAAGCCAGTAATTTGCAACACACCATCCTTAATATAGTTCCTTGTCTGGAAAAGTCCCAAATTATTGAAGATATTTATAAACTTGCATAAAAGTTCCATGTAAAGCCATATTTTATTTGTAAAATTATAATTGCAAATAAATATTCTATAATAAACATCTGATGGTTCTTAAGAAATAAAGATTGTAGTGAAAACACTGCACACACACACACTCTCACAACAAATTGAATTGGAAATTGCTTTAATTCTCAATCTTTAATGCTATTGTACTAACTTACTCTTACTAGGTCATCTTTGTGAGTTAGTAAGTAATAAAAAAAAGTAGTTGTCGGGGCAGTCTGATGTCAGTATCACTCAGTGAGGGAGTCTAACCCCTTTTCACTAGCACTAGACAAGGAGATTATTTTAGCATCTGAGGTGGAGCGCCGCACCTACAACCAGGTCCTTGCTTTACCGCACAGATCCCTGTGCTACTCGTACAGTGAGTTGGTGAGGGCCAGTATCGAAGCGGAAACCTTGCATCCTAGACAGATGCTCTACCAACTGAGATTAATTTAAAATCTTAAAGCTTTTACAGTTGTTTCTGTTTCATATTTACTTGAAACATTTTTTGCTGTTCTTATCTTAACTCTTAAAAAATTAATTACTTTTAACATTTTTTTATTTTTATTTTACTAAAATTTTTTTTTTTTTTTTCCAACTATTCCTCTATTGTATCCTTATTGTTTTAATTTTAATACTGCTCCTTTTTAAAAGGAGTACAAGAGATTGGAATAGTTCAGAATGGAAATGTTTAAGTTTTAAAATCTTAATTTTTCTTCATCAAAACCTCAGTTATTGCTGCAATGACCAATATCATCGTTGCTTTTTGCATTAGACAATTTATTTATGAAAAGAGTTGAATTTTTCTTTATTTCCTTTTTTACAGGTCGTTGATTATAATGGTGCAAGGACATTAGATGGTTTTGTTAAATTCTTGGAAAGTGGTGGCAAAGAAGGTGCTAATTTGGTAAGTAGAAATTTCATTTTCTTAATGGAAATTATAACCTGCCCCTTGGGGTGGGAGTCCATGGCTGCGGCCCTGGATCATACAAGTTAGCATTGTTGATCCCAGGCAACACCTGCCCCCTTGACTTAAAGGGGCATGGTTGGGTTGTCTAATGCCTGAGGTGCCCCCTCCTCCTCGAGGGGATGCCGACGGGATCAAATTTTTTTTTTTTTTTTTTTTTTGCAACCGTCACTTATAAGCTTCTGTTTGTGGGTGGTCCCACATTAATAGGGTCTTGTGCCAAATCCGTACATGTGGGGGTACATGGTAAATATCATGTCCTTGCTGGTAGCCTGGATATCCTGACAATCTCTCGCCAAGCATCCCCTGTCCCCCCCCCCCGCAGAGCTTATCAATATAGGTCCTTCATGGGCAGCCCAAACTGGCATCCCACATGCAGGTTTCTACAGGAGAAACTCACTTATGAGTTCATCCTTGCTTCTGCAGCATGTTTTGTGTGATGTATGGGCAAGTGGCTGTATAGCTCCTGTCTTGTGATGTTATTTCAATGATTTGTTTAATATTGCATGCAGCATTCTTGTGCGCTCCCATCTAGCTTATTCTATAGGTGCTTCATTACACCAAATAGTGCAGCTGTACAGTAGTACTGAAACGACCACAGCTTGGAAGAGTTGGTGCTTTAACTTATTACTGAGGTCAGTTTCCATATGATTGACAATCTGTCTACAACAGTCAATGCCTTCCTGTGTGCATTAATATCGCTTTCTGTGGATGAGATATTACTACCTAGGTACATGAACCGGTCTACACATGGCCTTGGTCTCTGGAAGGAAATGGAAAGTTCTTTAATAAGACTAAAAGAACTGGAAATTCTTTCCCTTTTCTTCATATCGGTTGGGGGGGTGGGGTCAAATTTGTACAATATAATTTCATCATCCTGTCGGCTGAGGCGTTAGACTGCACCTCTGCAGAGGGGGTAAGACTCCCCCAATGGGGCCACCTGTTGGCCGTGGGTGGCAACCCGTGATGCTTAAGGATAGAACCCAGGTGGATGAACAGTTTATGACTTGTAATACTCCACTTTGGCCCTATCTTGGGCTAGACGGGCGGTCGGAGAGGCCCCTTCCGATCAATCGGCTGGTCACGTCAAGCCCTAGCACCTATATGATTTTCCAAACTCTATTGCCCTTATGGCAAGCCCCAACCCCTTTTTATCATATGGGTACTAGAAGGCGGCGACTGAGGGTCTATATGTCCTTGGAATGATAAACTTTATCTGATGGTGAAGTTCCAGGTTTGGGGAATTTGGACCCCTTCATCACATTGCTCCCTGGTCCACTCTGATCCGGAGTGGTAGTACCTGTTAGGGTCCCATCTATGGGTTAAATAGAAAAATGTGTATCCATTAAGAATGAATTTATTTCAAAACTTTATCGGCATTAAATGACCCACTGAGGTTGATATGCCTGTAAAACAAACCAAACCTGTCGTGCTGTCAGCACGGATATCCATCACAATCACTCACCATCCCTCCTCCCTATCACTCATTGCTCCTGGGAGATCCTCTGCCCAGCATCCGCGTTGATCTATGTACGTTTTTGCTAGGCGACCCACTCTGGACTGCCCATGTGATGGCTTCCACTTATGAGTTCAGCCTTGCTTCTCCAGCAGTGCCCAGCGTGTCTTGTTCACCTCACATGGATGGTATGTGTGATATGGGGCAGGTGGCTATACAGTTGTGTTCCCGTGCGGTGTTTCACGTCCTGTTAATATTGCACGCAGCATTTTCGTGCAAGTCCCGTCTCTAGGCGCTTTGTTAGTGCAGGCGTACAGCAATAAAGAAACTACTACAGCTAGGAAGAATTTGTCAGCAAGGTCTGATTTCCATATCACTGATAATTTGTTTAAAGCAGCTCATGCCTTTCCTATGCGTGTATTGATGTCGTTTTCTGTTGAAGAGATAATACTACCTAGATATGTGAATTGTTTCACCAATTTTAGGGGTTTACCATTGAGTGTGGAGATGTCTCCTTCACTTCTAAAGCACATGAATTCGGTTTTACCGGAGTTTACATATAGACCGACGTTCCGTGCTGCCCTTTCAAGCCTGTGCAGGTGTATCTGCAAGAAGTGCAAGATCATCTGCATAGTCTGCATCGATAACAGTCTGAGTGGGATATCGCCTGCTTCTTGTCTTTAGTGTGAGGCCTTCCTCTTTTATGGGGTTCAGTGATGTTAGAAATACGTAATCTAGGCATATTATAAATATATATGGTGCTAGCATATCTCCTTGTAGGACTCCAGCTACGATGTCAAAGAAATCTGTCATCAGGTGATCATACCATGGCTTTGGTGTTTTGATAGAGCATCATTATGGTGGTAACCGTTTCTTTGGGGAGTCCGTAGGATTGTAAAAGTACTTCTAATTTTCATAAACCAAAATTAGATCTTTTATTTCCTGTTCTGTATGTAAAGTTGTAAACTCTTTATCTTTTTCTTGTATTAAATTCTAATGTTTGACGAAGGCAAAATTTGTGAGTTGGCAAAATGTGTTAGTTGGTTTTTATAGTTAGGGAAACATTAATGAGTCGAAATTAAGTCTAATTGGCTGTACTTCAATGTGTATGTATATTGACCAACCCCTCCACAAGCAAGATGTGACACTAGGTCAATTTCTTAAGCAGAGTTTAACAGATTTGAATTCAGTTTTCCTTCTAGACTGGTTACCTAGCCACGGTTAAAGAGCCTGGTCTGCCCATAACTGAAGAGAGTAGTTAAATTAATACCTTTCTCAAAGGTATTAGCGCTACACAAGTTAGTTGTCCGGGTGGCTTAAAGTTGGTGTCGGCGAGGTAGTCTATGCCCTTTTCACTTCCGCTAGACCAAGGATTGTTTTGGCATCTGAGGTGGAGTACAACACATACCATTTACCTCACAGATCCCTGTGCTACTCGTATGCTGAGTTGGTGAGGGCTGGTATTGAAATGGGAACCTTTTGGTTCCTGGTCGGATGCTCTACCAACTGAGCTAAACTGGCCTTTAGCACTACATGAAATACACTTCAATAGATATATAAACCCTTCCGCACGAGTAGGATGTGACATAAGGTCAATTTCTTAATCGGTTTAACAGGTTTGAATCCAGAGTTTTCCTTCTCCTAGACTGGTTACCTAGCCACGGTTAAAGAGTCCAGTCTGCCCTGCTATTTACCAATAGCTGGAGGGAGAATTGGATTCATACCTTTCCCAAGGGTATTAGCACTGAAATACAAACGGCTCCGTCCAGATATTGAACTCTGGTTGAAAAATCCATTTCCTACAACTTTAATCATTACATCGCGCGCATTCACTTCAATGTAAGCTAACTTTCTTGCAGAATACATTGAATTTCCTGCCCTGTCGGTTGGGGCATTAGAATGTACCTCTGCAGAGGGGTAAGACTCCCCCAATGGGGCCACCTGTTGACAGTGGGTGGCAACCTATGATGCTTAAGGATAGAACTGGTGGTTGAGCAGTCCATGACTTGCAATACTCCACTCTGGCCCTTTCTTGGGCTAGATGGGCAATCGGAGAGGCCCCCTCCGATCAATCGGCTGGTCATGTCAAGCCCTAGCATTATGGCAAGCCCCAACCCGTTTTATCATATGGGTGCTAGAAGGCAGTGGCTGAGGGTTTACATGTCCTGAGAATGACGTTAAATTCTATCTGAAGGTGAGGTTCCAGTTCTGGAGGTTTGGGGGATGTGGAGCACTCCTTAATCACCATTGCTCCCTGGTCCACTCTGACCTGGAGTGGCAGTACCTGTTAGGGTCCTATCTATGGGTTAAATAGAAAAATGTGTTTATAAAAATATTGAATATCCATTAAGAATGAATTTTATTTCAAAATTTTGCCAGCGTTAAATGACCCACTGAGATTGATTATAGCGTAAAACAAAACATTGAATTTCAATTTTATTAATACTTTCTCTTTCTCAATTAATTTCTGTTAATGAATTTTTTATCAAATAAAAACGAAAAATTGAATGTCCACTTATTTGTTCTTACAGGAATCTGACACTCCTGATGAGGAAGAAGGAGAGGAGGAAGAGGAAGAAGACCCAAAACATGTAGAATTATAAATTTATTCTTTCAGTAGTTGTGATCATTCCTTTTATCTTTTTTTTTTTTTTTTTTTCTCTTCATCTGTGTTGCATGTGATCAAGGATTCTCTTGGCCAGGTGAACACGCATAAAACACTCTGTTGCTGCTGTAGTGGTAGCCATTTCTTTGGCCGTCCCTCTCAGTCACCTAATAATAATAATAAACTTAAACTCACCCACTCACAAAAAGAAAAGAAAATATATATGAAATCGTCTCATCATCTTTGTTCTTCCTTCTCTGTTCATCTGGCTGAGAGACGTCAACCATGTTCATTCTGTTCCAGTCTTGATGCTACCAAGCACGGCAACTGTGATGTAATTATAATTTGTGATGTACTTTCACTCTTTTTCTCTCTCTCTCTCTCTTCATTCACACCTTCCATAAGAAAAAAAAAAAGAAAGAAAAAAACAAAACAAAAAAGCTACTAAAATGAACAACTCAACTGTTGAATGAATTGCCACAGCAGACCTGACTGCAGTTTTGTAACAAATTAAAAATAAAAAAAATAAAGTAATTCAATAAATTTACTTTTCTTTTTTGACTGACTGGTTTATATTATCAAAGATTGAATGTCTGTTTCAATCCTAATTTTAACTTACAAAATTTGGACGGCGGTAATCTATCATTTAGGTTATCTATATATTAATAATTGTGTTCCTTCATCTTGCAACACCCTCTGGTTAAAAATGAGACCGTCCAAATCCTCCATGGTCAACTTTTGGTTATTTTCTATAAGTCGAACCTAAAAAAAGGGGAACCACTCTGAATGAGTTTTCTCTGCTAATTAATCTACCCATTATTTTCCATTACCCTAATCGGTCTTTTTTTCCTAGTAAATAAATAATTTATAAAATTCAGAGTGGTTCCCCTTTTAGGTTGGAGTTATAGGAAAAAACAACTTTTGATGCCTTGTTATCTTAATGTCTAGGAATTTTTCCAAATTATTTTGTACACCTGAAGGAAATAGATTAAATCTGTCTTGGTGAATGATTTGTTTTCTTGACAAGACAATATTCTAATGCTGTCATTGTACTGAGTCTTATACTGGCAAACCTTTAAGGTGGTAAAGGAAAATCTAGTTGTATCTTCTAATGTTACCTCATCACTAAGAAAGGTTTACATGATATATGGTGTAGTTAATTTGCATACCTGGGTTTAATAAATTATATTACAGATCAATAATATTGATTTTTTTTTTTTTTTTTTTTTTTTTTTTTTTTTTTTTTTTTTAATACATTGGAGAATAAAAACAAATCTTACAAATGGTTTTATCTAGAAACCAATTAAAATAAGTAATCTTGTGTCAATCAAAATTTGAATGGTAATCAAATCTTTGACTTTAGGCATCAAAAGTTTACCATGTCCTAATCTATATATTAATACTTGTATTCCTTTTAAACTTCTGACCATTATCATCTTGCAACCCTCTGGTTAAAAATGAGGCAATCATCCAAGATGAAATGTAACACCTGATCTGGTGTTGCTTATCCACTGAACTATTTCTTGAGTCATTACCTCAGCTTTTATAATAAAAAAAACAGGTCCATTATTGAGGGAAGAAAAAGGACATGCTACACTGAAAAAAATTGCTAATCTAAACATTAGTTACATAAATGAGAGTAACCTTTTGTTTCACTTTGAGGAAGCCTTATGTTTTGGTCAGCCATTTTCATTTCACTGTAAATCTACACTGAAAATACGAATTTGTTTGAATCAGTACAGCTGCATATTTTAGCACGAAAATATACAAGGTGTTCTTAATTGTGTTTGTATTATTGAAAATGAACTTAATTGCTATTAAGAACACATTTTATGATATTTTTGTGTTAAAACCTGCAGTTGTATTGATTTGAACAAATTCATATTTTCAGTGTTGATTTATGGTGAAATGAAAAAGGCTGACCAAAACATAAGCCTTCCTCAAAGTAAAACAAATGAGGGGAAGTTACTCTCATTTATGTAGCTAATGTTCAGATTACCAGAAAAAGGACATGCTACACTGAAAAAAAAAAATGAGTAGTGGGTGAGTGCTTGGAAGCTATAACACTGTTTCAATTAAACATGATGGATGTTAAATCAAGATTATACTTTTGCCATATTGAATAATTGCAATAGCTCTTTTAAACGATCAAATGTAATAATTATCAAACTAGTATATCCACAGGTCCTGCTCGTGTTATCTGTAATACAAATTTTCTAAATCATTTTGTACTACAAGTCTATTTTTTATAATGCAACATTTTGGTTAGTACAGATTTAATTTATTAAATCTGTACTGTCTAAAGTAAATTTTTTTTTTTTTTTTTTTTTTTTTTTTTTTTTTTTTCTCTGTTCATGTTTCTTGACGAGAACTCAATAGTCTAACAATATCACTGTACTAGGACTTATACTTTTTAAGGTGGGAATGGAAAATCTAGTTATTTTTGGACCAAGTATCCAATAGCAAATCAACTTAATGAATAATCTAACACTCCTCACCGGTAACTTCGACTCTCAAATATTTGAAAATAAACAGATTCTTGGAACTTATATTGTATCTGACAAACATTTTACAAATTTTGATATTTCTGAACAGCATCCTTTTTATTTAAATAAACACACAAATATTTTGAATAAAAACTGTATTAAATAAACATAATAGCATTTCTCTTCTGATTAAGTAAAAACTATTTTAGTATAAAAAATGTCTTTCGTCTTTTTGATTTATCATAAGTGTTGAAAAATACTCAAACTTCTGATTTAAAAATTTTTCTATTGAATTTTAATTTGATTACATGTACCAACCATCTATTTAATTTATCGTAAGTTCCTCTCCATAAACTTCTGATTTAAAATCATTTGTTTACAAAAATTTTGAAGCAGGTGACAAGTTAAAATGTGAACCTTTCATTAAGTTGATGATTTGGGGTGCCTATTGGATACTTGGTTCATATTTTCTAATGTCACTTTAAGCCCCTTTTAAGTAATTTAAGACTGCCAGATGACCATATACAAGACTTAGATTCATTAATGCAGGGTTTTTTGTCTTAGACTATCTATACTTTACCAATCTTAACATGTCTTGTATATAATCTTATAATAGAGGTTCGGTGTCTAACTGAAACTGTCACTACTTGCATCACAATACCCTCAGTAATTGCGTAACTATGAATGAGTATTTCATTTAGTCAAAATCATTAATACATAGAATAAATCTTTATTAATGATGTCTGAAAATCTGAGTTAGATTTGCCTCAACAGCCCATGTTAGTGGATTTAAAATTCTGCAATGTGTATCACTAAAAAATAATGGTTTACATAATATATGGTGTGATTAATTTGCATACTGGTTTTAACAAAACCAGGTTTAATAAATAATTACTTGCTGTTTTATTTTCAAATGTATTAAAATCAACATTATGAATTTTTATATAGAAACCAATTAAAAAAAAAATAAGTTATCTTTTTGTGTTCTTTAATTTCGTTAGTTTTTCTAATTTAATATTTTTCATTACATCAAAATTTAAAAGTCGTGAATTTCGTGAAAAATTTAACTGTCGATTTTTTTTTTCGCTTTTTCGTAAGGACCCTCCTTTTATACTACCTAAAAAAAACTGATTTGGGGGGAATCATCGATTTTATAGTTTTTTTTTTTTTTTTTTTTATATAGATTTTTATGCGTAGAATTCAGTGGTGAAAAGGAAAGTGCTCTATTCTAAGAATTGGTTGAGAAATGAACCTTTAAAACACCCCTTGTAGAACTGAAAAATTTTGAATTTTAGTTAAAATTTTTGGAGTCGATTTTATTGGCTATTTTCAAAAGAAAGCGCTCAATTTGAAGGATTAACAGATCTGAACACTAAAAAGCCCCTTATAGAGGGTGCATATTCTTAATAGTATACATGATCTATGAAATTGTTTTGATTCCTTCGGTGATGAGGAAACCGTTTTCAGTCTTTGGAAAATTCCCATTGAATAGGAACAAAAAAACATCTAAGATTGCATGTGCTAATTCTGTTGGAATTTTGTTCAGGTCAGACAAAAAAAAAATCTAATTTAGAAGAGATTACTCACACCTAAGGTAAATCTGGAAATAGTCCATGTATTGACTATTCAAGATAAAAAAGCTCATTAGCCTAAAAGATGACTTGTGTGTGGCTAGAAGTTCAAGTAAATCATTGGCACAACCTCAAAGTGTCTGGCTAATGCTCTTCAAAATCAGCAAGTTTGCCAGTATCTAAAATAATAAAAAAAATTGAAACTCTCCATATAAAATTCTAATCCAAGGCAAACTCTAGATTTCAAGTTTTAAAATGTCTTTAATTTATTTATCCTAAAAATTAATCTTAAATTATTATTTAATTTTTTTTTTTTACTGCTATATAAATAAAAACGAAATTTGAGGACTTACAATCGAATACAGCACAAAAACCTTTTTTTTTCCTGGCACTAATATTTAACTTGAAACTACTTAGTGGGTAAGGATTTCAGTTCTCACTAATACAACCTTGCAGAGAGTAGGTATTTTACTTTTTTTATTCATTTAAAAAAATAATAGCTCCTATTCAATAAAAAATGAAAGCATTTTTACTTTATTATTTTTATATATATATATATATATATATATATATATATATATATAGTAATCCAGACGTGTTTCGAGGTATCACCTCTCATCAGTGTGGTTATACTGTTTATATATTATATATGAAGACAGATCTACTTAAAGATTGTTATGCCATATTCCTATCAGGCTTTTGGCCAATTCTAACTTATATACCTGCACTTTGTTCCAAAACTTTAAAATAATTTCCGATTTCATGCTAATCTTAATCTGAACAAAAGTTTAATAATTATATTTCAAAATGAAGAATAAAAGGGTTAGAAAAAAAAAAATTGAAGACACAATTTCTTCCGGTTAAAATAAACCATGGATATTCAGATTATGCTAAATCTTCTCGAATTTAAATTTTCCTAAACAAAACAGCACTGATTGGTTTTGATTTCAAACTTTATTTTGTATACAAGTACCCCCCCCCCCCCCGCCTAATAGAACTTAAGTGATGCTATATGAAAACCATTTTGTTTTTGTGTTACTCGCAGAATTTGTTTTCGATTTCTTTTAATGAACGTTTAATGAACATTAATATAAAAATGGTATTAAAAAATTATACACAATTGTATAAAATTAGAAAACCATAACACCGGACGTGGAATTAACTGACTAGGTGACACATAACACTGAATTATAATCTTGCTGAAAATCACAGACGACAAATCTTTAATACGCAATCCAAGGGAGCTAAGTTTAGTCGTGATCTTTTAAGGGGAAATAACTCTTAGAATGTCAAAATTAATTATTATTCCTATGTTTGCACTCTTAGGAAGGGTAAAGAAAGTGGCACGATCTTTAGTTAATCGCGTTCACTTAAATGATTTTTTTTTCTTTCTTAATGACCCGAGTATTTTGAAGTTGATTATCCATAGTAACTGTTTTTAATGAAAAGTTGTTAATGAATTTCTCTGAATTAACTGATAAATTTGATAGCTAATAGTACTTATTTATGCTTATTTGATTACACCAAAGAATAACAAGTTCTTAAATTTACAGTTCTATCTGAAATTTTAAATTTGTGGTTTATATATATATAGCATTTCCAAAGTTAAATGTTTTTATAATGAATTTTGCATCAATGACATGGTAAACATCTCTTTAACAATAGCCTTGCTACTCCCACCCCTCTTCATTAGTTATAGGATTTAGATTTGGAACCGTCCTTCCTTTTTTTTTTTTTTTTTTTTTTTTTTTTTTTTTTTTTTCTTAAAAAAAAAAATGAAAGGAAGAAGTGGATTCTCTAATGTTCCAATTTTTCAATGGTGATAAATTGCAAAATAAAAAATTTAAAAAAGGATAAAAATTACCATATTTGTAAGTGTGTATCAAAGTTTGATTTTTATTTATTTTAATCTTTTTTTTTTTTTTTTTTTTTTTTTTTTTTTTTTTTTTTTCATTATGGTCAGAAAATCATCAATTTAGGGAATTAAATTTTGACACAAGTTTACTTCTTGTTTATTCAGATTATTTTTTAAAATCCCAACAAAAATGAGCAAATTATTAACAATTTTTACATTTTTTTTCTTTTTCTTTTTACAATTTTCAAAATTTTCTATTGAAGACCTCACTACTTATTTTAATTGGATTATTTATCAAGTGTGCATTACCCAACTGAAAACACAGAATTGAGAAAGAAAATAAACAATGCTTGTAAAATTTACAGATAAACTTACCAAAAATGAAATTCAATAGCAGTATGAAAACCAAGACTTGAACATACACCCCATATTCTTAGCATTCATGTGATAATGACTATTTTGTATAGTAAATTCTATACAAAATAAAAGCTAGTTAAAATAATAATGTCATACTTCATTAAAAAAAAAAGTCAGACCACTGAATTATGAAAAATTTTCCAATTATTAATTTTGATAACTAATATAATATTCAATATCTTATTATAATGGAGATTGTGTGTTTTTCTGTCTGTAACCGAAACTATATTACTAATCGAATCACAATTAACATAGTTATTTACATCACTTTCTCCATGATTTTATTTATATTTAAACCTCAATTATTAATAAAATTTCTTCACCTTTTTATTAGTGTTGTCCATATCTACATACAAATAATATGCAATTGTATTTATATATACAAAAAATAGCAGTTCGCAGTGTGAATGGGAAGGCTAATTTGCATATTGATATTAAAAATGTGATTTTATTAAATATGTGCTTAGTATTATTGATTTCTAACAGTTTGGTTTTATTTTAATGAATATAAGTAAAAATCTCTTCAATGAATCTTAAATGAAATCCATTAACAAGAAAAAATAACTGTCATTTTATTCTTTATTTCCTACTTTAACTAAATTGTTAAATAAGTAAAATCCAGCAATGAAAGACGGGAGTGATGGAAGAGTAAGTTTCATTTCTATTTTTCTATTATACCCCCACTCTGTTACATATCTTTTTGTCTGCCTCTAATTCAATACGATATTTCATTACATTAAAACTTAAATACTTGCACCCAGAGGGTGCATATATTTGCTAGGTATGTGTGTGTATCCACGGGTATACAAATATACTATATACGCAAGAAATACAGAACCGGTGCCAATATTGAGACAAATATACAACACAATGTCTCGCAGTCAAACTCGTTAGCCTGTGGACTATAAGAGGCTCTTTTATTTATTCAGTTTAGTTTAGTTTTTGTGAAATGCTACTAGCAAGGGGTACTCTGAGAACAGTAGGATCGAATTTACTAGTAATAATAATATATGATAATCAAAGAATTAAGTTGAAATCTTGGTAGTTCCTCATGTTTAAAAAAAAACCCAAAAAAACTTTGTTTGTGTGTCTGTGTGTGTGTATTTCTGGAAGTATGAATATATGTATCCACACACATACTTGTGTGTATGTATGTATGTGGGTATATATATGATTTTTTTTTTTATTATCATTGACTGGCTTTCCTACTTAATGACATCTTTTAAGAAAAAAATTTGAAAATATTTTTAAACAGTCATTTGAATGGTTAAGTTATTAAGACAAATTTGAACTCCCATTTTCAAATTAATGCTAATCCCCTGGTGTCCATAAGTTTACCAGCCTTGAAATGTTAAGTCTTGAAATAAACATCTGATGATGTCCTAACAACACACACACATACATATATATATATATTAGTGTGTGTATGTATATATATTAGTGTGTATATATGAGGTGTGATTAAAAAGTATCAAATTAAAAAACAATTTAAATGAAGACATGTGCACAGCTGAGCGACTTATATAATAAAGTAAGTCATATCGACTGTTGTTTTGACCTCCTGACCTCATCTAGACATTTAGATGAATCAGTGCAAATTCTCAATATATTTTGATCACAACAATCACAAGATTCTACAAGGGAAGACCTAACTACATGTGACTTGTTTTTGTTTTTTTATTTTTTGTTTTTTTTCCTAAACTGAAAATTCATCTCCTGTGTCAGAGATTTGAGGACATAGAAGGCATTAAAAGAAATGTTATAATGCAGCTTCTTTATACTGTATCAAAAGACGAGGAGTTTCAGAGATGCTTTGATGAATGGAAAACTTAGTGCAGTGTGTTGAATGGCAAAGGACGTATTTTGGAAAAAAATTGTTTCATTTAGTGAGTTCAATTGGTGCAGTTGGTGCTTGATAACTACAAAATTTAATGGATTGTAAAGAAATTCAACAAGCACAGAAATTACACTACTGTCAACAAGTTTCACTCAAAATAACCACCATTAGCATCGATCACAGCCTCAATCCTGCTCTGGAGCAAGCTGATGTTACAGTTTACCTGGGAAGGGTCTCAAAAACTACTTTAATTCTGTTGATTAACTGGGCTTTTGTAGTACTGACACGGCGATTGTGTCTTTCTCAACAGCGCCACATACCTAATAATCTATGGAGTTAAGATCTGGGGAGTTTGGAGGAAACATAATCGTAAAAATTCACTGACAACCATTTTTGACTTTTCCCAGAGGTGTGACAGGGGGCCGACCATTGGCTACCCTTGTTATCCAGGGCTTGACTACAGTGTTTAGCAACTCCACGTAGGCATCTGAAAGTCTTCCAACACTTTTTTCAAAGAACTCTGCTGTACGAATGCAATCAGATTATCTGTTATGTTGCTTTCTTCTAGCCACACCCTCATAGTCTCCATTGCAATTCTCCAGTTCATACCTGATTGTTTTTACAGTGTTCAGGGAGCATTGGTCAGCAACCATAATCTCCTTATTTTGATGGCCAGCACAGATCATCATGATACAAGTTATTCTCTTCCATGATTCAGGTGGGTTCCAGTCATCCATTCTATCTGTCATCACGTATATGAATGAAGAAGGGTCCAAGCTTTTAAATGATGTATAGTGTGCATCAATACCTCCATCCTACGGAGAAAAATAACCAAATATAAATATGTCAATTTTTTCCTGAACACACTGTAAACAAATCTTGAATTTTAACAATTATTCAAAGTCTGTGCAGACACAGGGTCACCTAGTGAGGAGTGTATTCGCAAGAAATGACCTATAAGACTATGGCAAGTATTCCTTGAAGCTTCTTTTAGATTTAAAACCATGTGTATGTGTGTATATTTAGAGAGAGAGAGTGTGTGTGTGTGAGTCTGCTTAAGACTAAGAGTAAGCTTAATCCTTTCTATGTTCAAAAGAAATATGACCCTGTGTTAAATTTGACAAAATCCAACAAATTCACCCTCTCTCTCTCTCTTTTATTGTATTGGCATTTCAGTCTCAGAAGACTATAATAAAGCTTTTTGTGCCCCTGAAGTTACAGTGCCTCCTGTGACTATAAAGTCCAATGTTTGAAAAACATTCTTGACCACAGATGTTGCATATGAAGGCTGTCCCTGAAGATGTTGATGTGCCGGTGCTTTGTTGTGATAAAATATCATACTAAATTAGAATGGCTAATGAAACTATACCCTGTATGAAACTATATCTAACATTCATTGGCATTTCAATCTCTGAAGACTATATTAAAGTTTTTATGCCTCTGAAGTTGCAGCGCCTAGATATAATAATTAATAATGAAAATAATCATAACTTTATAATTAAAATATAATTTCAATTATATCTTATAGATTATCTTATTAATTATATCTTATACCTAGATTATATATAATTTATATTATATTAAATGTTAGTATTGATAAATATTATATCAGTCTCGGAAGACTATAATAAAGTTTTTGTGACCCTGAAGTTACAGCGCCTCCTGTGACTGTGAAGTCCAATGTTTGAAAAATATTCTCGACCACAGATGTTGCATATGAAAGCTGTCCCTGAAGATGTTGATGTTCCAGTGCTTTGTTGCCGCTGCTTTCTTCTAGACCTCTTAGCTTCATAGTGTTGCGTCAGGGTGACTTCTGACATAAACAGTCCTCTACGGAGATTCTGCTGCCACCGAGGGCAGTCTTGAGCCAAATTTTCCCAGCTGGAAGGGGCAATGCCAAAGCACCTGAGATCATTCTTGCAGACATCCTTGAATCACAGCTGGGGGTGACCAATCTGTCTTTTACCAGATGTAAGCTCTGCATAAAAATGTCTTTTGGGATTCGTCCATCATCCATCCGACGTACATGACCCAGCCATCAGAGACGACGTTGCCTCAGTAGAGAACACAAGCTGGGGAGTTGAGCTCTCTCTAGAACTGCTGTGTTAGTGATCCTGTCCCTCCAGGTAATGCCCAGTATACGTCTAAGGCAGTGAAGGTAGAAGTTATTTAGCCGCCGCTCTTGGTGGGAGTATAAGGTCCATGTTTCACTTCCATACATGAGGGTGCTGATAACACATGCTCTATGCACTTGTACCTTTGTACGGATAGTGAGCTTGCTGTTGTCCCACACTCTTGCTGTGAGCTTCCCAAAAGTTGAGGCAGCTTTTCCAATCCGGCAACTGAGTTCAGTATCAAGTGACAGGTTGTTGGTGATGGTAAACCCAAGTTAGGTGAAGGTGTTTACGGCTTCCAGGGTGTAGTTCTTGATGGTGATGGAGGGGGGATTTACAGTTCCCTGACCCATCGTCTTGGTTTTCTTTATACTAATGGTCAGGCTGAAGTCCTGGCAGGCTTGGGTGAACTGGAGTGTTTGCAGGTGCTCTCTCTCTCTTATATATATATATTAAGAAATATATATATAAAATATCGTAAAAATCCTTGTATGTGTGCATGCATTGTTGATGTACAGGAGATATTGATAATCCCAAATAGGATTATCCCCAACCTACCTGTCAATTGGATACTTTTACCTAAATATGTATATATGCCTAAAGAGGATCTCTCCCTGGGTTTCTTTCCATATATATATATATATATATATATTATATATATAGAGAGAGAGAGAGAGAGAGAGAACAAAGTGTTTTTACAAATAGATTGCAATAAAAGGATAACAGAATACATAATACTATAGTATAGAATTATGAAATAATTCTATACTATAGTATTATGTATTTTTTTAGAGGATTTCTACAAGAAATATTGATAATTAATTGTAGACATTAAAAGGTGAGCATATTTTTCTCATCTATATTTTTTCAATTATATATTAGCATGATAAGTTTTTAATTTTACTTAATTAAACTTCAGGTTAATTAATCATTAAATAATCTTTTTTTTCTTTTTCATTTTTGTTATTTTCCCTTTCAGTTCACTACGATTTCGATCCCACTTATTTTCAGATAGTTATGCATTTAATTCCAACTTTAAGGAATTATTTCAATTCCAATTTTGATTTGACAATTCTTAGCTCACGATTATCACGTGAGAGGCTAATGGTAGCGTTCTTTTATCGTTGTGGCGAAATCACGGGTTCAATCCTACTTGTTTACATATTATTTTTCACTTTTGTATTTTTTTTTCGTTAAAAATGTATAATTAAAAAAAAATCCTCAAAATATTAACACACATTATTATAATCATTATTTTTACTGTTTAAGTGATTATTATGAATGATACGGGCGAATGACAACACAAGTCAGTTGAGGGAGATGAGAAAGAGAGGAAGAGGTAAAAGAAGAATAATGGCGGTTGGAGGTTGTTAATGTTTGTAAACATAAACACGGTTATTTTCAGCTGACACTGACATAGTTGTTGTTAGGTAATATTGTTATCAATCCGCTTAGCCGATTTTCGCGATTTTTACTAATCTCTTTTTCTAAGAAGAGGACCGATATATTTGATGTGAGACTTTTTATTTGTCGTGGGAAATAGAAGAAGACGATCAAAAAGTAAATCGCCACAACAAATGACCTAAAACACCTGTGTCGCCCGCCATCCTCTTCTTTTGAAGATTCATCAATTGTAAGTAAAATTTTTACCTTTTCTTAACCATAACAATTGGCTAAATTTCAATGAAAATTGAAAACGATTTCTTGTTTTTGGATTGTTTAGTTATTTTATATTTTTGGGGCCTTAATTTTCTAACGCGAACCCTTTTTTCCTGTCGTTAAATGAAATTAATGTGTACATAAATCGCGTAGCCATTTTTAATCATTTTCAAATATTTTTACATTTAATAAAAAATCAACAAAAAACAAAGTCGAATACTTTTTGCCTTTTTATAAATGATAATTCCTTTAAATAATTCATCTTTTTCCTACTTCAATTCGAATTAATTTGCATTTTTTTTATATATGTGTTAAATCTTATAAATAATCCGCGATCCTCGTAATTTTGTTCTCAATATTTTTATTTCATTTTTAAACGAATTTTCAGATTTTTATCATTATTTAATGTGCCTCATATTGCAAATTTACGTTTAACATGAAATATTTAAAATTCGTCTTAGTTTGAAGAAAAAAAACACATTGACAAATTTTGTCAAAAAAGAACGAAAAAACAACTTTGAAGTATCATTCCGAAGGAAAATTCCCAGAAGCACTTCAGTACGATTTACGCTAAGGTAAAACATTGATGAACAGTGAAATCAACACAACAACGATTTGATTAAAAAGATTTTGTTGTTCATTTGAGAAATGGTTTATTGTTTGTTTTGTTTTTTTTTTTGTTTTTTGGTGTAAATCGACGGAAAACTTACAATGTCAAAATTGGAAAAAAAAAGAAAAAATACCAATGTAGTAAAAGAGTTATAAACATTTTACGATTAGTTATACATTTTAATTTCTGTATTTATTTATTTAAATGTCTCTAGTCAATTCTAATTTCAGTGTATTTAATAAATAAATTCATTCAAATAAATAGATATTATTTATTTATTTAAATGAATAATAAATAAAAAAAGTTTGCATTAAATTTCCAACAGAAACGGTTATATATATTTTTGTTTATTTGTCGTCTCGACAAAATCAATTTTATTTATTTATTTTAAATAATTGTTTGACATTATTTATTAAATTGTTACGAGAATTAACTAATTTATATTCTAAATAGAATAAAAGTCTCTTATTAAGTAGGTAATTAAATTAAAGTTTTGAAGTCAAAACACATTCCTTTGGCGATAGATAAACAAACAAACAACACTAAACACATGGCTGCTGATTTAACTTTCTTTTCATTCATTCATTTAAGTGTGAAAGCATGGGGTTCCTCTTGGGTGGGTAATTGTCTCTCCTCAGGCATTATTACCCACCCCATTGCACTTAAAAGTGCTGAGGAGGCCCCATACACTCTGACGCCTGCGGCTTAAAAGTCGGTTAACCAGTGCAATTAATTTCTTGAAATATTGATCATACAAAAATCTGATCCTAGTATCACTGCATTTTTTTCTCTCATTCATTCATTTGTTCTTTTTTTCTTCTTTTCATTATTCATCATACTGTAACAACATTTGTTTTAAGATTCGCAGAAAATACGTTTTTATTAGGATACCCAATTTTTCGTCTGCTAAAATTAAAAAAAACGAATTAAAATTAATTAAATCGATAGTTCGGCTAGAAACCACAAGGTTCCTAGTTCGATACCGGTCCTCGCCAACTCAGCGTATGAGTAGCACAGGGATCTGTGCGGTAAAGTAAGGAGTTGATGGTAGGTGTGGCGCTCCACCTCAGATGCTAAAACAATCTCCTTGGTCTAGCGCTATTGAAAAGGGGATAGACTCCCTCGTTGACTGGCTGATACCGACTTTAGGCCGCCCCGACGACTTTACTTTTTACTTATTTACTACCTGAGCAGTAGGTATCACCAATTTGACCCTGTGCAATTTACCCCCCTACATTTAACACAATGAAACTTGCAGAAAAAATAATATTTTCTTGAAAAGATTTTTTCCATTCGAAAGAAAAAACATTAAACAAACTCCTGATGATTTTTAAAAATTTTTATCAGCTTACGAAAATAATGAAAATTATGATTGAAAAACAATGTTTTCATTTTTGCACTGTTAAATCAACTGAAATTTAACGTAGCTAAAAACAAGTTACGATAAGAGGATTTTTTAAAAATTCTATGAAAAATCAATTAATAATCTGATTTTCTCGAAAATTTCCATAAATGTTTACCATTGGATGTAAATACATCTGAAATAGTTTTTTTCTAAAATATATTAGGGGAAATATTTTTTACGAGGTCTATTCCCCCCCCTATTTTATTTTATGAAATAAAAAAAAATGACGCGTCAGAAAAATTTTTTTTCTTTTTTTCTAAAAAGATAAGAGTCTGAATAACTATATCAATGAACTTGTATGAATGTACAACGTCTAGTTTTTTGAGGAAAAATTAATGAAATCGGAAATAAAAAGTGCAAAGAAATGTCATAATATTAATATTTGAAAACTTTTTTTTGCTTTTATAATTGGTATGTACTATATTCTATTAAATTGTCAACAAAAAAAAAATTTTATTTAAGAAATTAATTTTTAAGAGATTTTCAATCTTTTGTGTGATTAAATATTTTTATTTTCTGCGTGAAATAAATTAAATTTTTTTTTTCCTGCGTCAAAAAATCGAATTTTTCACGGATATTTAAAAATATGAATTTTACAATTCAGGTGCACTAAACATTGGTCCGATACGAGCTCGATTAATATTTTTAAAAGAATTTGTAATTTTTATTGTTGTGATCCTTAGAATGTACGGAAGGGCATTGCTGACATTTGTTTTACAAAGAGATGAGACGCTTCTAAGTAACCAAAGTTTGTTCCTGTTAGGCTGACAGTGTTAGCGTGAAAAAAATTATTTTTAACTTTTTTCAATAATTAAAATAAAAAGTAAGTATAATAGATTATTTTATCATTTTTACTCTTAGAAAAAATATTCAAATTTTCATTCCATACTTTTACGGGTTATCGTAAAAGGGAAATAATTAGTAACTTTTCTGTCTATATTATGGTCTGAAAATTACCCTTTCGCATGTAATACGGGCAGGTTTGTTTATTTTTTAAGATAACGATGTAATTTTTCCCAGTCGGATAATTTGATCTTTGAATTAACTATTTTTTTTTGTAACAACCCTGTACGATCTTTTTTTTACGAGATTTTTGATAAACAAAGTTCGGAAATATCTATTTCCGTTTTATTCAAGATGGGATAAACGGTCTGGTGGTACCTACTGAGCAGATTCTTTAAAAAAGATTTTTTCTTCTATTCACACCTTCGGTCTTTTGTCTTCTTATTTATGCAGAAATTAGTATCAATCACATATATACCACACCGATATTTTGCGTCCCCAAATCGGGGGGGGGGGGTCAAAGTTAAGTCACCTGAAAAAAATCAGAAAGTTTTGAAATAAAATAACTGATGCATTATAAAATTCATTCATTGATAAATCAACACTGAAAATTTCATTAAAATCGGATAATTCCCTGACTTTTGGTAAATTTATTTCAAACGGGGGGGGGGGGGGTCAAAATTGTATTGAAAAACACGAATTTTTCATACCTGGTTATTGAATAAAATAATAATGAAATTTATTGTGTACTGTGCTCAGGTGCACTACAACTTATCAAAGTCTCATGTCTAGTACACAGAATAATGTATTAATGTCAGGAACATGAACAGTAATAATATTCATGTATGTGTGCGCGTGTGTGCTTATGTGTGTGGAGAGGTGCATCAGGTATGGTGTTGGCGGACTACAGGAAGCATATTGACCATTAAACTTATTATTATTATCCTAGAATATGCAATTGCAAATAAATGGATAAAACCGCCCGACCTCATCTGGACTTTTAGATGAATCAGTGCAAATTCTCAATACATTTTAATCTTCAGTTCAAGTGAAGACATAACTGCATGTGACTTTTTGCATCTTTTTCCCTCAACAGAAAATTCATTTCCTGCGTAAGAGATTTAGTATTGTAGGTACCACCAAATTTCCCTGTGAAATTTACCCCCCCCCCCATATTTTTATACAATGCAATTTGCATAAAGATTAATATTATCTTGAAAATGTTGTCCATTCGAAAGAAGAAACATTAAAAAAAACTCCTAGTTTACGGAAATAAGGAAAATTATGAACGAAAAACAATGTTTACATTTTTGCACCGTTAAATCAATTGAAATTTAACGTAGCCAAAAACAAGTTATGACTAGAGGCTTTTTTAAAAATTCTATGAAAAATCAATTAATGGTCCGATTTTCACAAACATTTCCATAATTACTTATCTTTGGATGAAAATATGTCTGAAATAGTTTTCCCCTAAAATATATAACAGGAAATTAGGTACCACCAAAATACGTTATATGGTCAGTTTAGGCCATATTGAAAGAAGAAATGTAAATATTTTTAATTTTTTTTTTTTTAATCTCGCAAAAAAGAAATAATGAACATAAATAGTTCTTACAAAGAAAAACAGTTTATTCAAAGATCAAATTATCCGATTGGGGAAAAATTACTCCCCGTTATCTTGAAAAATAGATGAAACATTTTTTTTTTTTTTAACAACAGGGTCAGTTTCTTTATTGATATTTTTAGCAGAATTCTGTATTCATGGCTTTTTTGCTAAAAACTCTTGCATAGAAACTTATAAAAATCTTCTGATATAATTATTCAGACTCTTATCTTTATAGAAAAAAGTAAAAATCGTTTGTGATGTATTTTGGTGGTACCTATAGTATTGTTATCCTAGAATATGTAATTGCAAATAGATGGATAAAAATAGAGAAAGTATTCTATAATTTGAATTTAATAGTTATCCTTGAGAAAACTATAATAATTGGGATGGGTGCAAAGTCGGAACCCCACACTATCGTTATTAAGTTGCAAATTGAACTGGAAATTCCTTTATTCTCTAAGGGCATTTTAACTCGATTGTGCTAAAAAGTTTGGACCATTTTACTATTACAGTAACATTCATTCAGAGACGATCATTTTGGGTATTATAGTATTTTTTCATCAATGAGTACAAAATACAACAAAATTGTTAGTAGGTGTTTAAAAACTTTGATTTTAACAAATCTTGGAAACTCCACTCCACAAGAAAGCAGCTGTATAGCCACTTGCCTCCTATCTCATAACCTATCTAAGTAAGATGAAAAAGATATGCTAGACACTGCTGTAGAAGCAAGGATGAACTCAAGTGCAATATGCTTGTCTCAGCTTGTAAATACAATTCTGCCCATATGAGTTATGCCCCTTAGACCCATTCCCATATTTTTCGTAAATAGTATACATTTTCGCTATTACACCGGTCATTTACGGTGTTGTGAGTCAGCGGGAATTTTCAAGTCTCTTTTCCACTTCTGCTCAACCGCAACAGATGTGTTCGTCGACCTCTAAACCCTCTCCATCTCCGAAGATTCTTTCTAGGCAACACGCTTTTTACCTATTCCTTCAGAATAAAGACCTTTTAACTACACCCATGGTTATTTGTGTTTTATTGTTGGAGAGGTTTAACTACACGTAACTAGACTGTCTCAATGCACCTGGTTATAGGAGGTGTGATAATACTATTGGAGTAATGGTTAGAGTCGTAGGAAATAAACTCGTCAACCTGAGTTCAATTCTTGGACGAAGCTGTTTGCATTTCACATGGCACTAATTGTTACAATCTTATGGGCCATCCTGTAGGCTTTAAGCAAGAGTGCTTATCCAGTGGAATTGGATCCTTGGTAATCCTCTGGTAATGAATCCTTTGGTTCTTCTGGTAAAAAGTCCTGAGTATTGTAAGTCCCTCCTCAATGAGTGCTAGTAGAACTATGGCCAGTATCAGTGTATCAGCCAAGCAGTATGGCTAGTGATCAGCGAAGGAATAAACCATGTGACTACGGCTAGTCTATAAATCCAGGTGGGGAATTGGAGCACATCTTATATGCTGAAATAATTCCAACACTAATACCTTTGGGAAAGGTATGAATCCAATTCTCCCTCCAGCTATGGATAAATAGCAGGACAGACTGGGCTCTTTAACCATGGCTAGGTAACAAGTCTAGGAGAAAGAAAACTCTGAATTCAAACCTGTTAAACTCCGCTTAAGAAAATGACCTTGTGTCGCATCCTGCTTGTGTGGTGGGGTTGGTAAATACGTATATCAATATATTCTCTGCAGATTTGGGTTGGTGTGTGGATGACCGATAGGGACAGTTGGTGAGAGAGAATCATGGGTATCTGTGTTGTCAGTGTGAGATCATGATGATGATAAATCCTTGATTACTTATTGATAAAACTATTGATCCCAATTAATAAACAAAATAGAAAACCTGGAAAATACTTGAGTGAGTCAAAAGTTTTGCAATATTTTGGAAGCATGCGAGGCACAATTCAGCAACTCCAGATTCTTTTGCCAAGGTCATAACTACACTAGACTGTGAGAGGCTGAGTTCACCTGATACTGTCAGAGTGCTACTTAATGTATCTTCCTCTATGACCGGTCAGAGAGGCCTCCTTTGATCAATCAGCGGGTCATGTCAAGGCCTAGCACCTATATGATTGTCCCAACTCTATCTTATGGTAATCCCCGATCCTTTTTATCATATATGTGCAAAAAGGCGGTGACTGAGAGTCTTTGTGTCCTGGGTATAATGTTAAATTTTATCTAATGGTGAAGTTCCAATTCTGGACTTGTGTGGAGTACCCCTTCATCACCATTACTCCCAGGTCCACTCTGACCTGTTAGGGTCCCACCTATGGGTTGAATAGAAGAAAGTTGTTTTTTTGAAAAAAAATGTGTTTAAAATATTGAGTACCCATGAAGAATGAATAAAACAAAATGTTTTTGCATAAAATAACCCAACAAGTGTTGAAATCCCATAAATTCAACCAACCCTCTATGGCTTGAAGCACAGTTTTGGAATCCACAGTTTTAGACTGCCTGACCTTCCCTAATTGTCAACGTTCTTGTAACTTGAGTGAAGTTTCTGGAACCCTCTGGTTACTGTGATCAACTGAGTTTTCACCTTTTGCACAACAAATGTTTTTGATTCCTTCTGCGGTGTTATGGCCCTATTTGAACTTGTAAAACATTAGTTCCAAAATTAGACTGTGTTGTATGTTCATCTGTATATAAACAGAATGTCATCGATATAACGGACGTAATGAGAGTCTGTTGGTAAAATGTATGTGAAAGGTCCGGATTCTAGGAATTCGAGGAAAAGACATGCAAGGACGCCGCTAAGGGGCGATCCCATAGGTAAACCAAACTTTTGTCTATAAAAAGTGCCGTTATATTGGAAAAAAACAATTTTGGGTACACAATTTACAGATTTTTATAATGGTTTGGGTTGGTAGGGGTAAATTCCTAGAATCTGGACCTTTCACATACATTTTACCCACAGACTCTCATTACTTCCGTTATATTGACAACATTCTGTTTATATACCCACTTAATCATAACATATCACAAATAATGTTCATCTGTGCGGCTTTCAAATCACATATGGAGTGAAGCAATGCACAACTTGTCTGCACAACAACTACCATGATACTAACAACCACAGTTGGTACCTATGACAGCTTAAACTGCTGTTAATCTGAACATTAGCTACATAAATGGGAGTAACCTCCCTTTGTATTTTTCACTTTGAGGAAGCCATTTGTTTTGGTAGGCCAATTTGATTTCACCATAAAAAATACGAATTTGTTCAAATCAAATTTTTTCAGTGTAGCATGTCCTTTTTCTGGTAATCTGAACATTAGCTACATAAATGAGAGTAACTTCCCCTCATTTGTTTTACTTTGAGGAAGGCTTATGTTTTGGTCAGCCTTTTTCATTTCACCATAAATCTACACTGAAAATATGAATTTGTTCAAATCAATACAACTGCATGTTTTAACACGAAAATATCATAAAATGTGTTCTTAATTGTGCTTGCACATTATTTGAAATGAACTTAATTGTTATTAAAAACACATTTTATGATATTTTTGTGTTTAAACATGTATTGATTCGAACAAATTCGTATTTTCAGTGTAGATTTATGGTGAAATGAAAATGGCAAACCAAAACAAATGACTTCCTCAAAGTGAAACAAACAAGGGGAGGTTACTCTCATGTATGTAACTAAATGTTCAGATTACCGAAAAAGGGAAGTACCTATTCACTAGGCTACCCTAAGCATAAAACATATTTGATCATGGGTAGAGGGCCGGTTTAGCTCAGTTGGTAGAGTGTTCAGCTGGGAACCTCAAGGTTCCTGTTTCGATATCAGCCCTCACCAACTCAATATGAGTAACACAGGGATCTGTGCGGTATAGTGAGGAGCTGATGGTAGGTGTGGTGCCCCGCCTCGGACACTAAAAAACAATCTCATTAGCAGTGATTTTTTTTTACGAGGCAACTCTAAGCATAAAAAAACATATTGGATAGAGTAGAAATGTTTATTCATCATGCAGTGGAAGCGTGCTGGGCCCATAACCTGTAAAGTTTTTAAGGGCTATCCTTGGCCAGTTCAAATAAGGCTTAAAGAAAGTCCTATGTTATGAATCCTTTGGTGATCCTTTGGTAATCGTAGAAGTCCTATCCTGCGTATTGGTAAAGGTCCAGTGATTTAATCCTATGTCCGTCGTCAAAGAACGCTGCAGTAATTATGACCAGTAGGGTGGGTTAAGTATTGTATCAGCCTCAGAGTCCTGCCAGTGATTGGCCAAGGAATATATCACATGATCTTGCCTAGTCTATAAGTATGGGCGGGGATCTAGCACACACCTTATATCTGAAAAAAACTCAACAATAAAACGTACTGGGGATAAGAAGAAATGCTTATTCACTACGCTACACTAAACATAAAACATGGAAGAGTGGAAAGGATTATTTACTTGGTTACCCTGCAGATAAAGAACAACAAAAAAAGCTGAGTAATTTCTAATAATTAATGTTGTGGGGTTGTTATGGATCACAAATAAAGACAAACGACTGGTGAAAGTTGATACAAGTGTATTGAACAAAGAAAGTAGAATTTACAGAAGGTAAGTGAAGTTATGTCCGATAATACAGTCTAGAACTGAATCGCATCGCTTGTTCTTCAAGCTACAATTGTCTTTGCTACTTATAGTAGTAGTAGGATCATTCCATTATGTAGATAGGTTATATGGTAATGAAGGACTATTTGCTCGTAAATTCCTACCATAAAATAAACTGAACCCCCATTTTATGTCCGTGTTTTTGTATTAAATGTTTTATTTTTCTTGCACCCGTTATTTTACAATACAAAATATATTTTATTTATTTATTTTAATATTCATTTCAATGTGCATATTCTAAAAGTTTTTATTTTGTGAGAATGTTTAGTTTTAAAGTGGGGGCTCGTTTTACAATTTAGGCATAAATTGGATCCTCCTTTTATGACAGTAATTTTGTTTTTTCGTCGACGATGATTAAAATCTGACGTTTTTATTTTAGAGTACCCAAGCCAAAAAGAAAAAAAATAACAACAACAAAAGGTAATCTTGAACTTTTTACTCATAAATTCCTGCCATAAAATTAGGCTTGGGCATTTTATGGTAGGAATTTACGAGTAAAAAGTTGAAGTGTAAAAACGAACCCCCACTTTAAAATTAAGCATTCTCACAAAATAAAAGCTTTTAGAATATACACAGTGAAGTGAATATTAAAATGAATAAAGGAAATATATTTAGTATTGTAACATAACGGGTGCAAGAAAAATAAAATATTTATTGCAAAAACACGGACATAAAATGGGGGTTCAGTTTATTTTATGGTAGGAATTTACGAGCAAATAGTCCTTTATTACCGGTTATATCACCTATAACAATTAATCTATTTGAACTTTTTAAATACTCTTATCTATCTATCTATACATGGTTTGTTTTTTCTTGTTTTACGGCATATCAACCTCAGTGGGTCATTTAATGCCAATAAAGTTTTGAAATAAATCAATTCTTAATGGATAATACAATTCTTTTATAAATACATTTTTCTATTTAACCCATAGATGGGACCCTAACAGGTACTACCACTCCGGTTCAGAGTGGACCAGGGAGCAATGGTGATGAAGGGGTGCTCCACATTCCCCAAACCTCCAGAACTGGAACCTCACCATCAGATAGAGTTTAATGTCATTCCCAGGACAGGAAGACCCTCAGTCACCGCCTTCTAGCACCCATATGATAAAAAGGGTTGGGGCTTGCCATTAGGGCAATAGGGTTGGGACAATCATATAGGTGCTAGGGCTTGACGTGACCAGTCGATTGATCGGAGGGGGCCTTAATGTGTTCTTAATTGTGCTTGCGCATTATTTGAAATGAAATTGTTATTAAGGCCCTGAATTAAAAGTTGATTTATCCCACATCAATGCCATCACTCAAACAGCTTTTTAGGTTATTTCCTATAAGACGAACATAAACAAAGGGGAACCACTCTTGACTCATAAATTACTCATTTATTTATTGATCTACTAGGAAAAAAGAAGACGGGGGTTAGGGTTTAGGGTTAGTTTAATGGGAAAATAAATAAATAATTTATCAGTCACGAGTGGTTCCCCTTTGATCGTGTTAGACTTATAGGAAATAACCACTTTTTACATTGTAAATCTATACATATATAAATAATAGTTATTGTGTATGTATGTATGTCCGGTGGAAACTATGAAAATTAATGACAAAGTAAATATATATACACATTCACTATCACCAGATCTTGCTTTTTGAGGAAAAATAATGAAGAATATGATTTATATTCGTGAAGATAATTAAAAAATAAAATCTAAATGATAACAGAATGGAATTTTTTTTTTTGTATTTAATATTTTAAATAGTAGACGTTAATTTTTCTTTTCAGAGTGGCTGGATCAATGCAAGGTTTTTACATTGGGATTTTAATAGGGCATCCTGCGAGGATCCAACTCCTGTTTTAATAATAATAGAACTGCGAGACTAACTCCCCCACTCGTCTACCCAGTAGAGCTGCCTCTAGTTCAATAATAAATTACACATTTATCTCCCTTTATTCAATTGTATTTTGTAGAATTATAATATTCATTGTAAACTAGGTATACCCAAAAATTAGGCTGCTATTCATTTTAAAAACGAATTAAAATTAATTAAATCGATTATTTAAGGTCAAATTTTTGTCTAAGTTGAAAAATAGTAACATAATGAGCATCAGTAAAAAAAAAAGCAAAATAATATTAAACATGTAATTTATTTTTAATACATTTAAAACGATTTTTAGGTCAATTTCAATATGTTTGGCCGTATATGCTGCTTAAAATTCGTGTTTACAAAATAAATTGTAACATTCACGCTTGAAAAAATAATTTACAAAATATCAGGCAATTATCAGATTTTAATGACATTTTCAGTATTGATTTATCAATTAATTAATTTTATAATGCATCAGTTATTTTATTTCAAAACTTTAATTAGGTATTTCTGCTGTGATAAATTAATATATAAAATTCATTTAAAATATGAGCAGCATGATTTTAAGTTTAAAATGTCATATTATTAGATTCTAAAAAAATATTTTTTAATAACTACTTAACTTTAGTATCAGTTACCCATAATTTTTTTGGTCAAAAACTGTATTGGAAATTTAGCGACCCCCACCCCCACCCTTTAAATGGAACGAATATTGATATATATCTTTTTCTTTTATAAAATTAAATAATTATCGAAATGAGTAAAAAAAAAATCCCCCAAATTATATTTTTTTTTATTTTCCGATTTTCAGTACTTATTTACTACCCGAGCAGATTCTTAAAAAAAATTTTTTTTCTTCTTTGGTTTTTTGTCTTTTTATTTATGCAGAAAAAAGTATCAATCACATATATACCACACTGATATTTTGCGCCCCAAAAACAAAGTTAAGTGACCTGAAAAAAATCAGAAAGTCGAAAAGTAGTAACTAGAAAGTAGAAAAGTAAATTTTGAAATAAAATAACTGATGCATTATAAAATTAATTCATTGATAGGTCAACTCTGAAAATTTAATTAAAATCGGATAATTCCCTGATTTTTGGTAAATTTTTTTCAAACGGGGAGGGGTCAAAATTGTATTGAAAAAACACAGATTTTTCGACTAATTGGGTATACCTATGCTAAAGTAAAGTAGTTATTAAAAAAAAATGTTTTTAGAATCTAATAATATGACATTTTGAACTTAACATCATGCTGCTCATATTTTAAATGAATTTTAATTTATCATAGCAGAAATACCTAATTAAATCAGAAAGTTTTGAAATAAAATAACTGATGCATTATAAAATTCATTCATTAATAAATCAATACTGAAAATTTCATTAAAATCGGATAATTTCCTGATTTTTGGTAAATTTATTTCAAACGTATTAAATTGTATTGTCATTGTATTGAAAAAAACACGTATTTTTCAACAAATTACGTATGCCTATTGTAAACAAATATAACTAAAATCAATCAAGTGACTTTATGCCAATTTACATTTTAAGTAGGTTTTAATATTGTTATTGCAAAATAGATAAACTTTAAATCGTTTAAATATACACCAAGGTAGGAGTTACTTTTCACCTCTTTAATAATAATAATAGAATTGAGTATAAACATCTGTGTAATGTTGATAAGTAAAAAATATATATGAAAAATGTTTTTATTCCCTGTTTATATTGATTCATAAAACTTTATTGTTTCCTATGACATCAACAATAACAGCTGTTGGATGGTATAGTAATTCCTACTGACTTTACTTCCACTAGCAAATATATGCACCCTCCGGGTGTAAGTATTTAAGTTTTAATATAAAATATCATATTAAATTAGAAAGGCTAATGAAACTGAATAATGCAGATAAAAAGATTTGGAACAGAGGGGGTATGATTGAAAAATAGAACAACTTTGAAACTAACACTTCCATCATTTTCCGTTACTCCTGTCTTTCATTGGTAAATTTTCCTAATTTAAACTATTTAGTTAAAATAGGAAGTAAAGGATAATATTACAGTTATTTCTTCTTGTAAATAAATTTCTTTTAAGATTTATCCACAAGATTTTTGTTTATATTTATTAAGATAAAACCAAACAATTAGAAATCAATAATACCAAGCACATATTTATTAAAATAAAATTTTTAATATCAATATGCAAATTAGCCTTCTCGTTCAAACTGTAAACCGCTATTTTGTTGTATATATAAATACAATTGCATGTTATTAGTACGTAGATATGGTCAACAGTATTAATAATGTCAAACAATTTTTATTAATAACTGAAGGTTTAAAAGAATGAAATCATGGAGAATTTGACGTAAATAATTAAGGGAATTGTTACTTGAATAGTAATATAGTTTCGGTTACAGACAGAAAAACACACAATCTCCATTATAATAAGATGTTGAAGTGTAATTGTATTAGTTGTATGAGTGTAGCTTTTTAATCAAGAATCTTCTTGTCATAATATCAGTTATAAATTCTTATAGATTAAAAGATAATATGAAGAGATTAGAGCAGAATTCTTCAACCTTTTTCATCTCACTGCACAGTGAGCTGGGCAATAAATTGATGGAGGTACACCATCAGTATATAAACATATCATTATTTTATCATTTAAATTTAAAAGAAAAGGAATAGTTCTAACAGTACAAAAAATATCTAATTAAAACAAAAAATATTAAAGTAATAAAATAAAAATATAAGAGGATGATCAACTGTATCAGTATATAAACATATAATTATTTTATCATTTAAATTTTAAAAGAAAAGGAATAGTTCTAACAGTACAAAAAATATTTAATTAAAACAAAAAATATTAAAGTAATAAAATAAAAATATAAGAGGATGATCAACTGTCCTCAACACTCATGGCACACCCACAGAAGCTTCACGGTACACTAGTGTGGCGCGGCACACCAGTTGAAAAAAAAAAAGAAGTATGGTAAAAATCTGCTTGACCAATTCTACTTGTGAGCTGTATACAACAAGAAAGTCACTAGTTTTATTATAAAAGGAATTCATTTAACTTAAGTTATTAAATTGTAGCATACAATGCAGTGAAGTTGAAAGAACTTTTAATGGTATTTTGATACTTGATTTGTTAACTAAATTAAAAATTTAATTTCTCTGAATGTTTGAGATGAGGCTTGAAGATTAGTATTATTAGTGTTATTCGGACTATTGTCCCCATCTTCATTGTTATTTGTACAACGTTTCGGCCGATATGCCCTCCGGCCTTCTTCAGGTATTTCTTGTCGGACTCGGGAACCTTCTTTTCGAACTCGGGAACTTTCTTGTTCGTATTCGGGAGCCATCACGGAACGTTGAACCTGAAGAAGGCCGGAGGGTATATCGGCTGAAACGTTGTACAAATAACAATGAAGATGGGGACAATAGTCCGAATAACACTAATAATACTAAAAATTTAATTGAAATTTTCAAAAGTATAAAGCAGGTTATTTGGTTGTTTTTTTTTTTGGCATATTAACCCTTTTCAGGTCATTTTAATGCCAGATCAAGTCAGTTTTATATTCAGTTTACTTATAGTACCTGCTATTGCTTAAATGGTCACCCATCTAAGTTTTGAACAGGCTCACCACTGCTTAACTTTGATGATCTAACAGGAACCAGTGCTTTCAGTATGACTTGACAGTAAGCATATAAAGCAGGTTTATTAACTGTATTGTTTTTCATTTCATCAGACAACAGATTACACTAGTGCTTCTAATATCAAAATCAAATAAAATTGATTGATAGATTTTAATGACATGCCAATCTACCTAAACTTATTTTATGCCTAGAGGTTAGGGAATTGCATTCATTGTATATTCATATTTACATTTTTTGTATAGTTATTTCTTAAGAGTTTTTTTTTTAATAAATTTTTTGCACATCTAATACAAATAAGTATTATTTGTATTATTCAGACTGTTGTCCTCATCTTCATTGTTATAATAATAATAAAATTTATTGTGTACTGTGCTCAGGTGCAACACAACTCAGCAAAGTCTCATGTCAAGTACACAGAATAATGTATTAGTGTCAGGAACATAAACAGTTTACAGTAGTAATATGCATGTGTGTGTGTGCATATATATGTGGAGAGTGGCATCAGGTATAGTGTTGGCGGACCACAGGAAGCATGGAGGCTTTGAAAGACTCAGTGCCTCGGCAGCCCACAACAGACACGGGCAGTTTACTCCATGTCTCCGCAACCCCGAGCGTGAAAAAAAAAAGTTATCTGTACAATGTTTCGGCCAATGTGCCCTCCGGCCATCTTCAGGTATTTCTTGTCGGACTTGGGAACCCTCTTGTCGTAATCGAGAGCTATCATGGAACTTTGAACCTAACCCTTTATTCAGTCAACTGGGGTATCCTGTTCTCATTCCGCTAACCATAGCTGAGGTACAGGTGTTAAACTGTGTTAATTATTATTCTATGTTACTGTTGCCCCTGACCAGGATTGAAGCTGTAGTCTAGAGATAACTGTATTATTTGAACTAGTGTGCTCATCTTCATTGTTATCTGTACAACGTTTTGGCCAATTTGCCCTCTGGCCTTCTTTGGGTATTTCTTGTCAGACTCGGGAACCATCTCAGACTCGGGAACTTTCTTTTCAAACTCGGGAACCTTCTTGTCGTAATCGGAAGCCATCACGGAACTTTGAACCTAATCCTTTATTCAGTCCACGGGGGTATCCTGTTCCCAATCCGCTATCCATAGCTGGGGTAGAGGCATTAACCTGTGTTAATTATTATTCTATGTTACTGCTGCCCCTGACCAGGATTGAACCTGTAGTCTAAAGATAACTGTCACTTAGAACTGTCTTAACCCAACTCCTTTATCCACTAGGCTATGTGTCCAATTGGGATGAATAGGCTAGGTGTCCAAATTCCAAGAAATAATACAAATAACTTTTAACTCTTAACATCCTGTTGAGATTTTTCTAGAGCCCAATTCCTATAACCATTTATCAAAAATGGGTAAAAATGGCTGTTTCATTAAAAGTTACCTGTTTTTTTTCCTTAAATTAAAGATTTCTAAATATATTTAATATTACATTTAAACAAAGGCTATTATTTGGGGTAGATTAGGAAAATGAATGACTTCTGGACGGGTGGAATGAGGTGGTATATATATTTACCAACCCCTCTGCACGAGCAGGATGTGACACAAGGTCAATTTCTTAAGCGGAGTTTGACAGGTTTAAATTCAGAGTTTTCCTTCTCCTAGACGGTTGCCTAACCAAGGTTAAAGAGCCCAGTCTGCCCTACTATTTACCCATAGCTGGAGAGAGAGTAGAATTCATACCTTTCCCAAGGGTATTAGCGCTAAGTGAAATGCAATTCTCATGTCCAGGATTTGAACTCGGGTCGATGAGTCCATTTCCTATGACTTTAACCATTACACCACACGCTTCCTACAAAATGAGGTGGTATAGGACATTAAGAGTTAAACATCTATTTAACCCTAACAGCTACTTCCACTCCAGGTCATAGCAGACCTTGGAGTAATAGCAATAGAGTGGTACTCTACACTCCCCAAATCTCTAGTACTGGAGTGTTACCATTAAATTCATTTTAGTGTCATACCCAGGACATTCCTTTTTGAGTAGGTCTTACCTCCTATGTAGGAGATATATTCAATTTATTCTAAGCCCCGCCTACTGGGCAGGACCAAATAAGAGTACTTAACAATTAGGTGGTGGGTGTTGTTCTCTCTGGCATAGATTATGTTTCATGAACTTGGTTTTATATTAAAGTTTGATAAGATAAAAAAAAAAATAATGCAAAAATATTGTATTTATATCGCAAAATTATTATTTGATAAAGAAAGTTTGGGGCTCTTCTCAGAAATGTGTCCCATCCTCCTGCCTTAAAAAAAACACTAAGCGGTGACAGCTCAAAAACAACCCGCACTTAAACAGACACAGACAGGTTTGTTAATATTTTGCAACACATTTCTCAATTGTACAATGTAAATTAAAAATTAATTTTTTGTTGCACCTAAATTTACATTGTACAATTTCAATAACAAAATAAAATATATTTTTTTACTCAAAAATGACATGACATTTTTTCATTTTTTTTATTAGAATAAAAAGAATATCTAAATATTCAGATTTTTTAAATTTACATTTGTCTAATGTCTTGATTGTTTTAATGACATTTTTTTTAGTTAAAATAAAAAAGAATATCTAAATATTTTTATTTTTTTTATTTGTAATTGATTGTTGGAAATAAATATATTAAAATAACATAAAAATTTCCGAAAAAAATTTCTCTGAATTTTTTTAGATGAGGGTTGATGATTAGTATTATCTATATTATTCGGACTATTGTCCTCATCTTCATTGTTATCTGCAGAAATGTTGTACAGATAACAGTGAAGATGAGAACTATAGTCAAAATAATGCAGATAATATTAACTGAAAACAAAATTTTATTTTTTTATTTGTAATTGATTGTCAAAAAAAAAAAAAAAGATATTAAAATAAAATGAAAATACTGAAATATTTTTTCGGATTGTTTTTTAAGGCAGGTGGCCAGAACGCATTTCTGCAAAGAGCCCCGAAAGTTTTACAATTTTGTGTCATTATAAATTTGCAGTGAAGAAGCAGTAACCAAATAAGGGAGATAAATCTACTTTCCAGTCCATTTTATTTCCCCTTACCAGTCAACTAAAACTTCAAGTGAACTTGATATGTATTAGCCACTGGCCTTTTTGTCGTCTGCTAGGAGTTTTAAAAGCGAATTAAAAATAATTAAATCTATTATTTAAGGTCAAACTTTGTTTAAATCGATAAGTAGTAACATAATGACCATCATTAAAAAAGAAAAATATTATTACAATATGCAATTTATTTTTAATACATTTTATACATTAAAAATCGTCCGAATTTCAACAAAAAGTTACGTTGAATTTATTTTGATTTATCGTATTCAATAATGGCTTTAAAATATTTTTAAAATACTTATAAACATTTCTTTTTAGAAATAAGTAAAGCGTTACTTTAAATACATATTCATTAAATGTTACTGAAATTTTTCACACTCGTTTTAACTTTTAACCAAGGAAAATCCGTTTTTTGTATGTAAAAAAATCAAAAATATATTTAGTTTCATTGAAAATAAAATTTGCATATTATTTACGTTTCGTGTATGGTATTCCATAATTGCCATAATATTTTTTTTGTGTCGTTTGATTGACGTAAAACCCGGTTTTTGACAAAATGAATTTAGCACCGTCTCCTAAAAATAAAGAACTTTTTAGAATTTTTTTTTTACAATCTGATAGATTGGTGTGCAATCGATAATAATCCATTGAAGGAAAAAAACAAAAATTAAAAAACAAAATTTTAGATGTGGTTCCAGATAGTCCTGTCCGGCCAGACATGACAAGAATTTAGAATTGCATTTTTTTTTTTATTTTAGTTAATAAAAAAAATGTTAATTTAAAGATAAAAAGTGAGAAAACATCAATTAGAATTTGAATATTTTTAATTAAAAAGGAATAATTGAATTAAAAATAGTAATAATGAAATGAACTTACCTTAACTTATTAGATATTGAATCTTTCGGTTAAATTACTGACACAAACAATAACATAAAACATAAAACATTTGGCCTTCCATAGAATTATTGGTCAAATATTATGTTTTTTTTTATTGAAAATCAATTCAATTGTTTTAAAATATGTGGCCTTGATATTAAGTTTAAAATGTTATATTTTTAGTTTCTAGAAATAAATATCTATTTAATGCAAACCTTACTTTATACTCTCGAGTTAATAAGTTTTGAAGAAAAATTCTATTTTCGCAGAAAAAATATCGATATATAATTTTTTTTTTTAATAAGATAATAGTCAATTAAATAATTATGGAAATGAGTAAAAAAGAAATCTCCTAAAAAAAATTATTTTATATTTTTTTTTACATTTTATTTTTCGATTTTCGGTACTTATTTTCTCATAGGAGCTCCACCATAAAAAATTTTTTTTTGTTTCTATTCATAACTTCGGTCTTTTATCTCTTTATTTATACTGTAATTAGTATCAAGTTAGGACCAACTTGAAGCAATGTTACGCCCCCAACATAAGGGGGGTCAAAATTAAGTGACCTGAAAAAAATGAGAAAGTTTTAAAATAAAATAAATAATGCATTATAAAGATCATTCATTGATACATAAACACTGAAAATTTCATTAAAATCCGATAATTCCCTGATTTTTGGTAAATTATTTTCTGTAGGGGGGCTAAAGTCATTTTGTCAAAAAAGAATTTTAGCCTCTGTTTGCTAGTCCCTAATATGTATCAAATTGGACATAGACATTTGTTATCTCCAAATAACTATTTTTAGATGCCTGTTTATTGGAATTTGTATTAATAGTTAAATGATGCATTATAGAAATGAAAATAAAAGGCAAATTATTCAGTTAAGTAATGGGATATGTTTTAATAAATCAATAGTGCATGGTTAAATAAAGTTCATATAGAAGTTTACAATATAAATAAATCATTAAAAAAATAAATAAATCATTTGAGATATGCATGAGTGAAAATAATTCACCTAAAGAATGTCACTAAATACTAGTCTTGATGGATGTTTTACCTCAAAATTCACAGAGGGAGGGGCCATGTTAACCTAAAAAATGTGCAATTGTCTATTGTGTATATTTTATATTATAGGTAAGGTTACAATCTAGTTGTACAGCAAAAACAAAATTATCTGCATAACTTTTTACCAGTGTCTTCAAATTTCATGACTCATATTATTTTTTAGTATTTGGCTATTAAAGGTCCTACTTAAATAAAACTTACAACAGCAACCTTGAGCACCTTTTTGATCTCCATCTCTCCAATACACGCGGGCATGCCTACAAAGTCAGAAAACAGCACTGTTCACGTGACTTTCGGAAACATTTTTTCATGCTCAGAATTGCGGAGACATGGAATAAACTGCCTGCGTCTGTTGTAGGCTGCCGGAGCACTGAAACTTTCAAAGCCTCCATGCTTCCTGTAGTCCGCCAACACTATACCTGATGCCACTCTCCACATACACATGCACACACATACATCCATATTACTACTGTGAACTGTTCATGTTCCTGGCACAACATTATTCTGTGTACCTGACATGAGACTTTGATGAGTTGTGGTGCACCTGAGCACTGTACACAATAAATTACATTATTATTATTATTAATAAGTTGATAGCTTATGAGTAGTACAGATTGGATAATCTGATTTGTGTGGTAAAGAGGTGAGTTGATGGTAGGTGTGGCGATTCACCTCAACAAAAAATAAAACCATCTCCCTGATCTAGCGCTAGCAATAACGGGATAGACTCCCTTGCTATCCAGCTGATACCGACAATAGGCCACTCCATCAGCTTTACTTTTACATGTATTTACTGTATTCTGGTCAAAATTGACATCTCTCTTAAAGGTGTTGCAGTTTTATTTTTTGTCACTATATATATATACTAGAAAAAAAGTGACCCGTTGGGTCACCCATTAAGCTCTTACTAGATGATTGGGATTAGGGAAAAGAGTAGGATCTGCCAAAATATTGTCTGCTTTTCATTTTAAAAACGAATTAAAATTTATTAAACTGATTATTTAAGGTCAAATTTTTGTTTAAGTTGAAAAGTAGTAACATAATGAGCATCAGTAAAAAAAAAGCAAAATAATATTACACATGTATTTTATTTTTGATACATTTAAAACAATTTTTTTGGTCAATTTCGATCAAGATGCCTGATAAGACGCTACTTAAAATCTGTTTTTACAAAATAAATTGTAACTTTTGCGATTGAAAAAAAAATAGTTCTCTCTTTGTATGATGTATAATTAAATGTGTCATTGTATTAATTGACTTGTCTTTTTCCCTACCAAATATTCTGTGTTAGTATTATTTGGATTATTCAGACTATTGTCCTCATCTTCATTGTTATTTGTACAATGTTTCGCCCGATGTGCCCTCCAGTTGGACACATAGCCTAGTAGATAAAGGAGTTAGATTAAGACAGTTCTAATTGACAGTTATCTCTAAACTGCAGATTCAATCCTGGTCAGGGCCAGCAGTAACATAGAATAATAATTAACACAGCTTAACACCTGTACCCCAGCTATGGTTAGTGGAATGAGAACAGGATACCCCTGTGGACCGAATAAAGGGTTAGGTTCAAAGTTCCGTGATGGCTACCGATTACAAGAAGGTTCCCGAGTCCGAAAAGAAATACCTGAAGAAGGCCAGAGGGCACATCGACCCAAATGTTGTACAGATAACAATGAAGATAAGGACAATAGTCTGAATAATACAAATAATGGTAATCTTTGCGGAGTTCCGTCCTGGACTCCTACCTCAAAAACTGTTAACCGGTGACTGCTGAATAAACAACACCAGCTACGAAGTGGTATCACTTGAAAAAAAAAAAAAAAAACCAACCAAATTAGGTCATTTTTCCCAAAAACCCAACCCTAACCCCAACCCCAACCCTAAACCCTAACCCTAAACCCTAACCCTAAACCCTAAACCCCCCTAGTTAAAATTAAGTTTTATTACAAAATTTGTGAGTTCTGTTTTTTCTGGGTCACATACAGGGTGATATTTTTTTACAAATTTAGGGTAACATTCACGATTGCAAAAAAATTACCAAAAATGAGGTAATTATCCGATTTTAATGAAATTTTCAGTATTGATTTATCAATTAATCAATTTTATAATGCATGAGTTATTTTATTTCAAAACTAAGTATTTTTGTTATGAAAAATTAATATATAAATATGAAAAGCCTGATGTTGTCTGAAATGTTATACTTTTAGATTCTAGAAATAAATATTTATTTAATGCAAACCTTATTTTTGGGACAAAAAGTAATAAGTTTTGAAGAAAAACTCTATTGAAAATTTAGGCCCCGCTTTTTAAGCAGAAAAAATATCGATGTATATTTTTTTCTTTTATAAGATAATAGCCAATTAAATAATTATCGAAATGAGTAAAAAAGAAATTTTCAAAAATTAATTTAAAAAATTTTTTTTTTTACATTTTATTTTCCGATTTTCGGTACTCATTTTCTCATAGAAAAGACCCCGTAAATTTTTTTTTATATTCATAACTTTGGTCTTTTATCTCTTTATTTATACTGTAATTAGTACAGAAAATGACCAACTCGCAAAAATTTTATGCCCCCAAAATAAGGGTGGGTCAAAATTAAGTGACCTGAAAAAAATCAGAAAGTTTTGAAATAAAATAAATAATGCATTTTAAAGTTCATTCATTGATAAATAAACACTGATAATTTCATTAAAATCTGATAATTCCTGATTTTTGGTAAATTATTTTCTCTAGGTGGGGGGTCAAAAACACATTTTAGGCCCATTTTGGGTATACCTCTGGGAAAGTCAAAATGGTTGTCAGCAAATTTTACAACTACACCAGTCCAAAATTTGGCCTCCGAACTCCCCAGATCTTGACCACGTGGATAATTATGTATGTGGCCCTGTTGAGAAAGAGCCCAGTTAATCGACAGAATTAAGGTAGTTTTTGAGATCCTTCCCAGGGAAACTAATATCAGCTTGCTCCAGGTTCCAGAGCAAGATTGAGGCTGTGATCGACGCTAATGGCGGTTATTTTCAGTGAAACTTTTTGACAGTAGGGTAATTTCCATACCTGTTGAATTTCTTTACAATCCATTAAATTTTGTAGTTACCAAGCACCTTTTCTTTTTCCTTATGAAACTGTCAAATTTATCACGAACACCCTGTATGTATGTATAATCATTAGAAGAGGCATAGTTACCTAATCTCATTATATATATATAAAGCAATCTACAGATGCGCGTTTCGGGGTTTACCCCTCATCAGTGCAGCTATACTTATTTTTCAGCAGCTACCTCTGGTCGGGTTCGAGACCCGAACGAACTTTCGCTCGTCAAGTCTCTTACCGATGGGTCCACAAGCAGCTGCCAAGAATAGAAGGCAGAATAATCGCTATATTTCCTAAACCAGAAATAAACTCACCAGAGGTCTCTAACTTATATAAACAAGTGAGACTAGCTATATATATATATATATATATATATATATATATATATAAGGGGCCGAATTAGCTCAGTCGGTAGAGCGTTCGGCTAGAAACCAGAAGGTTCCTAGTTAGATACTGGTCTTCGCCAACTCAGCGTATGAGTAGCACAGGTTTCTGTGCGGTAAAGTAAGGAGCTGGTGGTAGGTGTGGCGCACCACCTCAGACGCCAAAACAATCTCCTTGGTCTAGCACTATTGAAAAGGGGATAGACTCCCTCGCTGACTGGCTGATACCGACTTTAAGCCGCCCCGACGACTTTACTTTTACTTTATTTATATATATATATATATATATATAATGAGATTAGGTAACTATGTCTCTTCTAATGATTTTTTTTCTTTTTACAGCAAACCATCATATAGACAGGTAAAAACTTGACTGGTTTTTATTTGGGACAGTTTTAACTGATAATGTCCTAAACAAACAATTTTCCCTTAACCTCTGCCTTAGTTGCAGTATGAGGAGGAGGAGAAGGAGGAAGGTCGCCAAAATATATAACTTTGTTTTGTCCAAAATTTCACATGTTCTTAATTCTGCCCCATGCACTCTTGAATGCATACCTCATCATATAGGCTGACTAAATCTCGCAAGGTTATTAAATAGGTCAGGCTGGAGGTCAGTAAGATACCAATAACCACTACTATTACTACTACTACTACTACTCTATATAATAACCACTACTATTACTACTACTACCAATAACCACTACTATTACTACTACTACTACTCTATGGTCATAACAATAGTTCTAATAATGAAACTCTATTATTGTATTCTGTTTCTATTGGTTGAAAAAAAGCCAAAAACTGGCATGGTTAACCAGTGTTGCCATAATGTAATTAACTTCAAAGAAAATCAATAATGTTTATTCACAGTTTCTTATCTATCTATCTATCTATCTATCTATACATTTACCAACACCTTCACACGAGCAGGGTGTGACACAAGGTCAATTTCTTAAGCGGAGTTTAACAGGTTTGAATTCAGAGTTTTCCTTCTCGTAGACAGGTTGCCTAACCAAGGTTAAAGAGCCCAGTCTGCCCTACTATTTATCCATAGCTGGAGGGAGAGTAGGATTCATACCTTTCCCAAGGGTATTAGCGCTATGTGAAATGCAAACAGTTTCGTCTAGGATTTGAACTTGGGTCGACAATTCCATTTCCTACGACTTTAACCATTATGCCAAGCGCCTCCATCTATCTATACATATAACCTAACAAGAAAAAAGAAGAAAAGAAGAAGAAGAAGAATGGAATGAAAAAAGAAAAAGAAGAAGAAGAAGAAGAAAAAAGAAAAAGAAGAAGAAGAAGAAGAAGAATGAAAAAGAAAAGAAGAAGAAGAATGAAGAAAAAAGAAAAAGAAGAAGAAGAAGAAGAAGAAGAAGAAGAAGAATGAAAAAAGAAAAGAAGAAGAAGAAGAAGAAGAAAAAGAAGAAGAAGAAGAAAGAAGAAAAGAAGAAGAAGAAGAAGAAATAAGAAAGAAGAAGAAGAAGAAGAAGAAGAAACAGAAGAAAAAAGAAGAAACAGTGATAGAAGAAGAAGAAGAAGAAGAAGAAGAAGAAAACAGTGATAGAAGAAGAAGAAGAAGAAGAAGAAGAAGAAGAAACAGTGATAGAAGAAGAAAGAAGAAGAAGAAGAAGAAACAACAGTGATAGAAGAGAAAAGAAGAACAGTGATAGAAGAAGAAGAAGAATATGTTATATGGTTATAAGAGGTCTTAAGAGACATATGGTGGTGCATAAGCATCAAATTTTATCATCTGATTCATCTGATTCAAAGCGGGTTTGATGAGTCATTTGAGGGCTCATGCAAGGAAGGGTTCTGATAGTGGAGTTATGGTATTGTGAGGGACAGCAATGATCTGTAAAGATTATGCTATTGCTATCTATACATATATAAAGGGCAGTTGTGTGTATCTATATGTCCGGAGGAAACTTAAAAAATAAAACAATTAACAACAAAGTAAATATATATATACATTCACTATCACCAGGGCTTGGTTTTTGAGCAAAAATAATGAAGATTTTATTTATATTTGGGAAGATATCTAAAAATTAAAATTTGTATAGTAACAGAAGGTAATTGAAATATGATGTTGATTGATTGAATTAATCGTCTCATTTATATTGTATTTTTTTTTAAATTGTAAATTATTGGATTGAAATTTCTTACTATATTGTTATATATTTACATGGGGATTTTATGGGGCATCCAGTGAGGATCTAACTTGTGATAAGTAATAATGGATCTGCGAGACTAACTTTTTAAAAATCCCCCCTCTACCCAGGCGACGTCGGGTAGCCACTTCTAGTTTGGTAATAAAGGATAATAAAGGCAATAAAAGTAGAAGAAAAAAAAGAGAAGGAAAAATTTGTTTGGGTTTGTGGTAATAATGAAGAATTCATTTTTTTTTCACTCGTTATATTTACTTGTCGGAATTTTTGAGATGAGGCTTGATAATTAGTATTATTTGGACACATAGCCTAGTGGATAAAGGATTTAGGTTAAGACAGTTCTAAGTGACAATTATCTCTAGACGACAGGTTCAATGATGGGTCTACCAGTTTTGGAACTTGTCCTTCCCAAGAAAAGGTCCTGATGAGATCATAACGATTGAAACCATGGTAGACCCATAAATTTTTCCACAATTATTATAATTCTCTTTTTTATGAAATATTGAGCACTCTTGTATAAATTACTAATGCCACTACAACAGAAATGCTAAAGTGGCACTCGGACACTGACATATATATATATATATATATATATATATATATATATATGTGAAGAAAAGAAGTAAATCCGACGGTATGTAATGTATCAAGAAAAATGAATAAACACAGGTTTAAATGGGTTAAGTGGTGAGTTTATTGGCCGATGCTGCAGTGTTTCGATCTATTAATTAGATCATCTTCAGGGCATAAGATAAGAAATTATTTATCACAGAATAATGAGAAAAGCGAGTGGTAATCCTTGTCATTCAGTCTGATTTTAAAAAAATTTTCTGAAGTTTGAAAAAAGGAGACGGTTTTTAAATATGACATCAAATATTCTATTTTATGGCGTGAGTATGTGGCGTTGTAAGTGTGTGTATTGAAAGGAAACATTGTGCATTTTTTTAGGTATGTGGTTGTGTGTGTGTGTGTGTATAAATTTTTTCTGTTGCGATAAACGACAGCGGAAGTGAAAACTCAAGGTTGTGTGTGTGTGTGTGAGTGTAAAATTGTGATAAATAATTTCTTATCTTATGCCCTGAAGATGATCTAATTAATAGATCGAAACACTGCAGCGTCGGCCAATAAACTCACCACTTAACCCATTTAAACCTGTGTTTTTTCATTTTTCTTGATACATTACATATATATATATATATATATATATATTGAACAACACGGAGTATTCTTTTTTCATTTTTTGTATAGATATTTTTTCCAGTCTTCTGGCTATCCTTTTTGAATCGCTTAGACACATCAAACCCGTTGAACAACAGAAAATAAAACTAATTATTTACTACACCAAATTCAAAACATCAAACCTCCTCATTAAAAATAACACAAACTCTCCTAAAAATCCCCTAAGCCAAACGAACGTAGTATATAGATTCATTTGCCCATTCCGAGAGTGCCTCTCGGAAAATAAACTATACACTAATAGCTACATTGGCCATACAACAACAACAGTACCCGCCGTCTCATATACCATCTCTCCGACACTAGCGTCATAAAACAACACTTAATTAAAAAACACCCAGAAAAATCCACCTCCCCCGAAATTAGAAAAATCTTAAACGAAAATACTAAAATTATCTACAAAAATAATAAGAAGAAACGCCTACAGATCCTAGAAGCCATATGCATAAAAAATAAAAAACCTAACATTAATAAAATAGCATTTAAAGTCGGAGACAACGTATTAAGTATTTTCAATAACTAATACTTACCTAACCCCACTCTTAAAAATAATAGACTCTCTGAATTTGATAAAAGCATAGATAACAGAACTAAAAATTAACTAAAAACCAAATTATGTAACCCCATGAAGACGACTGGTGAAACAGTCGAAAGTGCTCAGGAAATTAGTATGCAAAATATCATGAATCAACTCAATCCAGATTCAAAAAGGATAGCCAGAAGACTGGAAAAAATATCTATACAAAAAATGAAAAAAGAATACTCCGTGTTGTTCAATAACACATGCCTTGAGAATAATTTGCTGCCAAAATACACATATATTATATATATATATATATATATGAGGGGTCAGTTTAGCTCAGTCAGTAGAGTACCTGCCTAGAAATCGCAAGGTTCTGGTTTCAATACTGGTCCCCGCCAACCCAGCGTATGAATAGCACAGCTTGGGTAATCTAAGCTAAGTCGTAAAGTGGGGAACAGCAAAAAAGACAATCTCCCTGTTCTAGTTCTAGCGAATAGGGGATATACTCTCTTGCTGTCAGGCTGATCCCGACAATAGGCCACTATAATATATATATATATATAATCAGTGATTTTGAGGCACTATCATGGGGGTTTTAAGAGCTTATACCTCCACCAATTCTTTGAATTGAGAGCTTTCTTTGGCATCAATGAATTCTACACATCGAAATCTATTAAAAAAAGCCAATAAAATTGACACCTAAAATTTTCACAAAAATAGCTGCTTTTTAAGGCATAATTAGGGGATCTTTGAACCCTCATATCTCTGTCAATTCCCAAAATAGGGCAATTTCTTTGGTATTATTTCAATCTACGCATCAAAATCTATGAGAAAATCCAATAAAATCGACACATAAAATTTGCGTGAAAATAGTTGATTTTGAGGCACTATCAGTTTTTTTTAAGGGCTCATATCTGCAGCAGTCCTTTGAATCAAACACTTTCTTTGGCATCAATGAATTGTACGCATCAAAGTCTATATATAATGAATATAATATATATATATATATATATATATATTATATAATTAATGTTGATATTATGATTTCACACTCATAACTTCAAGTTTCTTGGTAGTCCAATCATCAGATGAGAAGTGGTTGAGATGTAAAAAACAGTCGTGAAATGGTAAAAATCAAATTTTGTAGCGTTTATATGCAGCGTTTTTCACGCGATGGGAAATGCAAAGCTAAAAATTGTTTTTTAAACTGTGGCTTGTTTAACGTTTATGTGACGTGGATTGTATTCACGTGATGTAATGTCATGACGTTAAATTTGTATTTAAAAAACATTATAATCAAACAAACTTGCATTGGTGTTAATGCACGCGGTGTTCAGATGAATTTTTTTTTTAACTGCTCTGCTTTATATCAATATAAATGACGATGATATCAAAATTATCAAACATTGCCAACAATCTTTTATATATTACGATAACTCTATTTGGGGTAAAAAGCACCAACAATTTATTTGATGTTAGTATGGGAAGTTTTTGTGGCGCTGAGACTTGCAAAATTGTAGGAATATTCCTACTTTCGGAAATAGCTCAAGATTTCAATAAGAAAATTTTGGAATTTATCGTGATGACGGTTTGCTATATTTAAATGACAATAATAACCGTAATATAGATTGTGCAAGGAAAAAATTAATAAAACTTTCAAAAATTATAATTTAAAATTAGACATAAAGTCTAATTTGAAAACAGTTAATTTCCTGGACGTAACTTTCGACCTAAACAAAGGGACGTGGAAACCGTACAGGAAAGAAAATAATACACCATTATATATTAACATAAAATCAGACCATCCTCCAACAATTACTAAACACATTCACAAGTCTATAGAACATAGACTCGCCACTAATTCCACCAATGCCGATATATTCAACAAATCAAAAACGATATATGAAAACGCCCTAAAAAACAGTGGATTATACTCCAAACTAGTATACAAAAATAATAACAACTATGGAATAATAATAATGACAAATCAAGAAAGAGAAACATCATTTGGTTCAACCCCCCTTTCAGCAAAACCGTGATAACGAATGTGGGTAAAATATTTTTCCAATTAAGGAAAAAACACCTAGACAAATCGCCTACATTAAACAAACTATTTAACAAAAACAATCTCAAAATAAGTTATTGCTGCATGAACAACATTAAAAACATTATCGATAAACACAACTTTAAAAATATTAAATCGTAACAACAACAACCAGATTAATAGATGCAACTGTCGCCTTAAAAATGAATGCCCATTAAATGGCAATTGTTTGGCTAACAACATCATTTACAAAGCCACAATAAAGGACAATGTAAATAACAACGAGGAAAAACATACATTGGTGCCACTGAAAACAATTGGAAAAGTCGGTGGTAACCACAATTTAAGTTTCAACAACAAAAGATATGAAAATAGTACCACCTTATCAAAATATATATGGCAGATCAAGGAAAAAAACGGGCAGAACACCTACAGTAAAATGGGAAATAATAAAAAAAGCCCAGGCATACAAAGGCGGACAACGTTGCGATCTTTGCTTAGAAGAAAGTTGTGCATACTACAAAATGCAAGCAATAACTTATTAAATAAGAGAAGTGAACTCGTTTCGAAATGTAGGCATTTAAACAAATTTTTACTGTGTCACTTACCACCTGACCCTAATTGATCCCTGAATTTTCGCTCTCCTTTTTTTATTTTTTTTTTTATTTATTTATTTATTTATTTATTTAAAAAAAAAAAAAAAAAAAAAAAAAAAAATTCATCTGAAACCGCGTGCATTAACACCAATGCAAGTTTGTTTGATTATAATGTTTTTTAAATACAAATTTAACGTCATGACATTACATCACGTGAATACAATCCACGTCACATAAACGTTAAACAAGCCACAGTTTAAAAAAACAATTTTTAGCTTTGCATTTCCCATCGCGTGAAAAACGCTGCATATAAACGCTACAAAATTTGATTTTTACCATTTCACGACTGGTTTTTTACATCTCAACCACTTCTCATCTGATGATTGGACTACCAAGAAACTTGAAGTTATGAGTGTGAAATCATAATATCAACATTAATTATAAAACTGCTCTGCTTTATTAGCATTGAGCACCTTTCCATGCAAATACTTTTCTCATTTTTTCATTCACTATTCATTATATATATATATATATATATATATATAAAAGCTCTGTTCTGCAAAGAAAAGAATGACATTGATAAAAAATTGTTGTTCTTTTGAAAATGACAAAATTAGTTCAGAAATAATAATATAATATAAATATAATATATATATATTATATATGAATAATATGATATAGATATATATATATATAATATATATATAATAGATATATATTAGATATATATGTATAGATATATATATAGATATATATAGATATAATATGTATAGATAATATGATATAGATATAATATGTATAGATAATATGATATAGATATAATAGATATAGATATATATGTATAAATAATATGATATATATATAGATATAATATGTATAAATAATATGTATAGATATAATATATATATATGTATAATAATATGATATAGATATAATATATATAGATATATAGATATGATATGTATAGATAATATATAGATAATATGATATATAGATATATAGTATAGATAATATGATATAATATATAATATATATATATGTATAAATAATATGATATAGATATAATATGTATAATATAATATAATATATATATGATATAGATATAATATGTATAATAATATGATATAGATTAATATGTATAAATAATATGATATAGATATAATATGTATAAATAATATGATCTAGATATAATATATGTATAAATAATATGATATAGATATAATATGTATAAATAATATGATATAGATATAATATATATATAAATGATATAGATATATATATAATATATATAGATATAATATAATATATATAATATATATAAATAATATTAATATAAATATAATATTAATATATTATAATCAAAAAATATTTATTTAAAAAAAGAAAGTCAATAAGTTTGTTGTTTCCAAAAAGTTAGAAATAAGAGAATGTACAATGTGTGTGTGTGTGTGTGTGTGTGTGTGTGTGTGTGTGTGTGTGTGTGTGTGTGTGAGAGAGAGATATATATGTGAAGAAAGAATGGAAGTGAATCCGACAGTATGTAATATTGTAAAATTTTTTGAAAAAACACATTCTTTTCAGACTGAAAAACTGTAGCGTAAGCGAAATAAACATTCGTTTATAAACTTGTGTTTTTTCAAAAATTTTTACAATATTATATATATATATATATATATATATATATATATATATATATATGTTGAAAAAATGAATAAAGGAAAGAAAGTATAGAATGGATAATATAGGATATTTTAATCAATATTACTTACACGTGTTTCGGTCAGGAGTTTATCCATGTGTACATTATTCAAACTATTATTTTAAAATATTTGCTCTGATGAAGGTCGAATTTTCTTTGTGTATGGAATATTTCAACATTTTTTCTATTATTATTATTTCAATTGATTTTATTATTTAAAAATAATAATAGTTTGAATAATGTACACATGGATAAACTCCTGACCAAAACACATGTAAGTAATATTGATTAAAATATCCTATATTATCCATTCTATACTTTTTTTTCCTTTATTCATTTTTTCAACATACCGTCGGATTCACTTCCAGTTTCATCTTATATATATATATATATATATATATATATATATATATATACACTAATCAGAACCAAGCAAGAGATCTAACCCAGTTATTGACCTCTTATTCTTTCTTGACAATACCTAACTGCCACACACACATAAAAACACTTCATGGTTGACAGGTTACATGCTGTGGTTGAAGGACAATAAATTGCTAATGCATTGGATTCTAAGATTATTTGTGATAAATACAAATAATATCTGTATATCAATGCAGGTATTCATATCTATCCACCTTGGAGATGTATAATATTGTCAAAAATGCATTGGTTTTATTGTTTCATACCTCCCTATATATTTTATAGTATTTCTTCTTAGAAAGTATGCACACATAGAAGTTTTATGAAACTTCTTTAAGACGTTCTGACTCTACAGTCATAAATCACCTTACTATCCATTAATCCAGTAATGATTATTTCAATATTCCAATTGGACACATAGCCTAGTGAATATAGGAGTTAGGTTAAATGACAGTTATCTCTAGACTGCAGGTTCAATCCTGGTCAGGGGCAGCAGTAACATAGAATAATAATTAACACGGGTTAATGCCTCTACCCGAGCTATGGATAGCGGAGTGGGAACAGGATACCCCCAGTGGACTGAATAAAGGATGAGGTTCAAATTTCCGTGATGGCTTCTGATTACGATAAGAAGGTTCCTGAGTTTGAAAAGAAAGTTCCCGAGTCTGAGATGGTTCCAGAGTCTGACAAGAAATACCCGAAGAAGGCCAGAGGGCAAATTGGCCAAAATGTTGTACAGATAACAATGAAGATGAGGACACTAGTTCGAATAATACAAAAAAACACTGATTATTTCAAGATCAGATTATAGATTAAATACTTTTCACCTTAGATATCATCATACAAATGTTACTCTCTGATGTTTAAGCACATATCTCTCTATTCTGATGCTGGTTGCTATTTAACAGTTGCTTTTACTCTTGAATGTGTTCTAAATATCTTTGCAATCAGAATTGTTTGGCATGATTCCATTTTGGTAATTGGAGAAACCAAAATCTTTTACAGCAAAATCAACAACTTGTTTCACTTCCTTTTTGTTATTAGTTTCATTTTGTTTCCTTTGTTGATTCTCTTTTCTCATTTATTATACAAACTAGCAAAAAAAAAAAAAAAAAAAAAAACGCACTTCGGGGCAGTGTAAAAATATATTTTTGAAAGATATTGCCTGAGAGGGGTAGAAAAAAATGAAATAAGTAAAACAAAACTTTTAATATTTAAAAAAAAATTACTTACTTAAAAATCATCATATTCACTACACTCCACTGAGATATTTGTTTTGTTTTACGACAGTAGGGACCTCCAAAACGTTTCTGAAAATTTCTGATTTAATTATTCAGACTCTTGTATTTATAGAAAAATGTTAAAATCGTACCAGTAAAATATATTTTGTTTGAATTTCATAAAATTAAATAAGTGGGGAGGTCGACCAAGTAAAAAAATAATATTTCCCCTAGTATATTTTAGGATAAAATTATTTTTAACATAAATTCATCTGAAAGTGAATAAGTATTGAAATTTTAATGAAAATTTGACTATTAATTGATTTTTCATAGAATTTTGATTTTTTCTTGTAGTAATGATACTGACTAGAATTAAATACTCATTTATAAACTTAATTCCTGAAATGACTGTGATGTAAGCTGTGACATAGTTTCGGTTACAGACAAATAGAAATTGAATCTCTATTATTAATAGATCAAATTGTTGACGATGAAAAGTTACCTTAAGTTGTCCTGGGTATGACACTAAACTGCATCTGATTGTGAAGTTCCAATTCTGGAACTCTGGGGAGTGTGGAGTACTCCTTCATCGCCATTACTTCCAGGTCCACCCTGATCTGGAGTGGTTGTACCTATTAGGGTCCCATCTATGGGTTAAATAGAAGAAAATGAGTAACAAAAAATGTTTTTTTATAAATTTATAAAACTCAGAAAACAACTTGCTCTTTTCATAGGAGATGTTTCATTCGAAACAGTATTTTTTTGTTGTTATTTTTTTTAACGAAGATTACAGAATTTTAATATTTGAGATAAAACCTTAAAACCCGCCCTGTCGGCTAGGGCGTTAGAATGCATCGACTGCACCTCTGCAGAGGGGTAAGACTCCCCCAATGTGGCCACCTGTTGGCCGTGGGTGGCGACCTGTGATGCTTAAGGATAGAGCTCAGGTGGATGAGCAGTTCATGACATGCAATAATCCACTTTGGCCCTTTTGGTCACGTCAAGCCCTAGCACCTATATGATTTTCCAAACCCTATTGCCCTTATGGCAAGCCCCAACCCCTTTTTATCATATGGGTGCTAGAAGGCAGTGGCTGCGGGTCTACATGTCCTGGGAATGATGTTAAACTATCTGATGGTGAGGTTCCAGTTTTGGAGGTTTGGGGAATGTGGAGCACCCCTTCATCACCATTGTTCCCTGGTCCACTCTGACCCGAAGTGGTAGTACCTGTTAGGGTCCCATCTATGGGTTAAATAGAAAAATGTATTTATAAAAAAATTGTATTATCCATTAAGAATTGATTTATTTCAAAACTTTATCGGCATTAAATGACCCACTGAGGTTGATATGCCGTAAAACAAAACAAACCAAACAAAAAACCTTAAAACAATTACTACTGTTTATTTTTAGATTTTAAAAATCATGCTGCACTTTTCTTAAGTTGGCAGAGTGGCCTATTGTTGGTATCAGCCAGACAGCGAAGGAGTCTATCCCCTTTTTGTTAGCACTAGACCAGGGAGATTGGTTTTTGATTAGGTGGAGTGCCACACCTACCGTCCACTCCCACTTTACTGCACAGATCAAGTTACCCAATCTGTGCTACTCATGCACTGAATTGGTGGGGATCATATCAAACCAGAAACTTTGTGATTTCTAGGCGGATGCTCTACCGACTGAGCTAGACTGACCCCTAATTTTGTAGCCTTAAATAAATATACTTACTTTCTTTCTCTAATAACATCTGCTCTCTTGACAGTTGCTTAAATAAAATAAACTTATCCACAAAATCAAATCGATAAATGTGTGACATTGTCATTTTTAAACTGATAAGAAAACAGCCTTAACTTAGACCACAGAGTAGATATTTCTTTTAAGAACTGGTGACGTGATGTCTGAATTCTCAAGTGGATATAGAGAGTTAGCAAAGTGTTAGCCGTGGTGTACCAGTGTTGCATAGTGCCTTCTTCGCTACTCTAAATCGTATATGTTATATACTGGCATCAAATTCTATATATATTGTTTAGCGGCTTCTTCAAACTCACGCGGTTAAATCGGGTAGGTTAGTAGTCGGCGTAGAGACTCAACACATGGGCATTGTAACAAACTTTAGTTTATTTCTTTACATTCTCTCATAGTGCGTGTGAGTGGCGAGCGTTGACAATGTCTTGACCAAGGGTTAACAATGACTACTACCACTGCTGGGATCTAAGGCAAAGAGGGGTGGACGAACCTCACTGCCCACTGGCAGCGATGGTGCGTGACCGTCGGTCACCCGTTCGCAGTCTCCTCCTGACTCTAACTGACCGTTCACTACTGACTGTCCTTTTATATATCTCAAACACCTACGCATTTTCTTTGTTCACTCCTACCAGGAAAAAGTCCTTTGTCACCTTTGTCGTCCCCCCCTCTGTTTAATTCAACCGGAAATTTCTATTTCCGTTTGTACAATATACAACACCAGCTCCTGCAGCAGATTTCTGGTCATTTGAAATCAGGCACAATGTGGGCAATCAACCAAACTTTTAGTGACTGTAAAAGTCACTACAACCCATGGTTGATAAAGAAATCTAATATTCAGTAAGCGCATTTGTGCTGATGGGTTATAAGTGATTCTCCCTCTATTTTTTTTTCTTAGCTCACTTAAATTCTATTGATCTTAATCTTCAATCTATCTTTTAAATGAAAACAATCTGGAATGGGGTGCCTATTGGTGACTTGGTCTGAAAATTTGAAGCAATCTGGAATATTGCTTCAAATTTTCGGACCAAGTACCCCATCTGAAAGCAATTTACAAAAGAACAGCTTTTGCTTTTTACCACAAACTTCCAGTTGTTAGTAAATGTCTGTTGTAGGCTGCCGAAGCACTGAGCCTTTCAAAGCCTCCATGCTTCCTGTAGTCCGCCGACACTATACCTGATGCCACTCTCCACATACATATGCACACATGCACACATATTACTACTGTAAACTGTTCATGTTTCTGACACTAATACATTATTCTGTGTACTTGACATGAGACTTTGATGAGTTGTGGTGCACCTGAGCATTGTACACAATAAATTTCATTATTATTTTATTATTTTAAATAAAATCAAGACAATTTCAAAGACATGTTTTTATATTAAAATCGTTTTTGATTCTAATGAAAAAAAATTAGTTATTTCTTGTTGCTGTTTTTAGCATATGTGATAAAATTAATTTTGCACTAAAAATAAACTAAAATATTTTTTTAAATTATAAAACTTTAAACAAAAGACATGTTTTTATATTAAAATAGTTTTTATTTAATCAGAATAGGAATCCAATTGAGATCTCTGGCATCCAGGCATTACTTTAAGTAATCAGAAGTTTTTCTTATTATTAATTATTGGTGACTTGGTCCAAATGTTCTTCTAAAATGGAGAAAACCATTTCAAAATTGACTTGGAAGTAGAATGTTCTTTGCTTTTTGATGTAATGAATATGTAAATACCTTGGTACCCCCTCACTATAATCTGAAATTTTTTATTTTGCCCACCCAAATGCATGACTCCAAATTAACAACTTTTCACCTATGTAGCTTACGGTCAGTCTATCGGAAATGTGTCCTCTTCAATTTTCATAATATTTTTTTCTTAACATCTACTATGTCTGCCTAAGTTCATCAAAGAATTTTGTGTGGGAGCAAAGTCTACTTTAGAAGATATGAACCAGCCAAGTTCAGAGTTTTTTTCCTATGTACGTGCAAAAATTTTTTATCAGGTATAGGGTTAAAATAGTTGGATATTTGGATTCTACAGTCCTTGTTTGCCTTACATACCAAATTTCAGAAATATTGAATGTATGAAAATATTAAAAAAAAAAACACAGATTTTGCGACACCACACGGCCTTAATTTTGAGGCAAAATAGGAAAATTATATCCCCCCCTCTAAAATCGGAATGGTAAGGTTTAAGACAAAATAATTTGGCACACTTTCCTAACTCATGAAGGGGAACATTTGTGCCAAATTTCAGGTAATTCGGTGTCGGTGGGTGTAACGCCCTGGTGAATTGACATGGAATGACCCATATGTAAATACCTTGGCACCCCTCACTATAATCTGATTGGGCAGTGTCATGTATAAATATTCGACACTGTGGTGGTACAAGTGCCTAAGCCTACCAGCCTAAGCTTACTTCGCCAGACTACCACCACGACTGCTTGTAAGACGTACTGCTATTCGATGCACCAGCTACTACTGCGATAATATACCAAATACTAACTTCATAATATATCCCTTAACCCGGATATATCACTTTTAACTTTAATGTCCAATACCGCCTCATTTTACCCGACCAGAAGTCTCATTCGTTTCCCTAATCCACCTCAAACGATAGCCTTTGTTTAAATGTAATATTAAACATATTTAGAAGTCTTTAATTTAAGGGAAATAACAGGTAACTTTAGATGCAAAGGTCATTTTTAGACGTTTTTTTCATATATCCTTATAGAAATGCTCTAGACTTATAAAATTCTTAACAGGATGTTAAGAGTTAATATTAATTTTTATCTATTTCTCAGAATTTTTGAGATGGGGCTTGATAATTAATATTATTTGGATTATTTGGATTATTGTCATCATCACACTGTTTGTCTTTCATCTCTGCCTCAAGGTTTGCAAAACCTTTGTTGGACTGAAAAGACATCCAAGAGGACACAATCGAAAAGAAGGTGTTAATCCAGACCTTGCTAGAGAATCAAGAGACAGTAATTAACTGTGAAAATGGAGCAGAGGTCCACACACTTCTTCTGTCAGTGTTGCAGTGCAGACACATTGTGTTAATCCAGACCTTGTGGAGAATCAGTCATCACACACTTAAGGTCCACACACTTCTTTTGTCAGTGTTGCACTGCTTGGGTCCCATTAATCAAAAAAGTCTTCAACAGTATATATGGACTTTTCAACCCATGCTCATATAAGTGTGGATTCCAGATATCACCAAACAGTTACAAAAGCAACATCAAATCGGATTTACTTCCTGTTCAGGAAAATGCAACGGTTTCATTTTTTATTCTATTTTCTTCACCAGAGGAAGGGGTAAGGTTATTCCGAAATATAACGGTTTAAACATTTTTTCCCTCATTCTTCATTCTCTACTGCCTTCAATTGTAAGTACATTTAATTTTTTCAACATTTTCTTTTATTTACATTAGTTTGACTAGCAAATATATGTGCAAGTATTTAAGTTTTAATGTAATGAAATATCGTATTAAATTAGAAAGTCTAATAAGAATGCAGATAAAAAGATTTGAAACAGAGTGGGGATATAATAGAAAAATAGAAATGAAACTTACTCTTCCATCACTGCCGTCTTTCATTGCTGAATTTTACTTATTTAACTATTTAGTTAAATTAGGAAATAAAGAATAAAATTACACTATTTTTTCTTGTTAATGGATTTCATTTAAGATTCATTGGAGAGATTTTTGCTTATATTCATTAAAATAAAATCAAACAGAAATCAATAATACTAAGCACATATTTAATAAAATCACATTTTCAATATCAATATGCAAATTAGCCTTCCTGTTCACACTGCAAACCGCTATTTTTTGTATATATAAATATAATAGCATGTTATTAGTATGTAGATATGGACAACACTAATAAAAAGGTGAAGCAATTTTATTAATAATTGAGGTTTAAATATAAATAAAATCATGAAGAATGTGATGAAAATAACTGTTAATTCTGACTCGATTAGTAATATAGTTTCGGTTACAGACAGAAAAACACACAATCTCCATTATAATAAGATATATAGGCCATATAATTTTCATCTCTCTCTCTCTCTCTCTCTCTCTCTCTATCTATATATATATATATATATATATATATATATAATATATATATATATAGATTAGAGGTATCCAAAACTTGGTAGTAAGGGATGATTCTATATGTAATTTCTAAAACACACTGTATTATTATTGAATGATCCAGTATGTATAAATACAGTGAATCTTTAAATCACACTAAAAAGAGCTCAATGTATAATAAACTTTTTAGATTATATACAGAGCAATATTTATCTTTGAAAGGAAGGAAAAACTCAACACTGTTATTCCATAATAAATTTATTTCGACCAAATATATAAAAACTGGCCTGAAAACTGGAAAATATTGAGAAGAAACACGTCTGACATGAAATATCCGTCATGTTTAAACCAACATGCATAAAGGAAAAATGCTGCCAATATATATATATATATATATATATAAAATATTAAAATTCGAAGGCAGTACAATGCGTATAAAAAAAATAAAGACAAAAAGATGTTTTTTATGTCTAATCGATTTCAAAGCTAGAGCTTCATCATCAGAGTTTATTTTCAGAAATTGTACTGCCTTCGAATTTTAATATTTTAATAATTTTAATATTTTATAACATACTTAACAATGCTTCAAGCAAATTACCAATTACTTTTATATATATATATGTATATGTACACACACACACACACACACACACAACATAAGAATTTTAATAGTATATAAATAAACTGAAGACTAATATAGAATTTATTCTGAACTGTAAGAGTTATAGAAATGATGTATATGTTTTGATAATTATAGAAATTCACACTAATTAATATTTTAATAGTATATAAATAAACTGAAGATCTAATATAGAATTTATTCTGAACTGTAAGAGTTATAGAAATGATGTATATGTTTTGATAATTATAGAAATTCACAGTCTAGATAGATAGTATATAAATAAACTGAAGATCTAATATAGAATTTATTCTGAAATAATTATAGAGAAACTTCACTAGAGTCTAATTAATATTTTAATAGTATATAAATAAACTGAAGATTATTATGAACTGTAAGAGTTATAGAAATGATGTATATGTTTTGATAATTATAGAAATTCACAGTCTAATTAATATTTTAATAGTATATAAATAAACTGAAGATCTAATATAGAATTTATTCTGAACTGTAAGAGTTATAGAAATGATATATATTTGATAATTATAGAAATTCACAGTCTAATTAATATTTTAATAGTATATAAATAAACTGAAGATCTAATATAGAATTTAGAAATGATGTATATGTTTTGATAATTATAGAAATTCACAGTCTAATTAATATTTAGAGTAAAGGATCAGAATAAGTTTTATTTGCTGTGTTCAGTTGGTAATGCATTTTATTATAAGGACTAATGAAAACTGACTTTAAATCAAAGCAACAAGTTTCTTCTTCTAAACTGTTAAATTTGTTGCATTTATTCAAGTAACATAAATTTCTGTTTCCTTGTGTGATTATCTTATTTCTTTCTGTTTATTTGGAAAATGAAAATTCAAAGTTAAAATCAGGGCCAAGTGTTATAATTTATAAAAGACAGATTTTATTTATTAAATATGCTATTTATGCAATGAACACCAACTGCAATAGCCAGACTCTGAGTATATTTGCATCTGCAGGAAGAAATTGGAGATTTTCTCTAATTTCAAAAAAAAAAAAAAAAATTAGTTCCACTTGCCTTCCTTTTGCTTGTAAACACAACTTTTTTTTTTTTTTAGATTTAAGACAATTCATATTTTTACCAAGTTTTATATTGCAAAAATGTCAGACTTAAAAGTTTTTTATACTATAAGATTATTTTTTGAGATGTGAAAAATATGTTAGTCATATTTTTATTATCTATATATGATACTATGTAATGTTACAAAATGGCATTGTAGCAAGATCTTAGTCATATTTTTATTATCTATATATGATACAATTTTTGTATGTATGTATGTTACATAGTAAAAATGGCACATTGTAGCAAGATTTCTATTAGGGCAATAGCTTTAAAATGTTCTAACTTAGAAAATTGATGGGGAATTAAAAAAAACAAAACAAATCCTTTGGGTCTTCAATTCATCACTCGTTGCAGGCGATGTCATCAGATTGATACGGACACCTGGTTCTTTCAGCTGAAACAGTAATTACCCTCACCGAGAGAAACTGCCTCAGTATTTATGCCTTCTCACCATCTGTTTTGTTTGTTTTATGGCACATCAACCTCAGTGGGTCATTTAAGGCTGACAAAGTTTTGAAATAAATTCATTCTAATGGATACTCTTTTTTTCTCTAAACCCATATTGCTATTTAACCCATAGATGAGACCCTAACAGGTACTACCACTCCAGGTCAGAGTGAACCTGGGAGTAATGGGGATGAAGGGGGGCTCCACATTCCCCAGACCTCCAGAACTGGAACCTCACAATCAGATAGAGCTTAACATCATTTCCAGGACATGAAGACCCTCAGCCACCGCCTTCTAGCACATATATGATAAAAAGGGTTGGGGCTTGCCATAAGGGCAATAGGGTTGGGGCAATCATATAAGTGCTAAGGCTTGACGTGACCAGCCGATTGATCGGAGGGGGCCTCTCCGACCGCCCGTCTAGTCTAAGTAAGGGTCTAATTGAAGTGTTGCATGTCATGGATTGCTCATCCACCAGAATTCTGTCTTTAAGCATCATGGGTCGGCACCCATGTCCAACGGGTGGCCCCATTAGGGGAGGGGTCTTACCCCCCTACAGAGGTGCAGTTGGTGTATTCTAAAGCCCCATCCAACAGGGCTTCCTCCTCTCCGTCCAAACCACTCCAACCAACAGGGGTGACAGGACACTTACCATGAGTCACACCTCACAACAATTTCTAATCTAATTTTCAATTTAATAATTGTGTAGTTAAATATAGACTGTGCCGCGCATTTGACTGGTTGTTTGCACCAGCCAATCAGATGCTCAGTAGAGAGTTTTTAAACTTGTCCAAAATCAATAAAAGACAGATGTCTGTTAGTGTCTCAAATGTAGTAGGTGGATCAGAGTTTGATCATCTCCAATAGGGTCTGCCTGGTGAGGGGAGTATGATATTGAAAGACCCGAAACTTCCCAGTGACCCAAAGAAATTACATCACTGACGACACCTACCAGCACCCCAATGTAGTAAGAAGCATATATTCAAAGTAAAAAAAAAGTAGAGATTGCATTTGGACTCACCACAATCGTTATAATTTCTCAAGGGAGAAAAGCTAATTGTAGAATACTAACCCTTATTTATTTATTTGCAATTAATTATAATATACACTAGAATGTAACTCAACATTGATCTTATTGACTGACAAAGGCAGCATTTAAGTGAGTATAAGTAAAAAAAGAAAATACCTTTTGAAAATATTTACATATAAAGATGGATCCAATAGCCTGGCACAGTTATTATCTGCAATTTTTGATATTTGATCCATCAGATTAGTGTAGAATTGTTGGATTAAGTGCCTTGACAAGAACAAAGATGGTTAAATCACACTTAATGGACCTAAATTCCACCATCGTATGTCACCCCGCCGAAAGAAAAAAAATATACCAAAAATCAGGGAATTAACGAATTTAATAAAATTTTCAGTGTTGATATATTAATGAATAAAAAAAATAATGCCCCAGTTATTTTATTTAAAAACTTTTACATTTTTTCAGGTCAGTTAACTTTGAACCACATATCTTTGAGGCGTAACACAGATTCTCAATGATACGCGGTTCAAAGTTAACTGATCTGAAAAAATGTAAAAGTTTTTAAATAAAATAACTGGTGCATTATATCTTTTATTCATTAATATATCAACACTGAAAATTTCATTAAATTTGGTTAATTCCCTGATTTTTAGTATTTTTTTTTCTTTCGGCAAGGTGACATACAATGGTGGATTTTAAGTCCATTAAGTTCGATTTAACAAAAAAGATTGTTTTGGCTTGGTTATTAATTACTCTTATGGGTTATTCAATGACAAAATTTGATTCACAATCATCATCATCATCATCTATATATTAATACCCTTGTTCCTTAATCTTCCAACTGTTATCATCTTGCAACACCCTCTGGTTAAAAATGAGACTGTCCAAATCATCCAAGATGAAATGCAAAAATGTAAATCCTGATTATCTGGTGTTGCTTATCCACTGAAATTTTATTGCTTATGAGTGTTGTCACCTAAATAATGGACCATTTCATTTTTATTATAAAGAAAGAAAGAGAAGAAAAAGGACATGATACACAGAAAAAATGTAAGAAAGAAAGAAAGAGGGAAGGATAGAGAGAGGGGGTGAACAGGCAGAAGTGATAATGCTAATCTGTTTCAATCGAAGATGATGAAAAGAAAGAAAAAAAGACTGATAATGAGTTAAATTAAGATTATTATACTTTTTACATATTGAACTATGTAATAGCTCTTTAGTAAACATATCAAATGTTGTAATAATTAAATTATCATACTGTGGTATATTCCACAGGTCCTGCTAATAACTTTATATTTTCATTTTTCTATTGCAATCATCTTTTTAATCATCCTTATTTTTTTCCTTTAATAAGTCATTTTTTGCACACAATTGTATGGTTCAAGTATTTCTATTAATACAAATAATTTACATACAGTTGTATAGTTTCAAGTTACTATTCCTATTTAATTGGCCTGGAGGCTTGCTTCACACAAACATGCCCCGCGTGTCTGTGTCTCTGGTTTACCGTCACTATGGTAGCTAGCAGTGCTGCCTGACTCTGCGCCATGACCCTACCGTCATCGTACGACCGATAAAATAGCCGGTTTAGTTCAGTCGGTAGAGCGTTCGGCTAGGAATCACAAGGTTCCTAGTTCGATACTGGTCCCCGCCAACTCAGCTTATGAGTAGCACAGGGATCTGTGCGGTAACGTGAGGAACTAATGGTAAGTGTGGCTCTCCACCTCAGATGCTAAAATAATCTCCTTCGTCTAGTGCTAGTGAAAAGGGGATAGACTCCCTCGCTGTCTGGCTGATACCGACATTAGGCGCTCCAACGACTTTAAAAATTCCTATTTAATAATAATAACCATTTATTTGCCCATGATTTTATGGTTTCAAGCATTTCTTTCCAATACTAATTATTTTCAAACAGATAGATGGGACAATAACAGGTACTACCACACCGAGTCAGAGAAATTGATCAATTCTGTAAAATTTGTAAATAAAACAGTTCTAATGTGAAGAAAGATAAAAAAAATAAAAAAATGTTACATTCCCAACTTTTCTCAATGATGTTCTTAGGTAGATAAAGTTGCAACAAACACTTCCTCATATGATACTAAAATCTTATGTTTTTTTTGTTTGTTTGTTTGTTTGGCTTCCTGCCTGTAAAAAAGTATAAACATCATTTTATTATAAACAAACACCACTTACAAGAATGTTAGATAGATAAATATACAACAAGTTGTAGTAAACGAGATATTTGTTCACAAGGTAATATTGACCTTTCTTACCCCCCCAACCCCACTCCTTATACACCCAGCAAAGAATTGGTTTAACCTTTTTCTCTTTCGTATATTAACAACAACTTGTTAGTGTCTAAATTTAGATCTCTACAAATACTTTTTTTACTTTCATCTTAATTTTCTAAATTTAACTTCAGCATAGAAGTCTTCTTAGTTTAGCTCTTCTAAATTTTGCTTCAACTTTTAAACACCATTTCTTTGTGTTTAACCAATAAACTTGAGATCGTATATCTTATTATAATGGATATTCAGCGTCTGTAACTTAAATGACATCACTGGTTACATCACATAACCCTCAGAAATTGTGTAAGTTTATCAATGAGTATTTGATTTATACTCAAAAATCATTAATACATAGAATAATGTTTAAACACCATTTCCTTGAATGGATTTAACCAATAAACTCAAGATTGCATAGTTATTTACTAAGCTTAGCCACCCTGTCACCTTGGGCGTTAGTGTTACACACTGGACTTGTCAAAGAACACAAACACTTGTATTTAGGAAAATATAAGTTAATATTTTTGTTCCTTCGGTTGTGTATAGCAGAGAGTCGTTAGCAGGGGTTATGCAAACATGGAGCCTTCAGGAGTTCTCTTCAAGTGATCTTGAACCTGATCGTTGTCTGCCAAATCGATCTTCATGGGCTTCTTTTATTGTAGTCTGACTCCCGGTGTCACGCCTCTTTGATTGTGACACCTACACAGGTTTTCTGTAGATACACCTCTTTGCCCATGAAGCCTGTTTTCATTGGCTATGGGCTACACCTACAGATTTTTTGCACCTAAACCGTGTCAAATGTACACCTTCATCTCCAGGTGCAAAAGGTCAGCTCAGGGCCACATCCTGTTTCCGTTTCCAGCCTGCACTTGACACCCACGCACTTCCTATGCACAGCCCAGTCCCATGTGCAACCAATTGATCAGGCAATATATTACATTAGAATACACTGACTGTACTTCTGCAGAGGGGTAAGACTCCCCCAATGGGGCCACTTGTTGGCCGTAGGTGGCGACCCATGATGCTTAAGAATAGAATCTGGGGGATGAGCAGTTCATGACTTGCAACACTCCACTTAGACCCTTACTTAGGCTAGACAGGTGGTTGGAGAGACCGCCACCGATCAATCGGCTGGCTATGTCAAGCCTTAGCACCTATATGATTGCCCCAACCCTATTACCCTTATGGCAACTCCAAGCTCTTTTTATCATATGGGTGCTAGAAGGCGGTGGCTGAGGGTCTTAATGTCCTGGGTATGACGTTAAACTCTATCTGATGGTGAGGTTCCAGTTCTGGAGGTCTGGGGAATGTGGAGCACCCTTCATCACCATTGCTCCCTGGTCCACTCTGACCCAGAATGGTAGTACCTGTCAGGGTCCCATCTATGAGTTAAATAGAAAAACACAAGTTTATAAAAAAAATTGAGTATCCATTAAGAATGAATTTTATTTCAAAATTTTGTCGGCATTAAATGACCCACTGAGGTTGATATGCCGTAAAACAAAACAAACCAACCAAACCAACTTAGCATAGATGTAGCACAAGGCCAGAAGTATGGGGCGCCCTATGAGGTTCAAACTCACTAACAATGGTCTGCAAATCTAACTTGCTAACCATTACACCACATGAGGTGCCCAACTTGAGATTGTATATTTTATCATAATGGAGATTGTAACTGAAAAGACATCACTACTTACGTCACATAACTCTCAGGAAGTGTATAAGTTTATCAATGAGTATTTAATTCATAGTCATAGTCATTATTACATAGAATAAATTTTATCTATCAACGATGTCTTTATTATCACCTTAGCTAAATAATGGACCATTCCATTTATATTATAAAGAAAGTGAAGAAAAAGGACATGCTACACAGAAAGAACATAATAAGAAAGAAAGAGAGGAGGTAGGGGAAAGATAGAGAGTTGGGGTGAGCGCAAGGAAGCGATAACGCTAATCTGTTTTAATCAAACATAATGGAAAGATGAAAAGAACGAAAGAAAGAAAAAAGAGTGAAAGAGAGAGTTAAATCAAGATTATTATACTTTGTACATATTGAAGTATTTTGCAATAGTTCTTAAGTAAACATATCAAATGCTGTAATAATTAAATTATCATTCTGTGGTATATCCACAGGTCCTGCTATAAAGACACATTTTGTTGATACCCCCTAAATTCTTTGTAAGCACTCATGACATAATGGTTATGGTCATAGAAGATGGAATTGGCAATCCAAATTCAAATCCTGGATGAGGCTGTTTGCATTTCCAGTGATGCTGATAGATTTTTAATTTAGTACATCCTGGGATTTGAATGTACTAGCAAACATATGCACCCTCCGTAGGGTGCAAGTATTTAAGTTTTAATATAAAAAATCATATTAAATTAGAAAGGCTAATGAAACTGAATAAGAATGCAGATAAAAAGATTTAGAACAGAGGGGGTATGATTGAAAAATAGAACAACTTTGAGACTAACTCTTCCATCATTTTCCATTACTCCCGTCATTCATTGGTAAATTTTCCTATTTTAACTATTTAGTTAAAATAGGAAGTAAAGAATAATATTACAGTTATTTCTTCTTGTTAATGGATTTCTTTTAAGATTTATCCCCGAGATTTTTGCTCTTATCCCTTAAGATAAAACTAAACAATTAGAAAGCAATAATACTAAGCATGTATTTATTAAAATCAAATTTTTAATATCAATATGCAAATTAGCCTTCCCATTCACATTGTAATCCGCTATTTTGTTGCATATATAAATACAATTGCATCTTATTAGTATGTTGATATGGTCAACAGTGGCTTCGGTCTCTGGACCATTGATATAATTAACGGCGTCGATCCCAGGGGGCCATCCCCCAGGCAACACCTGCCCCCTCGATTTAAAGGGGCAGGGCTGGGTTTATTGCCCAGCGCCTGAGGCGCCCCCCCTTGAGGGGGAATGCCGACGGGATCGATGCAATTTTTCACCTGCCACCCCATGAGCTTCGGTTTGTGGGTGGTCCCACATAAATAGGGCCTTGTGCCTGACCCGTACAAGTGGGGTACGTGGAAAATATCATGTAGATATGGTCAACATTCTTAATTATGTAAAACAATTTTATTAATAATTGAGGATTAAATAAAAATAAAATCATGGAGAATGTGATGTGAATAACTAAAGGGAATTGTGACTTGTATAATAATATAGTTTCGGTTACAGACAGACAAACACACAATCTCCATTATGATAAGATTTGATTTGAATGAGTCCTCAGGAAATTTGATGGGTCAAAACTAAAGCCATTGCTTATAGTCTTGCTAGTAACACTAATTCAGTCCCTATTGATCTAAAAGAATGTTAAACTATTCGAGGGAAATTCCAAATAGGATTACTGATGACAAACAATATGGATAATTACCTCATACCCCACGTGTACGGGTTAGGCACAAGTCCCTATTAATATGGGACCGCCCACGAATCGAAGCTCATGGGAGGCAGGTGCAAAAAAATATGTTGATCCCATTGGCATTCCCTTCAAGTGGGGGCCACTTGAAGGGAATGCCGACGGGATCAACATATTTTTTTCTGGCACCGAGCAATAAATCCAGCCCTGCCCCTTTAAATCGAGGGTGCAGCCCCCTGGAATCAACGATGTTAACTTCTGATGACTAATGATATGTGAAGTCATTTTTGTTGAATTTCTATTTACTTGAATTGTTTTTGTTAAACAAAACCATTGATCTTATTAAATCATTAATTTGGCAAATGTTTGGAATCACAGATGTTGGCAGATAAGTTTATATCATTTAGAGAATTGTATTTTGAAAAAAAAAAAATTGTATTTTGAAAATGAAAAAAAGAAAAAGAAAATAGAAAGAAACCATTTTAATAAACTAATGAATAAATAAACAGGAGATATAATTAAAGTTTATAAATGTACGCATGGATTGTATTCAACAAATTTTGATCTATTTCTCTGAATTTTTGAGATGAGGCTTGATAATTAGTATTGGTCACATAGCCTAGTGAATAAAGGAGTTAAGTTAAGACAGTTCTAAGTGATAGTTATCTCTGGACTGCAGGTTCAATCCTGGCCAAGAGCAGCAGTAACATAGAATAATAATCAACACAGCTTAACACCTGTACCACAGCTATGGTTAGCGGAATGAGAACAGGATACCCCTGTGAACTGAATAACGAGTTAGGTTCAAAGTTCCGTGATGGCTCCCGATTATGACAAGAAGGTTCCCAATTACAAAAAGATGGTTCCTGAGTCCGACAAGAAATACTTGAAGAAGGCCAGAGGGCACATAGGCCAAAATGTTGAACAGATAACAATGAAGATGAGGACAATAGTACAAATAATACAAATAATACTAAATTTTGATCTATTGAATATTGCTCCAAAAGTCAATACCAGTGGTCATTAATTAAAACTTACAAAAAATGTGCACAATAAATGTAAGACAAAACTATTTTAGTAACAGAGTAGTAAAATAAATGTTGTGATATATGTACTGTGTAGAACCTGCTAAATCTTTGTCACAGCAATTAGTAATTTCATTATACTTTTTTATGGTTATTATTTAGTGGCATATCAACTCTTGTGGGTTATTTAATGCCAAATCTTGTTTTTTATATGATTTGTTTAACTTTATGTACCAATAAATCAATAAAATTAATTTTTATGTTAGATCTTTCATTAACTTCATGTATATTAATTAGTAGAGATAATTATGTTGATTGGTTATTTTGTTTAACTGCATATCAACTCTTGTGGGTTATTTAATGCCAAATCTTGTTTTTTTTTTTGGGGGGGGGACTCTTCACAGAAATGCATCCTGGCTTCCTGCCTTGAAAAACGCTAAGCGGTGACAGCTCAAAAAACAACCTGCGCTTAAACAGACACAGGTAGCTTTGCTAATATTTTGCAACACATTTCACAATTGTTCAATGTAAATTAAAAATCAATTTTTTGTAGCACCTAAATTTACATTGTACAATTGTGATACCATAAAATAAAAGATATTTAAAAAAAATTAAAAATGACCTGACATTTTTTTTGTATTAGAATAAAAAAAGAATATCTAAGTGCAGGTTGTTTTTTGAGCTGTCACCACTTAGCGTTTTTTAAGGCAGGAGGCCGGGACACATTTCTGTAAAGAGCCCCTTTTTTTCCTTCTTTTTATATATATATATATCATTTGGAAACGAATAGAGTGTAGGTGAATATTTTTGTGCTCCACACACCTCAGAACTGAAAACTCATCACTAGATAGAGTTTTGCATCATACCCAGGACACAACCTCATTATACACTTTGACAATAAATATTTTTTTTAAAATACTATGAGAATATATTGTTTTGATTCAATTATGAATGTAATCTATACATATATAAAGGCCAGGTTGTGTGTATGTATGTCCGGAGGAAACTATGAAAATAAAACAATTAATGACAAAAATAATGAAGATTTTATTTATATCTGGAATGATAATTAAAAATGATAATTTGAATAATGATTTAAAAAAATAATGAAGATTTGATTTATATTTGTGAAGATGATTAAACAAAATTTAAATGATAACAGCATGGAATTCTTTTTTGTATGTAATATTTTAAATAGGAGACATTAATTTTTCTTTTCAGAGTGGCTGGATCAATGCCAGGTCTTTTTTATGTAGGGATTTTGATGGGGCATCCTGTGAGGATCCAACTCGCGATTCAACATTAATGGATCTATGAGACTACCTATTTTACCCCTCCCCTTCTACCCAGGTGACGCCGGGTAGCCGCTTCTAGTGAATATATAAAAAAGTAAAGTAAAATCTGCGGAGTGGCCTATTGTCGGTATCAGCTGGACAGTAAGGGACTCTATCCCATTTTCACTAGAACTAGACCTGGGAGATTGTTTTTGTGTCTGAGGTGGAGCGCCACACCTGCCATCAGCTTCCCACTTTACCGCACAGATCCAAGCTGTACTAATCACATACTGAGTTGGCAAGGGGCTGGTATTGAACCCAGAACCTTGTGGTTCCTAGACAGATGCTCTACTGACTAAGCTAAACTGGCCCCTAAGTAATATATAATCACTAAGATATATAGAAAAAAATGAATGTATAAGTATCTACTAATGAAATAGCAAAACTCTTACATTTAAACCTTTCTAATAAAATAGATATTTTATAGATTATATTTGTATTTTATATTTATTTATATTTTATTTTATCAATTTATATATTCATATTTTATTTTATAAATTATACTAGCAAATATATGCACCCTTCGGGTGCAAGTATTTAGGTTTTGATGTAATAAAATATTGTATCAAATTAGAAACTATTTAGAAAATGATAAACTGAGGGGTTATAATCGAAAAATAGAACAGCTTTAAATCTAACTCTTCCATCATTTTCCATCACTCCCGTTTTTCCTTTTTCCTAATTTATCTATTTAGTTAGATTATGAAGTATTTAATAAAATTACAGTTCTTTCGTCTTGTTTACGGGTTTCTTTTAAGATTTATCCCCGAGATTTTTGCTCAGATTCGTTAAGAGAAAACCAAACAATTAGAAATCAATAATACTAAGCATATATTTATTAAAATCAAATTTTTAATATTAATATGCAAATTAGCCTTCCCATTCACACTGTAAACCGCTATTTTGTTGTATATATAAATACAATTGCATATTGTTAGTATGTAGATATGGTTAACGGTATTAATAATCTAATGCAATTTTATTAATAATTGAGGTTTAAATAAAAATAAATTCATGATGAATGTGACGTCAATAACTAAGGGAATTGTGACTTGAGTAGTGATGTAGTTTCGGTTACAGACAGACAAACACACAATCTCCATTATAATAAGATTATACATTTTATAAAAATAGATATTTTATATAGATATTATATATTGTGATTTAGCTATCACAAAAAGAAAGAATTTATAGGTGTAGCTCTTTTTAAGACAATCATAAGTTTCTCTTTGAATGTCTTTGTGATCTTTAAAGATGAATAGTTTTCGCTTTACTTATGATTTCTGGTTATAGGTATTTACAAAGGTTAGTCTGGCACAAGGCCACAAAAGTAGGACAATCAGCTTTTATGAGGAAGTATCCAATCATCACTGGTTATGTCTTCTTCCTCAGAATTAATGCTTATATGTAGATTCTTTTAAATTCACTGGCCTAGATATTTTTAGTTGCTGGACTTGTTTTGTTCCTATTGTAAAACAGTGTCAAATGGTGGGACATGGCTAAAGTGTAAATGAATCGGTTATTAAATTATGAGGCTTGTATTTTGCTGTCTGTATTGCTCACAGGTTGTTTCATTTGATTACATTGGCCATGATAATCCCCCTTTTTTTCTATTTTTTTCTTCTTTTTTCCTTCTTTTTTTCTTCTTTTTTCCTTCTTTTTTTTCCTTCTTTTTTCCTTCTTTTTATCTTCTTTTTTTTCTTTTTTTTCTTCTTTTTTTCCTTTTTTCCTTTTTTTCCTTTTTTTCTTTTTTTCTTTTTTTTCCTTTTTTCCTTTTCTTCTTTCTTCTTTTTTTTATTTAAAAAAATTTTTTTTTTTTTTACTGGTCAACGGAAGAACATTTTATTTACCCACACAATTAGAATGTTTGTTGTAAAGCAAAAAAAAAAAACAAAACAAAAAACAAAGGAAATCTGAATTAACATGTTTAAACATGAAAGATAATAATAAGTATTTCTCTGAAAGCATTAAGCCCGAAAATGAAAGTCCTATTTAATCTTTTTAGTAAAGACAATCTGAGAAATCATGGGGGAGGAGGGTTACCTTTGTTCAGAGAAAAATAACACATTTTGATATGATCAAGACGAGCATTGAATTTCTCTGATTGATATCATTATTGTTTTGTTTTCGATCATTAAAGAAAAAACATCAATTTAAAGAAGAAAGTAAGATGAATATCTTTTTACAATGGAGATTCAGTGTCTGTCTGTAACCAAAACTATGTCACTGGTTACGTCAATACCCTCAGGAATTGTGTATGTTTATTAATGTGTATTTAATTTATTGTCAAAATCATTAATATATAGAATAGAATTAATCTTATTTATTAAAGATTAATGTAATGGAATATATTAAATTAGAAAGACTAATGAAATTAAATAGGAACACATATAAAAAGATTGCACTTATGTATGTATAAGACTTGGTTTGAAAATCACATAGGCGAGAAACTGTCAGTTACCAAGTGCCATTGACTTCAATGATATTGAGCACTCTTTATTTATGAATATAGCAAAATATATTATATATATATATATATATATATATTTGCGGACCTTCCTTTTTATATTTATATATATATATATATATATATATATATATATATAAAAAGGATAGTCCGCAAAATGTATTTTGTTCTCAGAAAAAAAATTTTTTAATTCTTTTTTTTCTGAGAACAAAATACATTTTGCGGACCTTCCTTTTTTTTTTTATAAAATATTGAATTTTCTCCCGTTGGAACCAGAACAACATTTTTTTAATATATATATATATATATATATATATATATATGGTGTTCAGGAGAAATTTGACATATTTATATTTGGTTATTTTTCTCCTTAGGTTGGAGGTATTGACGCACACTACGCATCATTTAAAAGCTTGTACCCTTCTTCATTCATATACTTGATGACAGATAGAATGGATGACTGGAATCCCCCTGAAGCATGGAAGAGAATAACTTGTATCATGATGATCTGCGCCGGCCATCAAAATAAGGAGATTATGGTTGCCCAATGCTCCCTGAACATTGTAAAAACAATCAGACATGAACTGGAAAATTGCAATGGAGACTACAAGGCTGTGGCTAGAAGAAAGCAACATAACAGATGATCTGATTGTGTTCGTATAGCATTTTTTCAGAGAGGATATCAGGTTGAATTCAGATGCCTACGTGGAGTTGCTCGACACTGTAGTCAAGCCCTGAATAAACAAGAGTAGCCAATGGTAGGCTATATGTATGGCAGCAGGATTTCGCCCCCTCCCACACCTCTGCGAAAAGTCAAAAATGGTTGTCGGCGAATTTTTACAACTACACCAGTCCCAATGTTTGGCCTCCAAACTCCCCAGATCTTAACCCCATGGATTATTATGTATGGGGCACTGTTGAGAAAGACACCAATTGCCATGCCAGTACTACAAAAGCCCAGTTAATCGACAGAATTAAGGTAGTTTTTGAGACCCTTCCCAGGGAAACTGTAACATCCAGGTTCCGGAGCAGGATTGAGGCTGTGATTGACGCTAATGACGGTTATTTTCAATGAAACTTGTTGACAGTTGTGTAATTTCCATGCCTGTTGAATTTCTTTATAATCCATTAAATTTTGTAGTTACCAAGCACTTTTTCTTTTTCCTTATGAAACTGTCAAATTTCTCCCAACACATTGTGTATATATATATATATATACATATATATTGATAATTCGAAGAATATTGATTTTAGATATTAACTTATATTTTGTAAATGATGTCATCGTTCTAATTACAAGTGTTATTATTTTTTTAAAATCTGTATAAGTTATTTATTAGAGTTAAAAAAACACCAAAGCTTTCTCATAAACAACTTTTTTTCTCCTTTTGAACTTAGAATTATGAACAGTTTTGTCATCCAATTATATTAGTTTTTTTTAGGATTGCATTTCAAATGTCCTATTAAATGTTACTTTTGTTTATAAGCAGTTGAATTGTTGGTGATTAGATATGTGAATTAATTTTATTTAATTTCAACTTTATAATCTATCCACTTGTAGATAACTTTACCTAATTGAAGTTTGTTGAAATGGCAAATGGAAGTGGGCGTTGGGAGCGATAGATAGAGATTTCCTAATTTTTAACCTTATCTCTATGTCAAATTGTAGTTCAGTGTTCAGAACATTTGATTTTGAGGTGATGAGCAAAATAGTTCAATGTCCACAGCACACATACGTCAAGGAAGAAGAGAAGAAAATCCCTGATTTAAAAACCAGGATACTGACCTGATAAACAATGAAATCATAAGTTTTAAAAAATATTTAAAAACATGCATACTGCAATGTGAGGGATTCTATACCATACTCAAATTCTCATAATAAATACTAGCAGTGGCTACCGCGTCGCCTGGATACAGGGGAATTTTTAAAAAGTTAGCCCGCAGATCCATTATTACTTAATCATTTTATTTTTTAATTATTTTCACTAATATAATATCAAATCTCTATTATTTACTCAAAAACCAAGCCCTGGTGATATTTAATGTGTATATATATTTACTTTGTCATTAATTGTTTTATTTTCGAAGTATCCTCCGGACATACACATACACACAATTGCCCTTTATATATGTATAGATTTCCTCCGGACATACACATACACACAATTGCCCTTTATATATGTATAGATAGATAATTGTTTTATTTTCGAAGTTTCCTCCGACATACACATACACACAATTGCCCTTTATATATGTATAGATTTCCTCCGACATACACATACACACAACTGCCCTTTATAATATATATATAGATTTCATCTGGACATAGATACACACAACTGCCAACAAGGGAATAAATAACAGAAACTGATTAGACCTAAAATATTTGCATTTTTTTCTAAAATTTGTTTTAAGATAACAACTCTGGCTTTTAGCAATGTTTGTATATGTTACTGTCATGTCGTCTGGAGCAGTAGAATTCACTGACTGCACCTCTGCAGAGGGGTAAGATTCCCCCCAATGGTGCTACCTGTTGGCCATGGGTGGCAACACATGATGCTTAAGGATGGAATCCTGGTGGCTGAGCACACCAATTTAGCCCTTACTTAGGAGGCTAGACGGGTGGTCAGAGAGGCCCCATCCAATTTGGTCATGTCAAGACTTAGTACCAATATGATTGTCTTGGCCCTATTGCCCTTATGGCAAACTCTCAATTCTGGAGCTCTGAGGAGTGTGGAGTACCCCTTCATCGCCATTACTCCCAGGTCCACTCAGACACAGTGCCAGTACCTGTTAGGATCCCATCTATGGGTTGAATAGATCAAAAATGTGTTTTTAAAAAAATAAGTTTGGACAAAAAAATTGAATTGAACAAGAATGAATAAAACAAAATGTCTTTGGCATAAAATTTGACATGCCGTAAAATCCAACCAACCAACCAACTGTATATATTAATTGTAACATTTAAGAAGTCAAATCAAAATTAAATATTTATTTAATTCTTCAGATTTGATTTTATGAAACAAACAAAAAATGACTTGTATGGCTGTATTTTATATTTTCAGAGGTTAAATTAAAATCGTATTGTGTAATATATGTATATATATATATATATATATATATATATGTGTGTGTGTTTGTGTGTAGGGGGACCAGTTATTTGTAATCATGGATCTGAAATGGAATCTGTCTTCTTTTATGTGTAATTTTCCATAATAAATAACAAATTAATCATGATTTTTTTTAATTAAAAAATAAATTCTTTCAAAATTTAATTGTCTGCAATTTTGTTGTTAACATCCTTAATAAATAAACATACCAATATAATGCTGTTATTTTCTTAAAATTTGTTTTTACAAATATTTTTCCTTTTAAAACATAAAGAAGAAAAAATTAAAAGTTTTTATATTAAAAAAAAAAAAAAAAATTTAAGAAAAATGTTGGCTAGTATTTTTAATATCATAAAAAATTTTTTCCAAGAAACTTTAGCAAACCAGATGGACTTGAGGAGCATTGTTAATGTTGAACTTGAAAGATAAAATGAAAGCCAAACAGCTGTAGAGGAAATTAATATAGACTAGTTTTAAGTCCTTTTTTTTTTTTTAATTATTTGTAATGAAAAATTATTTTGATGCAAGAAAAATACAATCATGATACCTAGAAAAGATTCATTAACCACAAATTTTGAAAAAACAATTTTTTTTTTCAAACAATTTTATGAAATAACACTGGCTATACTATAAACTAGTCTGTCTCCTTACCTACATACAATCATGATACCTAGAAAAGATTCATTAACCACAATTTCGAAAAACAATTTTTTTTTTTCAAACAATTTTATGAAATAACACTGGCTCATGTCTACTATAAAACTAGTCTGTCTCCTTACCTACTGCCACACAGGGATTCAGGTTATTTCCTATTAATCCAACATAAACAAAGGGGAACCACTCTTGGCTGATAAATTATTTATTTATTTATTGATCTACTAGGAAAAAAGAAGACGGGGTTAGGGTTAGTTTAATGGGAAAATAGATAAATAATTGATCAGTCAAAAGTGGTTCCCCTTTGTTTATGTTGGACTTATAGGAAATAACCGGGATTCATAATTGCATCATATTCACCATTATAAAAAATAACAAAATTTAACAAAGAAAAAAAAATCCAAGACTAATATTTTTTCATTTTTTAAGGATTCTATTTCTTTTTTGCAATACCTAAACCAGTTGTATGAATAATCTATGAATTGCCAATATAGACAAATCTAGTCAATATAGTGAATCACCCATGACCTCAGCCTATAAAAGAATTGAACCGGCTCCTCTAAAAAAAATGACCCAGTATCTTAAATTTGTGCTAAAGCCAGGGTAGAACAATTTCCTGAAGATTTTTATGCAGAAGGAGTGTATTATTTTGCAAAATCTGTCTCCATAGTGGTGACATTTTTAATGTTGAAAAATTAAAGATTACATCAAATCAAAAACCCATTTGTCAAAAATGTCTTCCCAAAAAGTCATCTCAACTTAAACAGAAAAAAAATCCCAACTTTGTTGAAATCTAAAAAAAAGTACAGGATAATTTTGGCCTTTCTTTAATATGCACTTTGTCTGCTATCACCCTGTACAAAATTAAATTGGAAAAAAAATGAAGCCATCTATAAAATATATAAAGGACAGTTTGTGTGTATGTATGTCCGGAGGAAACTATGAAAATGAAACAATTAACAACAAACTAAATATATATACACATTCACTATCACCAGATCTTGCTTTTTAAATCTTATTATAATGGAGATTGTGTGTTTTTCTGTCTGTAACCGAAACTATATTCCTACTCAAGTCACAATTCTCTTAGTTATTGACATCACATTCTCCATGATTTTATTTTTATCTAAACCTCAATTATTAATAAAATTGTCTTACATTATTAGTACTGTTAACTATGTCTACATACTGACAACATGCAATTATATTTATATATACAACAAAATAGTGGTTTACAGTATGAACGGGAAGGCTAATTTGCATATTAATATTATAATATTAAAAAATCGAATTTAATAAATATGTGCTTAGTATTATTGATTTCTAACTGTTTGGTTTTATTTTAATGAATATAAGCAAAAATCTCTTCAATGAATCTTAAATGAAATCCATTAACAAGATAAAATAACTGTCATTTTATTCTTTACTTCCTCTTTTAACTAAATACTTAAATTAGAAAAAATAACAATAAAAGACGAGAGTGATGGAAGAGTAAGTTTCAGTTGTTCCATTTTTTATTATACTCCCTCTGTTTCAAATCTTTTTATCTGTATTCTTATTTAGTTTCATTAGCCTTTCTAATTTAATACAATATTTTATTACATTAAAACTTAAATACTTGCACCCGGAGGGTGCATATATTTGCTAGTAAGAATAATGAAGATTTGATTTATATTCATGAAGATAATTAAAAAATAAAATTTAAATGATAACAACATGGATTTTTTTAGAATTTTGCATTTAGTATTTTAAATAGGAGACATTAAATTTTCTTTTCAGAGTGGCTGGATCATGGCAAGGTCTTTTTAACATAGGGATTTTAATGGGGCATCCTGCAAGGATCCAACTTGTGATTCAACAAGAATGGATCTGCGAGGCTACCTTTTTTACCCACCTCCTCTATCTAGGTGATGCCGGGTAGCCACTTCTAGTTCATATTAAAGCATTCTAAAGGAGGTGGTGCTATTCCAAGTGTCAATTGTGTCAAACAATTTCATCTATCCTAATATATTTGTATATATGGTATGTAAATCTAGAATTTTACGGAACAAAAATTCACAGCAATTCTAAAAAAATTTTAAATGATGTAGGATCAATTATATAAGCTATAACTATTTATTCAAATTGATTTTTTTTTTTTCAAAATTATATCCACTCATCTATTAACAGGTAAAAATCTAATTAAAAAGGGACTTGATAGTTTTATATCAAGGAATGCTGTGCAAAATTCTCTTTTCAACTAAGCAGTCGAATCAAGCATTTATATTTTTGAAAAACTTCATTACAAAATAACATTTTTTCTTTTAGATATTCAGATAAATTGATTTGCTAATTGTGATAGAGGACACTAGTTGAGTGGCGGGCATGAAAACTTGCCGTATTCTCGAAGGAAGCAGGCTAGGATTTGCCTGGTGTATAGGACTGACCTAGGATCGAACCCGTATCCTTCAGAATGCAAAAAGGCAACACTTTGGCACAGGCACTGGAATCGAGATGCCACTGTCCCGTGTGTGAAGCACAGACCCCCAGATGATAGAAGCAGACCTGTGTATATATAGAAGGAAACACCCAGAAGCAGGGAGTGCAGAAACGAGTGTTGCTATGGTAGCTGTTAGAGGATTCGACGACGATGAAGGAAAAGAAGAAGAAGAAGAAGTCAGTGTTTGCAAAGAAAAAGTTTAGCCTGCGAGAAGACGTTGGACTCGCTTCTTTTTGGCCTTCCCTCAACAAAAACTTGTTGAGTTAAATCTTTATTTTCCCCCTCTATTTTTTTTTTTTTTCCTATACTAATTCCAGGCAACTACTTCATTATTTAGTTTGTTGATTATAAAACTAAATGATAATTAGTATTGTTTAGTCAATACTATTAGAGTCCAAGAGATACAGAGTTATTTCAGAGTTTCCTTGTGTTTTTTAAAATTCAGCTATATTTAGCATTACAATGTTTTACATTGTGGAGAAAGTTAGACAAACACAGGATGTTGTACAAAATGGATGTTTATTGTAGGTAGTGATGTCGATATTATAACGTTTCAGTATGTTAGACCTTCTTCAGGATGTTGGATTGAGTTCTTGCTTCAACGGTAAACATTTTCATACTGGTGAATTAGGAGGTTGTTCTCATTCTCGCTAACCATAGCTGGGGTACAGGTGTTAAGCTGTGTTAATTATTATTCTATGTTACTGCTGCCACTGACCAGGATTGAACCTGCAGTCTAGAGATAACTATCACTTAGAACTGTCTTAACCTAACTCCTTTATCCATAAGGCTATGTGTCTAATACCCCTGTGGACTGAATAAAGGGTTAGGTTCAAACTTCTGTGATGGTTCCTGAGTTCGAAAAGAAGGTTCCAGAGTTTGAAAAGATGGTTCCCGAGTTCGAGAAAGTTCCTGAATCTGACAAAAAATACCTGAAGAAGGCTGGAAGGCACATCGTCCGAAACGTTGTACAGAGAATAATGAAGATGAGAACAATAGTCCAAATAATCCAAATAATACTAATTATCAAGCCTCATCTCAAAAATTCAGAGAAATGCGGCCAATGTGTTAATACCATTGTATGTTTGCATTAATTGGACTTTAATTAAATTCCTAGAGCATAAGCTAGATAGGAACTACCTGAGGATGCTATATGCTGTTTTGAAAATCCTGGAAGTATCACCCTACAAAGAAGCAACTGTATGTCCATTTACCTCCCATCTCGAAGTGGTAGTACCTGTTAGGGTCCTATCTATGGGTTAAATAGAAACAAATGTGTTAGAAAAAAATTGAGTACCCATCAAGAATGAATAAAACAAAAACGTCTTCGGGCATAAAAATGATACAATCGGTTGACATGCCATAAAACCCAACCAACTCTTTTTATCATATGGGTGCTAGAAGGCGGTGGCTGAGGGTCTACATGTCCTGGGAATGATGTTAAACTCTATCTGATGGTGAGGTTCCAGTTCTGGAGTTTTGCGGAATGTGGATCACCCCTTCATCACCATTGCTACCTGGTCCACTCTGACCTGGAATTGTAGTACCTGTTAGGGTCCCATCTATGGGTTAAATAGAAAAACATGAGTTTATAAACAAAATTGTGTATACATTTAAGAATGAATTTTATTTCAAAACTTTGTCGGCATTAAATGACCCACTGAGGTTGATATGCCATAAAACCAAACAAACCAAACCATCTAGAAGACTTACCAACAGCGATGATGAGTCAAAAGTGAGTCAAGAGAATCTGTGTTTATCAGCATCCCTTGATGATGAAGATAATAAAGTTTGTCTATATTAAGCCTAAAATTAAGTGAAATGCATTAAGTGAATATAGTACATGTAGCTAAATATAAATGATATAGTGTTTATAATAAATACTTCTGTTAATTTGTAACAGAACACTTTTTATTCTCTAAGTTGTAGGTGGATGACTCACATTAAGATTAAATAAGTAAAGCTGTTTGTTGCTATTCTAATTAAAAAATTACCCTGCTAAAGAATATCTTTCCAGGAGCTGAAATATCTCCACTTGAAAAAAAAAAAGAAGTTTATTTTAAAAATAAATGGAAGACCAAGAAACAGTAAAGTTTGCTGATCACATTGATTGCAAAGATATGATAGTAATCTTTAACATTAGCTACTTAAATGAGAGTAACACCCCCCCCCCGTGTTTTTTCCACTGAGTAAGCCGTGTGTTTTGTTTTGTAAAAACACGGATTTTTCGACAAATTGGGTATACCTATACTTTTCTAATATACAGGTACTCTCATAGAAATATTAACATCTTTTTTTTTAAATCACCTGTGGGAGATTCTAAGCATATGTTGACAGGAATGGTGAACATGTGGAGACTGTTTGAAAATATATTAAAGGTCTTCCTATAAGGGTTTTAACATTTTTAAATCGCTTTAATGTGTAAGACAAACAAGACATGTATTCAGGACACTTCTGAAGAAGCAAGGATGAACTCATAAGTAATGTCCTCCTGTGGATGCCTACACCAGTATAGGCTGACCAAAAAAAGCCTAAATCAATCAGTTCTTAAAAAAAAAAAAAAAAGATGTTAATAATAGATTCAACATTAAAATTAAAAAATTGTTAAAAGGTAACACACATAAAAATGACTTTTGCCAGTTTTCAAACTCTGTTATATAATGTTTATATCTCTGTTATAATTTATAATATATCAATATTATTTATTATTATATTTATTATTATTTACATATATTATTATTTACATATATTATTATCATGTTTATATCTCTGTTATATCATGTTTATATCATGTTTATAGAATTTTATATTATAATTAATCGCATGTAGATAAGGAGAATAATTTTGATTATTTCTCTGAATTTTTTTTAGATGAGGCTTGATAATTAGTATTATTTGGATTATTCAGACTATTGTCCTCATCTTTATTGTTATCTACACTATTTCTCTGAATTTTTTAGATGAGGCTTGATGATTAGTATTATTTGGATTATTCAGACTATTGTCCTCATCTTTATTGTTATCTACACTATTTCTCTGAATTTTTGAGATGAGGCTTGATAATTAGTATTATTTGGATTATTCAGACTATTGTCCTCATCTTTATTGTTATCTACACTATTTCTCTGAATTTTTGATATGAGGCTTGATAATTAGTATTATTTGGATTATTTGGACTATTGTCCTCATCTTCATTGTTATCTACACTATTTCTCTGAATTTTTTAGATGAGGCTTGATAATTAGTATTATTTGGATTGTTCAGACTATTGTCCTCCTCTTCATTGTTATTTGTACAGCGGACCAATTGGACACATAGTCTAGTGGATAAAGGAGTTAGGTTAAGACAATTCTAAGTGACAGTTATCTCTAGACTGCAGGTTCTGTCCTAGTCAGAGGCAGCAGTAACATAGAATAATAATTAACAAGGCTATGGTTAGTAGAATGAGAACAGGATACCCCCGTGGACTGAATAAAGGGTTATGTTCAAAGTTCCGTGATGACTCCCAATTATCACACGAAGGTTCCCGAGTCTGAAAAGAAGATTCCTGAGTTCAAAAAAGTTCCCAAGTCCAACAAGAAATACCTGAAGAAAGCTGGAGGGCACATCGGCCGAAACATTATACAGATAACAATGAAGATGAGGACAATCGTCCGAATAATACTAATAATTTTGATGTTTCAGACTGTTGTCCTCATCTTTATTGTGGTATCTTTAAACAAAGTGTTTTGGCCACTCTATCTTCTGCCTTCCTCAGGTATTCCCTGCGTATCCGAGCATAGTAATGACCCAACCTGGGAAATCATTTTTAATAGTTTGTCTGTTTGGGTCATTACTATACTTGAATACACAGGGAACACCTGAGGAAGGCCAGAGAATACAGTGGGCGAAACATTGTGTTTATACATACCATAAAGATGAGGTCAACAGCCCAAAACATCAAAATTTCTTCACATCAAGCATCATTTAAAAAATACAGACAGATAAGAAGTCCTATAAGTATTATTTAGTCATTAGTCACAGTAATGCTGCGTCCTGCCTTAAACAAACCTTGGGGAACCCCCCCCCCCAACTGTATGGCCACTTGCCTCCTATCACACAAACCATCCTAGTAAGACAAACAAGACATGTATTCAGGACACTTCTGGAGAAGCAAGGATGAACTCATAAGTAATATTCTCCTGTGGACGCCTACATCAGCATAGGCTGACCAACAAAAGCCTAAATCAATCAGCTCTGTGCAGATTCTGAATTCTGTGCAGAGGACCTGCCAGAAATGATGACATATAGGGAGGGTTGCTGAGAGAGAATCATGGGTATCTGTGCTGTTAGCATGACCTGATGATGATGATAATGTTAATCAGGACTCAGGGAATGGAATCACCCAAATGCATGAGTGGACTGTTCTGAATTCCCATAAGTACCAGTTGTCTTGACACTGGTTTAGTTGTGCTTGGCCAGTCACATTGTTCAAACCAATTGTTGACTGACTGACTTCAATAGTAGTAATGTCAACATTGTAACGTTTCAGTCTGTTAGAACTTATTCAGGATGTAGGATTGAGTTCTTGCTTCAATGGTGAACATATTCATACTGGGGAATTAGGAGGTCATAAATAAGGGAGGGGTGGTCAGTTGTTGGTGTTAGCCCTTATTTACGACCTCTTAATTCAACAGTATGAATAGGATCATATGTTAACATTAAATTTGAAATTGGATTTGAAATTACTTGATTCTTTAAGTTAAAGATCAATTCTGTTAAGAAATCTCACTTTATTTCTGTGTGATGGTAAACATAGAAAAAACAAACCATTGTAATATAGATAACAAGATCGATGAACTTTATTGACTTCATTTTACCTGATAAAGGATGACTGATGTAAAAGATAATAATATATGCTCATATTATTTAATTGCTATTTCAATTTTATATGATTATTTCAATGAATAACAACTACATGCAGCAGCATGTGTACATAAATATTATTATTATTATTATTATTATTATTAGCAAGAATATGCGTTCTCCGAGCTTAAGTATTTAAGTTTTAACTCTTAACATTCTGTTGAGAGCCCCATTCCTATAAGGATTTATCAAAAAATGGCTAAAAATTTCCTTTTCATTTAAAGTTACCTGTTATTTCCCTTAAATCAAAGACTTTTAAATATGTTTAATATTACATTTAAACAAAGGCTATCATTTGGGGTAGATTAGAAAAATGAATGTGACTTCCGGGCAGGCTGAATGAGGCGGTATAGGATGTTAAGAGTTAATGTAATGAAACATATTAGAAAGACTAATGAAATTAAATAAGAACACATATAAAAATATTACATTTATTCTAATTATAATAAAATGGTGAATCAGAATAATGTTGATTGTAAAAGAAATGAAGGAATAATATGAACCCACAATACTTGATTAAAATAAAATGAGATGGTTGGACTTGAAGTAAAACTTAGAAATTTGGAAAGTGTGTCATATTGGAAACCATGGGAGGTAGCATGGTGGATGTGAAGTAAGGCAGATGAATCCAAAAGTAGGTCAACGGCACACTTTACCTGATGTTGGGCAAAGCAGCCTCATACATCAATGGCCAGGACCAAATAATTTAGTCAGGAAATTATGACTGCTCATTTATAAGTGTAGTGTTTATTGATGAGAAAAATAGCCATCCAAAGATAACAAAAGATAACCAAGAACAAAAATAATAAACCAATTTATTTATCAGAAAATGTGAAATAAAGCCAACAAGTTAGTTTAGCTGCCAAACATTGACTCATCTTGAATCAATAATGCCGTCTAGGAATGGCAAAAGACTGATTAAGTCTCTCTCATTATGACATCATTTACTTGCAAGAATGAATTTTTGAAAAAGATATTTTAGATTTTGTCTGGAAATGACTGACAGCTGACTTAATCTTATTATAATGGAGATTGTGTGTTTGTCTGTAACCGAAACTATATTACTATTCAAGTCATAATTCCCTTAATTATTTATGTCACATTCTCCATGGTTTTATTTTTTTTTTATTTAAACCTCAATTATTAATAAAATTGTTTTACATTATTAATACTGTTGGTCTGATCTACAGGTATTTGCCTCATACCCCACTTGTATGGGCTGGGCACAAGGCCTCGTTTTAACGTGGGCCCACCCACAAGCCGAAGCTCATGGGTGGGAAAGAACAAAAATTGCGTCAATCTCTTCGGCATTCCTCCACAAGGGGGCGGGCCTCAGGCGCTGGGCAATAAACTCAGCTCTGCCCCTTTAAATCAAGGGGGCAGGTATTGCCTGGGGGGACAGCCCCCTGGGATCGACGCTATTAACTTGTAAAGATCCAAGGCCAAAGCCACTGGACCCCCACCCTGTTGGGCGGGTCTACATTGTATTTACCTCGTACCCCACTTGTACGGGTTAGGCACAAGGCCCTATTAATGTGGGACCACCCACAAACCGAAGCTCATGGGTGGCGGGTGAAAAATTGCGTCGATCCCGTCAGCATTCCCCCTCAAAGGGGGCGCCTCAGGCGCTGGGCAATAAACCCAGCACTGCCCCTTTAAATCGAGGGGGCAGGTGTTGCCTGGGAGGATGGCCCCCTGGGATCGACACCCTTAATTATACAGTGTAAACAGGAAGGCTAATTTGCATATTGATATTAAAAGATTGATTTGAATATATATGTTCTTGGTATTATTGATTTCTAATTGTTTGGTTTTATTTTAGTAGATATGAGCAAAAATCTCTTCATTAAATCTTAAAAGAAATCCATTAACAAGAAGAAATAAGTGTCATTTTATTCTTTATTTCCTATTTTAACTAAATAGTTAAATTAGGAAAATTTAGCAATGAAAGATGGGAATGGTGGAAGAGTAAGTTTCAGTTGTTCTATTTTTCAATTATAACCCCCTCTGTTTCAAATATTTTTATCTGCATTCTTATTTAGTTTCCTTAGCCTTTCTAATTTAATGTAAGTGTGAGATAAAAGTTGGTACTCAAGTTTCCTTTATAGGTGTATTTTTGTAGATGTATTTCATGGACGTATTTTATATCTGATTCATAAGTTCTGATAAAATATTTGTAGGAGAATAAAGTTGCTTCTCCATGTTCTAACATTGGGTTGTCACCATTTTTTTGTTTTTGTTTTACGGCATATCAACCTCGATGGGTCATTTAATGCCGGCAAAGTTTTAAAAGATTCATAGTGATAGTTTGGAAGAATTTTTTGAACTCATTTTTTTTTTATAAATACATTTTTCTATTTAACCCATAGATGGGACCCTAACAGGTACTACCACTCTGGGTCAGACTGGACCTGGGAGCAATAGTGATGAAGGGGTGCTCCACATTCCCCAGACCGCCAGAACTGGAACCTCCCCATCAGATAGTTTAACATCATTCCCAGGACATGAAGACCCTTAGCCACCACCTTCTATCACATATATGATAAAATTTGTAGGAAGCGCGTGGTGTAATGGTTAAAGTCATGGGAAATGGACTTGTCGCCCCGAGTTCAAATCCTGGACGTGGTAATTGCATTTCATTTAGCACTAATATCCTTGGGAAAGGTATGAATCCTACTCTCCCTCCAGCTATGAGTAAATAGTAGGGCAGACTGGGCTCTTTAACCTTGGTTAGGCAACCGGTCTAGGAGAAGGAAAACTCTGAATTCAAACCTGCTGAACTCCGCTTAAGAAATTGACCTTGTGTCGCATCCTGCTCGTGCGGAGGGGTTGGTAAATATATATATGATAAAAAGGGTTGGGGGTTGCCATAAGGGTAATAGGGTTGGGACAATCATATATATGTGCTAGGGCTTGACATGGCCAGCCAATTGATTATAGGGAGCCTCTCCGACTGCACGTCTAGCCTAAGTAAGGGCCAAAGTGGAGTATTACATGCAATGGACTGCTCAGCCACAAGGATTCCATCCTTAACCATCAAGGGTCACCACCCATGGCCAACAGGCGACCCCATTGGGTGGGGGGCATCACCCGTCTACATAGGTGCAGTCGGTGTATTCTAAAGCCCCAGCCAATTTGTAATGGTATTTGTAATTTTGTAATGGTATTTGTTCAAAGGGAGAAAACCCCAAAATTAAATCAGGAGTCGGAGTCCCTAAGGTGGCATGATGCTGAAATCCAGTGCTACCCATCAATTCCTGCGACACTACTATTGGCAAAATGCATTGGTGCCTTACCTTTCCTTTGGATCACAGCGGCAGTGTGGAGAGGGGGGATTTGCTGCATGGGCAACTCTTATCCTCCATATGAACCTGCCCAGGCTATGTAGTTCAAAGAGAGAGAGAGAAAAAACCCAAAAAACTTTGACACTACTCCATCGTCTCTCGTAGACAGAAGGCTGCCAACCAACCAATGGTATTTGTTCAAGACAATCCTTATAAGGATTGACCATGTCTTTGTTGTATAGATGAAATGGTTTCACTTCCGAAGGTCAAAGAAGAAAAAAAACACATACATGATGTGTAGTATAAAGTGTAATCTAATTAAGTGTACAATTTCAAGAATATTGATAAAAAAATTATATAGATTCCCACTAAGTCAGATAATTGGGCTGAGTCGTAGGCTCCCATCGGTAAGTCAAAGTTATTGTTTCCTTTTTTAACCCAATCCGACTTATTATTCCTTAGTATAGTTTTACGGCAGACCATTATAATATCACTATCCTCTTGTGATATGTATGCATATTTCTTTGCGAAATCTATGCTTTTCCCTAGAAATTCCTTGTTATTGATGATTGACTTTTGGATTATATATATATATATATATATATATATATATATATATATTATTATAGAGTCATGACTCTGGGAGGTAACTGTCTCTGGCTCTGCATTCAATTAAAATTTAGCATCGAAAAAAAATTCCTATTTTTTGTTTTCAGCTGTTTGTAGCAAAATACCGTTTTAAATTGGTGTAAAAAATAATTCAATTGATAAAAACACATGGAATTTACATATTTAGAAAGATCATTTAATTTTCTTTACAACCATATAAATATTTTAAAGATTGGATCAGAAATCTATGCTTTTCCCTAGAAATTCCTTGGTTATTGATGGATTGACTTTTGGATATATATTATATATATATATATATATATATATATATATATAATATATATTATTATAGAGTCATGACTCTGGGAGGTAACTGTCTCTGGCTCTGCATTCAATTAAAATTTAGCATCGAAAAAAAAATTCCTATTTTTGTTTTCAGCTGTTTGTAGCAAAATACCGTTTTAAATTGTGTAAAAAATAATTCAATTGATAAAAACACATGGAATTTACATATTTAGAAAGATCATTTAATTTTCTTTACAACCATATAAATATTTTAAAGATTGGATCAGAAATACTTGAGAAATTGCGAATTAAACTGATTAAGGTCGCAAATTTGTCAATGTCTGCTGATTTCAGCTAACTGCTTGTAATGCTAGATGAATACTATATATTTGTTAGGTCTTGTAGTTGTCAGTTGTTATAGAAAGCAATAAAACTAGAAAATATAAAAGTTATCAACTCTTGTAGAGGAAAATGTTGGTAGAAGAATGAAATAGAATTACAAGTCTTGGAACTAGAAAGGTTTTATTGTTGTGTAAAACTAACAAGGAAGAAGTTATAAACAAAGAACAGAAAAGATGAAATATGTTTGCTGATAGTACATACCAGGATGTGTAAAAATACTAAAAAGTAGTTATATATATCATAGAAATACATTCTTGTTAGAGATTCTTTGTTTTTCTACTCTGTGTATCCTGAATTATATGTAAAAGGTGTGGGTGTAATGATTATTGTAGTAGGATTTGGTTTTTCTTTTGTTTTACAGCATATCGACCTCAGTGGGTCATTTAATGCCAATAAAGTTTTGAAATAAAGTCATTCTTAATGGATACTTAATCTTTTTAATAAATACATTTTTCTAGTTAACCCATAGATGGGACCCTAACAGGTACTACCACTCCAGGTCAGAGTGGACCAGGGAGCAAGGGTGATGAAGGGGCGCTCCACATTCCCCAAACCTCCAAAACTGGAACCTCACCATCAGATAGAGATTAATGTCATTCCCAGGACATGTAGACCCTCAGCCACTGCCTTCTAGCACATATATGATAAAAAGGGTTGAGGCTTGCCATAAGGGTAATAGGGTTGGGGCAATCATATAGGTACAAGGGTTTGGCGTGACCACCTCTCCAACTGCCCGTCTACCCCAAGAAAGGGCCAAAGTGGAGTATTGCAAGTCATGGACTGCTCAACCACTTGGGTTCTGTCCTTAAGCATCAAGGGTCACCACCCACGGCCAACAGGTGGTCCCATTGGAGGAGTCTTACCCTTCTGCAGAGGTGCAGTCGAGGCGGTAGGAAATGGACAGGATGAGATGGGTTCGAATCCAGGACAAAGCTGTTTGCATTTCACACAGGACTACTACTTTTGGAAAGGGTATGAATCCAACTATTCTCCTCCTAGTTATAGGTAAATAGTAGGGCACACTGGGCTCTTTAACCTTGGTTATGCAACCAGTCTCGAAGAAGGAAAACTTGGAATTCAAACCTGTTAAACTCTGCTTAAGAAATTAACCTTATGTCATATCCTACTCGTGTGTTTGTGGGGGGGGGTAGTTGGTAGATTTTTAAAAAAATTTTTTATTTGCATTTCAGTATCGGAAGATCAGCCTCAGTAATTTGAAAGAGATAATTTATCTTTTGGTTATTTGAACATTCAAGGGCTTTAATGGTTCTTATTAATAATGAGTAGCACAGAGATCTGTGCGGTAAAGTAAGGAGCTGGTGGTAGGTGTGGCACTCCACCTCAGATGCAAAAACAATCTCCTTGGTCTAGCGCAAGTGAAAAGGGGATAGACTCCCTCACTGTCTGGCTGATACCGACTTTAGGCCACCCCGACGACTTTACTTTACTTTACTTTATATGTATTTAGTGTGCCACACAATCTGTTGATAAAGGATGTCACAGTGGATGAGAACATATCTTTGCTTTTACCACTTAACTGGATTAAAAGAGGAAGAATAATCTTGGTCACTTTATCTAATACCAGGATGTGTCACTATGGCAATGTTATCGTACTGCCTACTAGTGGTGATTATGAGTTATTTTATTGGACAGGGAGTTAATCCTACAAAATTAGTTACTACTTAAAATAATATATTTAAAATCAAAGAGGTACTCTGTCAAATCTTATTAGGAAAAAATCAGAAATCATCAATAACTTAGAATTGGATGACTTTAAAACTTTTTTGATAGTATTTCTGGATTCCTTTGGCAAAAATGCTTTTGTAAATCAATTTTTAGGCATAGGGAAGCTTTAACTCTTAACATCCTGTTGAGAATTCTCCAAGTCCAGATCCTTATTCCTATAAGGATTTATCAAATGGCTAAAAATGACCTTTTCATTTAAAGTTACATGTTATTTCCCTTAAATCAAAGACTTTTGAATATGTTTAATATTACATTTAAACTAAGGCTATCATTTGGGGCAGATTAGGAAAATGTAGTAGATTTCCGGCCAGGTGGAATGAGGTGGTATAGGATGTTAAGAGTTAAAACTTATTTTACAGTCAAAAATAGATTACAAAACTTCGCTATTTTCGCCCAACCCCACCAAATTTGGAGAGCTAAAAATCGACATAACTCCACCAATTTTTGGAATTGGAAGCTCAAATTTTGGGGATTGTCTAATGTTAACATAGTCCACAACTGGAAAAAAAAATTCAGAAAAATTGAAGGGGGTGGGTGACAATTTTACTTTTTTCTGGATGATTTGAGATGGAATTACCCACTAGTGACTGGAGTCTAGTAAGATTACTCCAGCTGTTGGGTGTGTCTGACTTTGCGTGTCAATTGGAGTTCACTTGTGTAAGTCAAGATATTGCTGATGATTGTTTTTGTGGAACCTTATCCGATGTCTTTTCTTTCATTTAGGTTTCTTCTTTTCTTCAGTGGAAATGTGAATATCATCAGTATCAGTGGACTACTTTGATTTTATTGGTAATTTATGAGGAAGTGCGTCCCGGTCTCCTGCCTCAGAAATTGCTACCCGGTGACTATTAAAATAACGTCCCCAGCTATGTCATCTCAGATTTTCTTTTATTCATGTTTGTTTAATGTCTTGTTTTTAGTTTAAATAAACAAGAATTACAACAAAAATCTATCTATATTATTTTGTTTATCTATCTATCTCAGTCTATTCCAAACTATATATCCATCTTCATATCTAAACAAGAATTACGACAAATTTCTATAAATGAACAAGAATTACGACAAATAAATAAGAATTACACCAAAAAAGAGAAGCCCCCCCCCTCTAAAATACATTTAACGCCCTAAGTTGGTTGTCTATGTTGTAATTCACGTATCAGAGTTAACAGAGAATAGCTGGGGACGTTATTTTAATAGTCACCGGGTAGCAATTTCTGAGGCAGGAGACCGGGACGCACTTCCTCATAAATTACCATTTTATTAAACAGTCAAGGTATATAAACTGTCATATAAAAAAGTAAAGTCGTCGGGGTGGCCTAAAGTCGGTATCAGCCAGACAGCGAGGGAGTCTATCCTCCTTTTCACTAATGCTAGACCAGGGAGATTGTTTTGACATCTGAGGTGGAGCTCCACACCTACCAACCAGCTTCTCGCTTTAACCACACAGATATCTGTGCTACTTATATGCTGATTTGGCGAGAGACGTATCAAACCTGTAACCTTAATCTCTCGTC
>CM042165.1:56596639-56630622 GCA_023376005.1 Doryteuthis pealeii | reverse complement strand
TGGTTTCAAGTTCGGTAAGCATTTTATAATAAGGACTAATGAAAACTGACTTTAAAATCAAGCAACAAGTTTCTTCTTCTAAACTGTAAATTTGGCATTTATTCAAGTAACATAAATTTCTGTTTTCCTTGTGTGATTATCTTATTTCTTTCTGCTTTATTTGGGAAAATGAAAATTCAAAGTTAAAATCAGGGCCAAGTGTTTATATTTTATAAAAGACAGATTTTATTTTTTATAAAATATGCTATTTATGCAATGTGAACACCAACTGCAATAGCCAGGACTCTGAGTATATTTGCATCTGCAGGAAGAAATTGGAGATTTCTCTTAATTCAAAAAAAAAAAAAAAAAAATTAGTTCCCACTTGCCTTCCTTTTGCTTTGTAAACACAACTTTTTTTTCTTTTTTAGATTTAAGACAATTCATATTTTTTACCAAGTTTTATATTGCAAAATGTCAGACTTTAAAAGTTTTTTATACTATAAGATTATTTTTTGAGATGTGAAAAATATGTTTAGTCATATTTTTATTATCTATATATGATACAATTTTTGTATGTACGCATGTTACATAGTAAAAATGGCAATCATCTGTAGCAAGATCTTAGTCATATTTTTATTATCTATATATGATACAATTTTTGTATGTATGTATGTTACATAGTAAAAATGGCACATTTAGCAAGATTTCTATTAGGCATAGCTTTAAAATGTTCTAACTTCTAACTTAGAAAAATTGATGGGGAATTTAAAAAAAACAAAACAAATCCTTTGGGTCTTCAATTCATCACTCGTTGCAGGCGATGTCATCAGATTGATACGGACACCCGGTTCTTTCAGCTGAAAACTAATTACCCTCACCGAGAGAGAAACTGCCTCAGTATTTTATGCCTTCTCACCATCTGTTTTGTTTGTTTTTTATGGCACATCAACCTCAGTGGGTCATTAAGGCTGACAAAGTTTTGAAATAAATTCATTCTTAATGGATATTCATTTTTTTTTTTTTTTTATAAACCCATATTGCTATTTAACCCATAGATGAGACCCTAACAGGTACTACCACTCTGGGTCAGAGTGAACCTGGGAGTAATGGGATGAAGGGGGCTCCACATTCCCAGACCTCCAGAACAGGAACCTCACAATCAGATAGAGCTTAACATCATTTCCAGGACATGAAGACCCTCAGCCACGCCCTTCTAGCACATATATGATAAAAAGGGTTGGGGCTTGCCATAAGGGCAATAGGGTTGGGGCAATCATATAAGTGCTAAGGCTTGACGTGACCAGCCGATTGATCGGAGGGGGCCTCTCCGACCCGCCCGTCTAGTTCAAGTAAGGGTCTAATTGAAGTGTTGGCATGTCATGGATTGCTCATCCACCAGAATTCTGTCTTTAAGCATCATGGGTCGGCACCCATGTCCAACGGGTGGCCCCATTAGGGAGGGGTCTTACCCCCCTACAGAGGTGCAGTTGGTGTATTCTAAAGCCCCATCCAACAGGGTTCCTCCTCTCCGTCCAAACCACTCCAACCAACAGGGTGACAGGACACTTACCATGAGACACACCTCACAACAATTTCTAATCTAATTTTCAATTTAATAATTGTGTAGTTAAATATAGACTGTGCTGCGCATTTGACTGGTTGTTTGCACCAGCCAATCAGTATGCTCAGTAGAGAGTTTTAAACTTGTCCAAAATCAATAAAAGCCAGATGGTCTGTTAGTGTCTCAAATGTAGTAGGTGGATCAGAGTTTGATCATCTCCAATAGGGTCTGCCTGGGTGAGGGAGTATGATATTGAAAGACCCGAAACTTCCCCAGTGACCCAAAGAAATACATCACTGACGACACCTACCAGCACCCCAATGTAGTAAGGAGCATATATTCAAAGTAAAAAAAAAAGTAGAGATTGCATTTGGACTCACCACAATCATTTATAATTTCTCAAGGAGAAAAGCTAATTGTAGAATACTAACCCTTATTTATTTATTTGCAATTAATTATAATATACACTAGAATGTAACTCAACATTGATCTTATTGACTGACAAAGGCAGCATTTAATGAGTATAAGTAAAAAAAAAGAAAATACCTTTTTTTGAAAAATATTACACATATAATGATGGATCCAATAGCCTGGCACAGTTATTATCGCAATTTTTTGATATTTGATCCATCGGATTAGTGTAGAATTGTTGGATTAAGTGCCTTGACAGAACAAAGATGGTTAAATCACACTTAATGGACCTAAATTCCACCATCGTATGTCACCCCGCCGAAAGAAAAAAAAAAATACCAAAAATCAGGGAATTAACCGAATTTAATAAATTTCAGTGTTGATATATTAATGAATAAAAAAAATAATGCCCCAGTTATTTTATTTAAAAACTTTTACATTTTTTCAGGTCAGTTAACTTTGAACCACATATCTTTGAGGCGTAACACAGATTCTCAATGATACGTGGTTCAAAGTTAACTGATCTGAAAAAATGTAAAAGTTTTTAAATAAAATAACTGGTGCATTATATCTTTTATTCATTAATATATCAACACTGTTGTTTAATTCCCTGATTTTTGGTATTTTTTTTTCTTTTGGAGGGGTGACATACGATGGTGGATTTTTTTAAGTCCATTAAGTTCGATTTAACCAAAAAGATTGTTTTGGCTTGGTTATTAATTACTCTTATGGGTTATTCAATGACAAAATTTGATTTACAATAATAATAATCATCATCATCATCATCATCATCATCTATATATTAATACCCTTGTTCCTTAATCTTCTGACTGTTATCATCTTGCAACACGCTCTGGTTAAAAATGAGACTGTCCAAATCATCCAAGATGAATTGCAAAAATGTAAATCCTGATTATCTGGTATTGCTTATCCGCTGAACTTTTATTGCTTATGAGTGTTGTCACCTCAGCTAAATAATGGACCATTCCGTTTTTATTATAAAGAAAGAAAGAGAAGAAAAAGGACATGATACACAGAAAAAATGTAAGAAAGAAAGAAAGAAAGAGAGTAAGGGAAGGATAGAGAGAGGGGGTGAACAGGCAGAAGTGATAATGCTAATCTGTTTCAATCGAAGATGATGAAAAGAAAGAAAAAAAGACTGATAACGAGTTAAATTAAGATTATTATACTTTTTACATATTGAACTATGTAATAGCTCTTTAGTAAACATATCAAATGTTGTAATAATTAAATTATCATACTGTGGTATATCCACAGGTCTGCTAATAACTTTATATTTTCATTTTTCTATTGCAATCATCTTTTTAAATCATCCTTATTTTTTTCCTTTAATAAGTCATTTTTTTGCACACAATTGTTATGGTTCAAGTATTTCTATTAATACAAATAATTTACATACAGTTGTATAGTTTCAAGTTACTATTCCTATTTAATTGGCCTGGAGGCTTGCTTCACACAAACATGCCCGCGTGTCTGTGTCTCTGGTTTACCGTCACTATGGTAGCTAGCAGTGCTGCCTGACTCTGCGCCATGACCCTACCGTCATCGTACGACGACCGATAAAAAAATAGCCGGTTTAGTTCAGTCGGTAGAGCGTTCGGCTAGGAATCACAAGGTTCCTAGTTCGATACTGGTCCCCGCCAACTCAGCTTATGAGTAGCACAGGGATCTGTGCGGTAACGTGAGGAACTAATGGTAGTGTGGCTCCTCCACCTCAGATTCTAAAATAAATCTCCTTCGTCTAGTGCTAGTGAAAAGGGGGATATAGACTCCCCTCGCTGTCTGGCTGATACCGACATAGGCGCTCCGACGACTTTAAAAATTCCTATTTAATAATAATAACCATTTATTTGCCCATGATTTTATGGTTTCAAGCATTTCTTCCAATACTAATTATTTTCAAACAGATAGATGGGACAATAACAGGTACTACCACACCGAGTCAGAGAAATTGATCAATTCTGTAAAATTTGTAAATAAAACAGTTCTAATGTGGAAGAAAGATAAAAAAAAAAAAAAAAAAAATGTTACACATTCCCAACTTTTCTCAATGATGTTCTTAGGTAGATAAAGTTGCAAACAAACACTTCCTCATATGATACTAAAATCTTATGTTTTTTTGTTTGTTGTTTGTTTGTTTGTTTGGCTTCCTGCCTGTAAAAAAGTATAAACATCATTTTATTATAAACAAACACCACTTACAAGAATGTTAGATAGATAAATATACAACAAGTTGTAGTAAACGAGATATTTGTTCACAAGGTAATATTGACCTTTCTTACCCCCCCACCCCCACTCCTTATACACCCAGCAAAGAATTGGTTTAACCTTTTTCTCTTTCGTATATTAACAACAACTTGTTAGTGTCTAAATTTAGATCTCTACAAATACTTTTTTTACTTTCATCTTAATTTTCTAAATTTAACTTCAGCATAGAAGTCTTCTTAGTTTAGCTCTCCTAAATTTTGCTTCAACTTTTAAACACCATTTCTTTGTGTTTAACCAATAAACTTGAGATCGTATATCTTATTATAATGGATATTCAGCGTCTGTAACTTAAATGACATCACTGGTTACATCACATAACCCTCAGAAATTGTGTAAGTTTATCAATGAATATTTGATTTATACTCAAAATCATTAATACATAGAATAATGTTTAAACACCATTTCCTTGAATGGATTTAACCAATAAACTAAAGATTGCATAGTTATTTACTAAGCTTAGCCACCCTGTCACCTTGGGCGTTAGTGTTACACACTGGACTTGTCAAAGAACACAAACACTTGTATTTAGGAAAATATAAGTTGATATTTTTGTTCCTTCGGTTGTGTATAGCAGAGAGTCGTTAGCAGGGGTTATGCAAACATGGAGCCTTCAGGAGTTCTCTTCAAGTGATCTTGAACCTGATTGTTGTCTGCCAAATTGATCTTCACGGGCTTCTTTTATTGTAGTCTGACTCCTGGTGTCACGCCTCTTTGATTGTGACACCTACGCAGGTTTTCTGTAGATACACCTCTTTGCCCATGCAGCCTATTTTCATTGGCTATGGGCTACACCTACAGATTTTCTGCACCTAAACCGTGTCAAATGTACACCTTCATCTCCAGGTGCAAAAGGTCAGCTCAGGGCCACATCCTGTTTCCGTTTCCAGCCTGCACTTGACACCCACGCACTTCCTATGCACAGCCCAGTCCCATGTGCAACCAATCGATCAGGCAATATAATATTACATTAGAATACACTGACTGTACTTCTGCAGAGGGGTAAGGCTCTCCCAATGGGGTCACCTGTTGGCCGTAGGCGGCGACCCATGATGCTTAAGAATAGAATCTGGGGGATGAGCAGTTCATGACTTGCAACACTCCACTTAGACCCTTACTTAGGCTAGACAGGTGGTTGGAGAGACCGCCACCGATCAATCGGCTGGCTATGTCAAGCCTTAGCACCTATATGATTGCCCCAACCCTATTACCCTTATGGCAACTCCAAGCTCTTTTTATCATATGGGTGCTAGAAGGCGGTGGCTGAGGGTCTTAATGTCCTGGGTATGACGTTAAACTCTATCTGATGGTGAGGTTCCAGTTCTGGAGGTCTCGGGAATGTGGAGCACCCTTCATCACCATTGCTCCCTGGTCCACTCTGACCCGGAATGGTAGTACCTGTTAGGGTCCCATCTATGAGTTAAATAGAAAAACATAAGTTTATAAAAAAAATTGAGTATCCATTAAGAATGAATTTTATTTCAAAATTTTGTCGGCATTAAATGACCCACTGAGGTTGATATGCCGTAAAACAGAACAAACCAACCAAACCAACTTAGCATAGATGTAGCACAAGGCCAGAAGTATGGGGCGCCCTATGAGGATCAAACTTACTAACAATGGTCTGCAAATCTAGCTTGCTAACCATTACACCACATGAGGTGCCCAACTTGAGATTGTATATTTTATCATAATGGAGATTGTAACCGAAAAGACATCACTACTTACGTCACATAACTCTCAGGAAGTGTGTAAGTTTATCAATGAGTATTTAATTCATAGTCATAGTCATTATTACATAGAATAAATTTTATCTATCAACGATGTCTTTATTATCACCTTAGCTAAATAATGGACCATTCCATTTATATCATAAAGAAAGTGAAGAAAAAGGACATGCTACACAGAAAGAACATAATAAGAAAGAAAGAGAGGAAGTAGGGGAAAGATAGAGAGTTGGGGTGAGCGCAAGGAAGCGATAACGCTAATCTGTTTTAATCAAACATAATGGAAAGATGAAAAGAATGAAAGAAAGATAAAAGAGTGAAAAGGAGAGTTAAATCAAGATTATTATACATTGTACATATTGAAGTATTTTGCAATAGTTCTTAAGTAAACATATCAAATTCTGTAATAATTAAATTATCATTCTGTGGTATATCCACAGGTCCTGCTATAAAGACACATTTTGTTGATACCCCCTAAATTCTTTGTAAGCACTCATGACATAATGGTTATGGTCATAGAAGATGGAATTGGCAATCCAAATTCAAATCCTGGATGAGGATGTTTGCATTTCCAGTGATGCTGATAGATTTTTAATTTAGTGCATCCTGGGATTTGAATGTACTAGCAAATATATGCACCCTCCGTAGGGTGCAAGTATTTAAGTTTAATATAAAAAAATCATATTAAATTAGAAAGGCTAATGAAACTGAATAAGAATGCAGATAAAAAGATTTGGAACAGAGGGGGTATGATTGAAAAAATAGAACAACTTTGAGACTAACTCTTCCATCATTTTCCATTACTCCCGTCTTTCATTGGTAAATTTCCTATTTTAACTATTTAGTTAAAATAGGAAGTAAAGAATAATATTACAGTTATTTTTTCTTTGTTAATGGATTTCTTTTAAGATTTATCCCCGATATTTTTGCTCTTATCCCTTAAGATAAAACTAAACAATTAGAAAGCAATAATACTAAGCATGTATTTATTAAAATCAAATTTTTAATATCAATATGCAAATTAGCCTTCCCATTCACATTGTAATCCGCTATTTTGTTGCATATATAAATACAATTGCATCTTATTAGTATGTAGATATGGTCAACATTCTTAATGATGTAAAACAATTTTATTAATAATTGAGGATTAAATAAAAATAAAATCATGGAGAATGTGATGTGAATAACTAAAGGGAATTGTGACTTTTATAATAATATAGTTTCGGTTACAGACAGACAAACACACAATCTCCATTATGATAAGATTTGATTTGAATGAGTCCTCAGGAAATTTGATGGGTCAAAACTAAAGCCATTGCTTATAGGCTTGCTAGTAACACTAATTCAGTCCCTATTGATCTAAAAGAATGTTAAACTATTCGAGGGAAATTCCAAATAGGATTACTGATGACAAACAATATGGATAATTACCTCATACCCCACGTGTACGGGTTAGGCACAAGTCCCTATTAATATGGGACCGCCCACGAATCGAAGCTCATGGAGGCAGGTGCAAAAAAATATGTTGATCCATTGGCATTCCCTTCAAGTGGGGGCCGCTTGAAGGGGAATGCCGACGGGATCAACATATTTTTTTCTGGCACCGAGCAATAAATCCAGCCCTGCCCTTTAAATCGAGGGTGCAGCCCCTGGAATCAACGATGTTAACTTCTGATGACTAATGATATGTGAAGTCATTTTTGTTGAATTTCTATTTACTTGAATTGTTTTTTTTTAACAAAACCATTGATCTTATTAAATCATTAATTTGGCAAATGTTTGGAATCACAGATGTTGGCAGATCAGTTTATATCATTTAGAGAATTGTATTTTGAAAAAAAAAAAAAAAATTGTATTTTGAAAATGAAAAAAAGAAAAAGAAAATAGAAAGAAACCATTTTAATAAACTAATGAATAAATAAACAGGAGATATAATTAAAGTTTATAAATGTACGCATGGATTGTATTCAACAAATTTTGATCTATTTCTCTGAATTTTTGAGATGAGGCTTGATAATTAGTATTGGTCACATAGCCTAGTGGATAAAGGAGTTAAGTTAAGACAGTTCTAAGTGATAGTTATCTCTGGACTGCAGGTTCAATCCTGGCCAAGAGCAGCAGTAACATAGAATAATAATCAACACAGCTTAACACCTGTACCACAGCTATGGTTAGCGGAATGAGAACAGGATACCCCCGTGAACTGAATAAAGGGTTAGGTTCAAAGTTCAATGATTGCTCCCGATTACAACCAGAAGAATTACAACATTAATTTAAAATTGGGCACATAGCCTAGTGGATAATGGAGTTAGGTTAAGACAATTCTAAGTGACAATTATCTCTAGACTACAGGTTCAATCTTGGTCAGGAGCAGCAGAATAACTGAATGAACTGAATAAAGAGTTAAGTTCAAAGTTCCATGATGGCTCCTGATTATGACAAGAAGGTTCCCAATTACAAAAAGATGGTTCCTGAGTCCGACAAGAAATACTTGAAGAAGGCCAGAGGGCACATAGGCCAAAATGTTGAACAGATAACAATGAAGATGAGGACAATAGTACAAATAATACAAATAATACTAAATTTTGATCTATTGAATATTGCTCAAAAAGTCAATACCAGTGGTCATTAATTAAAACTTACAAAAAATGTGCACAATAAATGTAAGACAAAATTATTTTAGTAACAGAGTAGTAAAATAAATGTTGTGATATATGCACTGTGTAGAACCTGCTAAATCTTTGTCACAGCAATTGGTAATTTCATTATACTTTTTTATGGTTATTATTTAGTGCATATCAACTCTTGTGGGTTATTTAATGCCAAATCTTATTTTTTATATGATTTGTTTAACTTTATGTACCAATAAATCAATAAAAATATTTTTTTATGTTAGATCTTTCATTAACTTCATGTATATTAATTAGTAGAGATAATTATGTTGATTGGTTATTTTGTTTAACTGCATATCAACTCTTGTGGGTTATTTAATGCCAAATCTTATTATTTATATATGATTTGTTTAACTTTATGTACCAATAAATCAATAAAAATAATTTTTTATGTTAGATCTTTCATTAACTTCATGTATATTAATTAGTAGAGATAATTATGTTGATTGGTTATTTTGTTTAACTGCATATCAACTCTTGTGGGTTATTTAATGCCAAATCTTGTTTTTTATATGATTTGTTTAACTTTATGTACCAATAAATCAATAAAAATAATTTTTATGTTAGATCTTTCATTAACTTCATGTATATTAATTAGTAGAGATAATTATGTTGATTGGTTATTTTGTTTAACTGCATATCAACTCTTGCCCACTTTACCGCACAGATCCAAGCTGTACTACTCACATACTGAGTTGGCAAGGGGCTGGTATCGAACCCAGAACCTTGTGGTTCCTAGACAGATGCTCTTCTAAGCTAAACTGGCCCCTAAGTAATATATAATCACTAAGATATATAGAAAAAATGAATGTATAAGTATCTACTAATGAAATAGCAAAACTCTTACATTTAAACCTTTCTATTAAAAATAGATATTTTATAGATTATATTTGTATTTTATATTTATTTATATTTTATTTTATAAATTTATATATTCATATTTTATTTTATAAATTATACTAGCAAATATATGCACCCTTCGGGTGCAAGTATTTAGGTTTTGATGTAATAAAATATTGTATCAAATTAGAAACTATTTAGAAAATGATAAACTGAGGGGGTATAATCGAAAAATAGAACAGCTTTAAATCTAACTCTTCCATCATTTTCCATCACTCCCGTTTTTCCTTTTTCCTAATTCATCTATTTAGTTAGATTATGAAGTATTTAATAAAATTACAGTTCTTTCGTCTTGTTTACGGGTTTCTTTTAAGATTTATCCCCGAGATTTTTGTTCAGATTCGTTAAGAGAAAACCAAACAATTAGAAATCAATAATACTAAGCATATATTTATTAAAATCAAATTTTTAATATTAATATGCAAATTAGCCTTCCCATTCACACTGTAAACCGCTATTTGTTGTATATATAAATACAATTGCATATTGTTAGTATGTAGATATGGTTAACGGTATTAATAATCTAATGCAATTTTATTAATAATTGAGGTTTAAATAAAAATAAATTCATGATGAATGTGACGTCAATAACTAAGGGAATTGTGACTTGAGTAGTGATGTTAGTTTCGGTTACAGACAGACAAACACACAATCTCCATTATAATAAGATTATACATTTTATAAAAATAGATATTTATATAGATATTATATATTGTGATTTAGCTATCACAAAAAGAAAGAATTTATAAGTGTAGCTCTTTTTAAGACAATCATAAGTTTCTCTTTGAATGTCTTTGTGATCTTTAAAGATGAATAGTTTTCGCTCTACTTATGATTTCTGGTTATAGGTATTTACAAAGGTTAGTCTGGCACAAGGCCACAAAAGTAGGACAATCAGCTTTTATGAGGAAGTATCCAATCATCACTGGTTGTCTTCTTCCTCAGAATTAATGCTTATATGTAGATTCTTTTAAATTCACTGGCCTAGATATTTTTAGTTGCTGGACTTGTTTTGTTCCTATTGTAAAACAGTGTCAAATGGTGGGACATGGCTAAAGTGTAAATGAATCGGTTATTAAATTATGAGGCTTGTATTTTGCTGTCTGTATTGCTCACAGGTTGTTTCATTTGATTACATTGGCCATGATAATCCCCCTTTTTTTCTCTTTTTTTCTTCTTTTTTCCTTCTTTTTTTCTTCTTTTTTCCTTCTTTTTTTTCCTTCTTTTTATCTTCTTTTTTTCTTTTTTTCTTTTTTTCCTTTTTCCTTTTTTTTTCCTTTTTTTCCTTTTTTTCTTTTTTTTTTCTTTTTTTTTCCTTCTTTTTTCCTTCTTTTTTTCTTCTTTTTCTTCTTTTTTTTATTTAAAAAAAATTTTTTTTTTTACTGGTCAACGGAAGAACATTTTATTTACCCACACAATTAGAATGTTTGTTGTAAAGCAAAAAAAAAAAAAAAAAAAAAAGGAAATCTGAATTAACATGTTTAAACATGAAAGATAATAATAAGTATTTCTCTGAAAGCATTAAGCCTGAAAATGAAAGTCCTATTTAATCTTTTTAGTAAAGACAATCTGAGAAATCATGGGGGGAGGAGGGGTTACCCTTTGTTCAGAGAAAAATAACACATTTTGATATGATCAAGACGAGCATTGAATTTCTCTGATTGATATCATTATTGTTTTGTTTTCGATCATTAAAGAAGAAAACATCAATTTAAAGAAGAAAGTAAGATGAATATCTTTTTACAATGGAGATTCAGTGTCTGTCTGTAACCAAAACTATGTCACTGGTTACGTCAATACCCTCAGGAATTGTGTATGTTTATTAATGTGTATTTAATTTATTGTCAAAATCATTAATATATAGAATAGAATTAATCTTATTTATTAAAGATTAATGTAATGGAATATATTAAATTAGAAAGACTAATGAAATTAAATAGGAACACATATAAAAAGATTGCACTTATGTATGTATTCAAGACTTGGTTTGAAAATCACATAGGCGAGAAACTGTCAGTTACCAAGTGCCATTGACTTCAATGATATTGAGCACTCTTTATTTATGAATATAGCAAAAATATATTATATATATATATATATTATATATATATATATATATATATATATATATTTTGCGGACCTTCCTTTTTATATTTATATATATATATATATTATATATTTTGCGGACCTTCCTTTTATATATATTATATATATATATATATATATATATATATATATAAAAAGGATAGTCCGCAAAATGTATTTTGTTCTCAGAAAAAAAATTTTTTAATTCTTTTTTTTCTGAGAACAAAATACATTTTGCGGACCTTCCTTTTTTTTTATAAAATATTGAATTTTCTCCCGTTGGAACCAGAACAACATTTTTTTAATATATATATATATATATATATATATATATATATATATATATATGGTGTTCAGGAGAAATTTGACATATTTATATTTGGTTATTTTTCTCCTTAGGTTGGAGGTATTGACGCACACTACGCATCATTTAAAGCTTGTACCCTTCTTCATTCATATACTTGATGACAGATAGAATGGATGACTGGAATCCCCCTGAATCATGGAAGAGAATAACTTGTATCATGATGATCTGTGCCGGCCATCAAAATAAGGAGATTATGGTTGCCCAATGCACCCTGAACATTGTAAAAACAATCAGGCATGAACTGGAAAATTGCAATGGAGACTACAAGGCTGTGGCTAGAAGAAAGCAACATAACAGATGATCTGATTGTGTTCGTATAGCATTTTTTCAGAGAGGATATCAGGTTGAATTCAGATGCCTACGTGGAGTTGCTCGACACTGTAGTCAAGCCCTGAATAACAAGAGTAGCCAATGGTAGGCTATATGTATGGCAGCAGGATTTCGCCCCCTCCCACACCTCTGCGAAAAGTCAAAAATGGTTGTCGGCGAATTTTTACAACTACACCAGTCCCAATGTTTGGCCTCCAAACTCCCCAGATCTTAACCCCATGGATTATTATGTATGGGGCACTGTTGAGAAAGACACCAATTGCCATGCCAGTACTACAAAAGCCCAGTTAATCGACAGAATTAAGGTAGTTTTTGAGACCCTTCCCAGGGAAACTGTAACATCCAGGTTCCGGAGCAGGATTGAGGCTGTGATTGACGCTAATGACGGTTATTTTCAATGAAACTTGTTGACAGTTGTGTAATTTCCATGCCTGTTGAATTTCTTTATAATCCATTAAATTTTGTAGTTACCAAGCACTTTTTCTTTTTCCTTATGAAACTGTCAAATTTCTCCCAACACATTGTGTATATATATATATATATACATATATATTGATAATTCGAAGAATATTGATTTTAGATATTAACTTATATTTTGTAAATGATGTCATCGTTCTAATTACAAGTGTTATTATTTTTTAAAAATCTGTATAAGTTATTTATTAGAGTTAAAAAAACACCAAAGCTTTCTCATAAACAACTTTTTTTTCTCCTTTTGAACTTAGAATTATGAACAGTTTTGTCATCCAATTATATTAGTTTTTTTAGGATTGCATTTCAAATGTCCTATTAAATGTTACTTTTGTTTATAAGCAGTTGAATTGTTGGTGATTAGATATGTGAATTAATTTTATTTAATTTCAACTTTATAATCTATCCACTTGTAGATAACTTTACCTAATTGAAGTTTGTTGAAATGGCAAATGGAAGTGGGCGTTGGGAGCGATAGATAGAGATTTCCTAATTTTTAACCTTATCTCTATGTCAAATTGTAGTTCAGTGTTCAGAACATTTGATTTTGAGGTGATGAGCAAAATAGTTCAATGTCCACAGCACACATACGTCAAGGAAGAAGAGAAGAAAATCCCTGATTTAAAAACCAGGATACTGACCTGATAAACAATGAAATCATAAGTTTTAAAAATATTTAAAAACATGCATACTGCAATGTGAGGGATTCTATACCATACTCAAATTCTCATAATAAATACTAGCAGTGGCTACCGGCGTCGCCTGGATACAGGGGAATTTTTAAAAAGTTAGCCCCGCAGATCCATTATTACTTAATCATTTTATTTTTTAATTATTTTCACTAATATAATATCAAATCTCTATTATTTTTACTCAAAAACCAAGCCCTGGTGATATTTAATGTGTATATATATTTACTTTGTCATTAATTGTTTTATTTTCGAAGTATCCTCCGGACATACACATACACACAATTGCCCTTTATATATGTATAGATTTCCTCCGGACATACACATACACACAATTGCCCTTTATATATGTATAGATAGATAATTGTTTTATTTTCGAAGTTTCCTCCGGACATACACATACACACAATTGCCCTTTATATATGTATAGATTTCCTCCGGACATACACATACACACAACTGCCCTTTATATATATATATATAGATTTCATCTGGACATAGATACACACAACTGCCAACAAGTGAATAAATAACAGAAACTGATTAGACCTAAAATATTTGCATTTTTTTCTAAAATTTGTTTTAAGATAACAACTCTGGCTTTTAGCAATGTTTGTATATGTTACTGTCATGTCGTCTGGAGCAGTAGAATTCACTGACTGCACCTCTGCAGAGGGGTAAGATTCCCCCCAATGGTGCTACCTGTTGGCCATGGGTGGCAACACATGATGCTTAAGGATGGAATCCTGGTGGCTGAGCACACCAATTTAGCCCTTACTTAGGAGGCTAGACGGGTGGTCAGAGAGGCCCCATCCAATTTGGTCATGTCAAGACTTAGTACCAATATGATTGTCTTGGCCCTATTGCCCTTATGGCAAACTCTCAATTCTGGAGCTCTGAGGAGTGTGGAGTACCCCTTCATCGCCATTACTCCCAGGTCCACTCAGACACAGTGCCAGTACCTGTTAGGATCCCATCTATGGGTTGAATAGGTCAAAAATGTGTTTTTAAAAAAATAAGTTTGGACAAAAAAATTGAATTGAACAAGAATGAATAAAACAAAATGTCTTTGGCATAAAATTTGACATGCCGTAAAATCCAACCAACCAACCAACTGTATATATTAATTGTAACATTTAAGAAGTCAAATCAAAATTAAATATTTATTTAATTCTTCAGATTTGATTTTATGAAACAAACAAAAAATGACTTGTATGGCTGTATTTTATATTTTCAGAGGTTAAATTAAAATCGTATTGTGTAATATATATATATATATAATATATATATATATATATATATGTGTGTGTGTGTGTGTGTGTGTGTGTTTGTGTGTAGGGGGACCAGTTATTTGTAATCATGGATCTGAAATGGAATCTGTCTTCTTTTATGTGTAATTTTCCATAATAAATAACAAATTAATCATGATTTTTTTTTAATTAAAAAATAAATTCTTTCAAAATTTAATTGTCTGCAATTTTGTTGTTAACATCCTTAATAAATAAACATACCAATATAATGCTGTTATTTTCTTAAAATTTGTTTTTACAAATATTTTTCCTTTTAAAACATAAAGAAGAAAAAATTAAAAGTTTTTTTATATTTAAAAAAAAAAAAAAAAATTTAAGAAAAATGTTGGCTAGTATTTTTTAATATCATAAAAAAAATTTTCCAAGAAACTTTAGCAAACCAGATGGACTTGAGGAGCATTGTTAATGTTGAACTTGAAAGATAAAATGAAAGCCAAACAGTTGTAGAGGAAATTAATATAGACTAGTTTTAAGTCCTTTTTTTTTTTTTAATTATTTTGTAATGAAAAATTATTTTGATGCAAGAAAAATACAATCATGATACCTAGAAAAGATTCATTAACCACAATTTTGAAAAACAATTTTTTTTTTTTCAAACAATTTTATGAAATAACACTGGCTATACTATAAAACTAGTCTGTCTCCTTACCTACATACAATCATGATACCTAGAAAAGATTCATTAACCACAATTTCGAAAAACAATTTTTTTTTTTCAAACAATTTTATGAAATAACACTGGCTCATGTCTACTATAAAACTAGTCTTTCTCCTTACCTACTGCCACACAGGGATTCAGGTTATTTCCTATTAATCCAACATAAACAAAGGGGAACCACTCTTGGCTGATAAATTATTTATTTATTTATTGATCTACTAGGAAAAAGAAGACAGGGTTAGGGTAATGGGAAAATAAATAAATAATTTATCAGTCAAAAGTGGTTCTCCTTTGTTTATGTTGGACTTATAGGAAATAACCAGGATTCATAATTGCATCATATTCACCATTATAAAAAATAACAAAATTTAACAAAGAAAAAAAAATCCAAGACTAATATTTTTTCATTTTTTAAGGATTCTATTTCTTTTTTGCAATACCTAAACCAGTTGTATGAATAATCTATGAATTGCCAATATAGACAAATCTAGTCAATATAGTGAATCACCCATGACCTCAGCCTATAAAAAAAATTGAACCGGCTCCTCTAAAAAAAATGACCCAGTATCTTAAATTTGTGCTAAAGCCAGGGTAGAACAATTTCCTGAAGATTTTTATGCAGAAGAAGTGTATTATTTTGCAAAATCTGTCTCCATAGTGGTGACATTTTTAATGTTGAAAAATTAAAGATCACATCAAATCAAAAACCCATTTGTCAAAAATGTCTTCCCAAAAAGTCATCTCAACTTAAACAGAAAAAAAATCCCAACTTTGTTGAAATCTAAAAAAAAGTACAGGATAATTTTGGCCTTTCTTTAATATGCACTTTGTCTGCTATCACCCTGTACAAAATTAAATTGGAGAAAAAAATGAAGCCATCTATAAAATATATAAAGGATAGTTTGTGTGTATGTATGTCCAGAGGAAACTATGAAAATGAAACAATTAACAACAAACTAAATATATATACACATTCACTATCACCAGATCTTGCTTTTTAAATAAAAATAATGAAGATTTGATTTATATTCATGAAGATAATTAAAAAATAGAATTTAAATGATAACAACATGGATTTTTTTTAAATTTTGCATTTAGTATTTTAAATAGGAGACATTAAATTTTCTTTTCAGAGTGGCTGGATCATGGCAAGGTCTTTTTAACATAGGGATTTTAATGGGGCATCCTGCGAGGTTCCAACTCGTGATTCAACAATAATGGATCTGCGAGGCTACCTTTTTTACCCGCCTCCTCTACCTAGGCGACACCGGGTAGCCACTTCTAGTTCATATTAAAGCATTCTAAAGGAGGTGGTGCTATTCCAAGTGTCAATTGTGTCAAACAATTTCATCTATCCTAATATATTTGTATATATGGTACGTAAATTTAGAATTTTACGGAACAAAAATTCACAGCAATTCTAAAAAAATTTTAAATGATGTAGGATCAATTATATAAGCTATAACTATTTATTCAAATTGATTTTTTTTTTTTTTTCAAAATTAGATCCACTCATCTATTAACAGGTAAAAATCTAATTAAAAAGGGACTTAATAGTTTTTATATCAAGGAATGCTGTGCAAAATTCTCTTTTAAACTTAGCAGTTGAATCAAGCATTTATATTTTTTAAATACTTCATTACAAAATAACATTTTTGCTTTTAGATGTTCAGATAAATTGATTTGCTAGTTGTGACAGAGGACACTAGTTGACTGACGGGCATGAAAACTTGTCGTATTCTCAAAGGAAGTGGGCTAGGCTTTGCCTGGCATGTAGGACTGACCTAGGATCGAACCCGTGTCCTTCAGAATGCGAAAAGGCGACACTTTGGCGCGGGCACCGGAATCAAGATGTCACTGTCCCGTATGTGAACGCCAGATGCCCGGATGATAGCTGCGGGCAACTGGGATTGAGTTGACAGTCCCGTATGTGAAGCACAGATGCCCGGATGATAGAAGCAGACCTGTGTATAAATAGAAGGAAACACCCAGAAGCAGGGAGTACAGAAACGAATGTTGCTACGGTAGCTGCTAAAGGATTCAACGACGATGAAGGAAAAGAAGAAGAAGAAGATGAAGTCAATGTTTGCAAAGAAAAAGTTTAGCCTGCGAGAAGACATTGGACTCGCTTCTTTTTGGCCCTCCCTCAACAAAAACTTGTTGAGTTAAATCTTTATTTTCCCCCTCTATTTTTTTTTTCTTTCCTATACTAATTCCAGGCAACTACTTTATTATTTAGTTTGTTGATTATAAAACTAAATGATAATTAGTATTGTTTAGTCAATACTATTAGAGTCCAAGAGATACAGAGTTATTTCAGAGTTTCATTGTGTTTTTTAAAATTCAGCTATATTTAGCATTACAATGTTTTAGATTGTGGAGAAAGTTAGACAAACACAGGATGTTGTACAAAATGGATGTTTATTGTAGGTAGTGATGTCGATATTATAACGTTTCAGTATGTTAGACCTTCTTCAGGATGTTGGATTGAGTTCTTGCTTCAACGGTAAACATTTTCATACTGGTGAATTAGGAGGTTGTTCTCATTCTCGCTAACCATAGCTGGGGTACAGGTGTTAAGCTGTGTTAATTATTATTCTATGTTACTGCTGCCCCTGACCAGGATTGAACCTGCAGTCTAGAGATAACTATCACTTAGAACTGTCTTAACCTAACTCCTTTATCCACAAGGCTATGTGTCTAATACCCCCGTGGACTGAATAAAGGGTTAGGTTCAAACTTCTGTGATGGTTCCTGAGTTCGAAAAGAAGGTTCCAGAGTTTGAAAAGATGGTTCCCGAGTCCGAGAAAGTTCCTGAATCTGACAAAAAATACCTGAAGAAGGCCGGAAGGCACATCGTCCGAAACGTTGTACAGAGAATAATGAAGATGAGAACAATAGTCCAAATAATCCAAATAATACTAATTATCAAGCCTCATCTCAAAAATTCAGAGAAATGCGGCCAATGTGTTAATACCATTGTATGTTTGCATTAATTGGACTTTAATTAAATTCCTAGAGCATAAGCTAGATAGGAACTACCTGAGGATGCTATATGCTGTTTTGAAAATCCTGGAAGTATCACCCTACAAAGAAGCAACTGTATGTCCATTTACCTCCCATCTCGAAGTGGTAGTACCTGTTAGGGTCCTATCTATGGATTAAATAGAAACAAATGTGTTAGAAAAAAATTGAGTACCCATCAAGAATGAATAAAACAAAAACGTCTTCGGGCATAAAAATGATACAATGGGTTGACATGCCATAAAACCCAACCAACTCGTTTTATCATATGGGTGCTAGAAGGCGGTGGCTGAGGGTCTACATGTCCTGGGAATGATGTTAAACTCTATCTGATGGTGAGGTTCCAGTTCTGGAGTTTTGCGGAATGTGGATCACCCCTTCATCACCATTGCTACCTGGTCCACTCTGACCTGGAATTGTAGTACCTGTTAGGGTCCCATCTATGGGTTAAATAGAAAAACATGAGTTTATAAACAAAATTGTGTATACATTTAAGAATGAATTTTATTTCAAAACTTTGTCGGCATTAAATGACCCACTGAGGTTGATATGCCGTAAAACCAACCAAACCAAACCGTCTAGAAGACTTACCAACAGCGATGATGAGTCAAGAGTGAGTAAAGAGAATCTGTGTTTATCAGCATCCCTTGACGATGAAGATAATAAAGTTTGTCTATATTAAGCCTAAAATTAAGTGAAATGCATTAAGTGAATGTAGTACATGTAGCTAAATATAAATGATATAGTGTTTATAATAAATACTTCTGTTAATTTGTAACAGAAAACTTTTTATTCTCTAAGTTGTAGGTGGATGACTCATTTTAAGATTAAATAAGTAAAGCTGTTTGTTGCTATTCTAATTAAAAAATTACCCTGCTAAAGAATATCTTTCCAGGAGCTGCAATATCTCCACTTGAGAAAAAAAAAAGAAGTTTATTTTAAAAATAAATGGAAGACCAAGAAACAGTAAAGTTTGCTGATCACATTGATTGCAAAGATATGATAGTAATCTTTAACATTAGCTACTTAAATGAGAGTAACCCCCCCCCCGTGTTTTTTCCCTTTGAGTAAGCCGTGTGTTTTGTTTTGTAAAACACAGATTTTTGACAAATTGGGTATACCTATACTTTTTCTAATATACAGGTACTCTCATAGAAATATTAACATCTTTTTTTTTTTAAATCACCTGTGGGAGATTCTAAGCATATGTTGACAGGAATGGTGAACATGTAGAGACTGTTTGAAAATATATTAAAGGTCTTCCTATAAGGGTTTTAACATTTTTAAATCGCTTTAATGTGTAAGACAAACAAGACATGTATTCAGGACACTTCTGAAGAAGCAAGGATGAACTCATAAGTAATGTCCTCCTGTGGACGCCTACACCAGCATAGGCTGACCAACAAAAGCCTAAATCAATCAGTTCTTAAAAAAAAAAGAAAAAGATGTTAATAATAGATTCAACATTAAAATTAAAAAATTGTTAAAAGGTAACACACATAAAGATGACTTTTGCCAGTTTTCAAACTCTGTTATATCATGTTTATATCTCTGTTATAATTTATAATATATCAATATTATTTATTATTATATTTATTATTATTTACATATATTATTATTTACATATATTATTATCATGTTTATATCATGTTTATAGAATTTTATATTATAATTAATTGCATGTAGATGAGGAGAATAATTTTGATTATTTCTCTGAATTTTTTTTAGATGAGGCTTGATAATTAGTATTATTTGGATTATTTGGACTATTGTCCTCATCTTTATTGTTATCTACACTATTTCTCTGAATTTTTGATATGAGGCTTGATAATTAGTATTATTTGGATTATTCAGACTATTGTCCTCATCTTTATTGTTATCTACACTATTTCTCTGAATTTTTGATATGAGGCTTGATAATTAGTATTATTTGGATTGTTCAGACTATTGTCCTCCTCTTCATTGTTATTTGTACAGCGGACCAATTGGACACATAGTCTAGTGGATAAAGGAGTTAGGTTAAGACAGTTCTAAGTGACAGTTATCTCTAGACTGCAGGTTCTGTCCTAGTCAGAGGCAGCAGTAACATAGAATAATAATTAACAAGGCTATGGTTAGCAGAATGAGAACAGGATACCCCCGTGGACTGAATAAAGGGTTATGTTCAAAGTTCCGTGATGACTCCCAATTATCACACGAAGGTTCCCGAGTCTGAAAAGAAGATTCCCGAGTTCGAAAAAGTTCCCAAGTCCGACAAGAAATACCTGAAGAAAGCCGGAGGGCACATTGGCCAAAACATTATACAGATAACAATGAAGATGAGGACAATCGTCTGAATAATACTAATAATTTTGATGTTTCAGACTGTTGTCTTCATCTTTATTGTGGTATCTTTAAACAAAGTAATGACCCAACCTGAGAAATCATTTTTAATAGTTTGTCTGTTTGGGTCATTACTATACTTGAATACACAGGGAACACCTGAGGAAGGCCAAAGGATACAGTGGGCGAAACATTGTGTTTATACATACCATAAAGATGAGGACAACAGTCCAAAACATCAAAATTATTCACATCAAGCCTCATTTAAAAAATACAGACAGATAAGGAGAAGTCCTATAAGTACTATTTAGTCATTAGTCACAGTAATGCTGCGTGCTGCCTTGAACAAACCTTGGGGAAAACCCCGCAACTGTATGGCCACTTGCCTCCTATCACACAAACCATCCTAGTAAGACAAACAAGACATGTATTCAGGACACTTCTGGAGAAGCAAGGATGAACTCATAAGTAATATTCTCCTGTGGACGCCTACACCAGCATAGGCTGACCAATAAAAGCCTAAATCAATCAGCTCTGTGCAGATTCTGAATTCTGTGCAGAGGACCTGCCAGAAATGATGACATATAGGGAGGGTTGCTGAGAGAGAATCATGGGTATCCGTGCTGTTAGCATGACCTGATAATGATGAATTATCTTGCATATTATTAACACTAGCAAATATATGCACCCTCCGGGTGCAAGTATTTAAGTATCAATATAATAAGATATGATATTAAATTAGAAAGGCTAATGAAACTGAATAAGTATGCAGATAAAAAGATTGGGAACAGAGGGGGTATGATTGAAAAATAGAACAACTTTGAAACTAATTCTTCCATCATTTTCTATTACTCCCGTCTTTCATTGGTAAATTTTCCTAATTTAACCGTTAGTTAAAATAGGAAGTAAAGAATAATATTACAGTTATTTCTTCTTGTTAATGGATTTCTTTTAAGATTTATCCCCGATATTTTTGCTTATATTCATTAAGATAAAACCAAAAAATTAGTAATCAATAATACTAAGCATATATCTATTAAAATCAAATTTTTAAGATCAATATGCAAATTAGCCTTCACGTTCACACTGTAATCCTCTATTTTGTTGTATATATAAATACAATTGCATGTTATTAGAATGTAGATATGGTCAACAGTCTTAATGATGTAAAACAATTTTATTAATAATTGAAGTTTGAATAAAAATAAAATCATGGAGAATGTGATGTAAATAACTAAAGGGAATTGTGACTTGTATAGTAATATAGTTTCGGTTACAGACGGACAAACCCACAATCTCCATTATAATAACATTAAATTTGAAATTGGATTTGAAATTACTTGATTCTTTAAGTTAAAGATCAATTCTGTTAAGAAATCTCACTTTATTTCTGTGTGATGGTAAACATAGAAAAAACAAACCATTGTAATATAGATAACAAGATCGATGAACTTTATTGACTTCATTTTACCTGATAAAGGATGACTGATGTAAAAGATAATAATATATGCTCATATTATTTAATTGCTATTTCAATTTTATATGATTATTTCAATAAATAACAACTACATGCAGCAGCATGTGTACATAAATATTATTATTATTATTATTATTATTAGCAAGAATATGCGCCCTCCGAGCTTAAGTATTTAAGTTTTAACTCTTAACATCCTGTTGAGAATTTTCTAAGTCCAGAGCCCCATTCCTATAAGGATTTATCAAAAAATGGCTAAAAATTTCCTTTTCATTTAAAGTAAACTGTTATTTCCCTTAAATCAAAGACTTTTAAATATGTTTAATATTACATTTAAACAAAGGCTATCATTTGGGGTAGATTAGAAAAATAAATGTGACTTCCAGCCAGGTTGAATGAGGCAGTATAGGATGTTAAGAGTTAATGTAATGAAACATATTAGAAAGACTAACGAAATTAAATAAGAACACATATAAAAATATTACACTTATTCTAATTATAATAAAATGGTGAATCAGAATAATGTTGATTGTAACAGAAATGAAGGAATAATATGAACCCACAATACTTGATTAAAATAAAATGAGATGGTTGGACTTGAAGTAAAACTTAGAAATTTGGAAAGTGTGTCATATTGGAAACCATGGGAGGTAGCATGGTGGATGTGAAGTAAGGCAGATGAATCCAAAAGTAGGTCAATGGCGCACTTTACCTGATGTTGGGCAAAGCAGCCTCATACATCAATGGCCAGGACCAAATAATTTAGTCAGGAAATTACGACTGCTCATTTATAAGTGTGGTGTTTATTGATGAGAAAAATAGCCATCCAAAGATAACAAAAGATAACCAAGAACAAAAATAATAAACCAATTTATTTATCAGAAAATGTGAAATAAAGCCAACAAGTTAGTTTGGCTGCCAAACATTGACTCATCTTGAATCAATAATGCCGTCTAGGAATGGCAAAAAACTGATTAAGTCTCTCTCATTATGATCCTATTTTACTTGCAAGAATGAATTTTTGAAAAAGATATTTTAGATTTTGTCTGGAAATGACTGACAGCTGACTTAATCTTATTATAATGGAGATTGTGTGTTTGTCTGTAACCGAAACTATATTCAAGTCATAATTCCCTTAATTATTTATGTTACATTCTCCATGGTTTTATTTTTTTTTTTTATTTAAACCTCAATTATTAAAGCCAACAACTCATCTTGAATTAATAATGCTGTCTAGGAATGGCAAAAGACTGATTAAGTCTCTCTCATAGATTTTGTCTGGACAGCTGACTTAATCTTATTATAATGGAGATTGTGTGTTTGTCTGTAACCGAAACTATATTACTATTCAAGTCATAATACCCTTAATTATTTATGTCACATTCTCCATGATTTTATTTTTTTTTTATTTAAACCTCAATTATTAATAAAATTGTTTTACGTTATTAATACTTATTGGTCTTATCTACATACTAATGGGGCCGGGTTAGCTCAGTCTGTAGAGCGTTCGGCTAGAAACCACAAGGTTCCTAGTTCGACACCGGTCCTCGCCAACTCAGCGTATGAGTAGCACAGGGATCTGTGTGGTAAAGTAAGGAGCTGATGGTAGGTGTGGCGCTCCACCTCAGATGCTAAAACAATCTCCTTGGTCTAGCGCTATTGAAAAGGGGATAGACTCCCTCGCTGACTGGCTGATACTGACTTTAGGCCGCCCCAACGACTTTACTTACATACTAATAAGATGCAATTGTATTTATATATACAACAAAATAGCAGTTTACAGTGTAAACAGGAAGGCTAATTTGCATATTGATATTAAAAGATTGATTTGAATAGATATGTTCTTGGTATTATTGATTTCTAATTGTTTGATTTTATTTTAGTAAATATTAGCAAAAATCTCTTCAATAAATCTTAAAAGAAATCCATTAACAAGAAGAAATAACTGTCATTTTATTCTTTATTTCCTATTTTAACTAAATAGTTAAATTAGGAAAATTTAGCAATGAAAGATGGGAATGGTGGAAGGGTAAGTTTCAGTTGTTCTATTTTTCAATTATAACCCCCTCTGTTTCAAATATTTTTATCTGCATTCTTATTTAGTTTCCTTAGCCTTTCTAATTTAATGTAAGTGTGAGATAAAAGTTGGTACTCAAGTTTCCTTTATAGGTGTATTTTTGTAGATGTATTTCATGGACGTATTTTATATCTGATTCATAAGTTTTGATAAAATATTTGTAGGAGAATGAAGTTGCTTCTCCATGTTCTAACATTGGGTTGTCACCATTTTTTTGTTTTTGTTTTACGGCATATCAACCTCGATGGGTCATTTAATGCCGGCAAAGTTTTAAAAGATTCATAGTGATAGTTTGGAAGAATTTTTTGAACTCATTTTTTTTTTTTATAAATACATTTTTCTATTTAACCCATAGATGGGACCCTAACAGGTACTACCACTCTGGGTCAGACTGGACCTGGGAGCAATGGTGATGAAGGGGTGCTCCACATTCCCCAGACCACCAGAACTGGAACCTCCCCATCAGATAGTTTAACATCATTCCCAGGACATGAAGACCCTTAGCCACCACCTTCTATCACATATATGATAAAATTTGTAGGAAGCGCGTGGTGTAATGGTTAAAGTCATGGGAAATGGACTTGTCGCCCCGAGTTCAAATCCTGGACGTGGTAATTGCATTTCATTTAGCACTAATATCCTTGGGAAAGGTATGAATCCTACTCTCCCTCCAGCTATGAGTAAATAGTAGGGCAGACTGGGCTCTTTAACCTTGGTTAGGCAACCGGTCTAGGAGAAGGAAAACTCTGAATTCAAACCTGCTGAACTCCGCTTAAGAAATTGACCTTGTGTCGCATCCTGCTCGTGCGGAGGGGTTGGTAAATATATATATGATAAAAAGGGTTGGGGGTTGCCATAAGGGTAATAGGGTTGGGACAATCATATATATGTGCTAGGGCTTGACATGGCCAGCCAATTGATTATAGGGAGCCTCTCCGACTGCACGTCTAGCCTGAGTAAGGGCTAAAGTGGAGTATTACATGCAATGGACTGCTCAGCCACAAGGATTCCATCCTTAACCATCAAGGGTCGCCACCCATGGCCAACAGGTGACCCCATTGGGTGGGGGGCATCACCCGTCTACATAGGTGCAGTCGGTGTATTCTAAAGCCCCAGCCAATTTGTAATGGTATTTGTAATTTTGTAATGGTATTTGTTCAAAGGGAGAAAACCCCGAAATTAAATCAGGAGTCGGAGTCCCTAAGGTGGCATGATGCTGAAATCCAGTGCTACCCATCAATTCCTGCGACACTACTATTGGCAAAATGCATTGGTGCCTTACCTTTCCTTTGGATCACAGCGGCAGTGTGGAGAGGGGGGATTTGCTGCATGGGCAACTCTTATCCTCCATATGAACCTGCCCAGGCTATGTAGTTCAAAGAGAGAGAGAGAGAAAAAACCCAAAAAACTTTGACACTACTCCATCGTCTCTCGTAGACAGAAGGCTGCCAACCAACCAATGGTATTTGTTCAAGACAATCCTTATAAGGATTGACCATGTCTTTGTTGTATAGATGAAATGGTTTCACTTCCGAAGGTCAAAGAAGAAAAAAAACACATACATGATGTAGTATAAAGTGTAATCTAATTAAGTGTACAATTTCAAGAATATTGATAAAATTATATAGATTCCCACTAAGTCAGATAATTGGGCTGAGTCGTAGGCTCCCATCGGTAAGTCAAAGTTATTGTTTCCTTTTTTAACCCAATCCGACTTATTATTCCTTAGTATAGTTTTACGGCAGACCATTATAATATCACTATCCTCTTGTGATATGTATGCATATTTCTTTGCGAAATCTATGCTATCCCTAGAAATTCCTTGGTTATTGATGGATTGACTTTTGGATTATATATATATATATATATATATATATATATATATATATATATTATTATAGAGTCATGACTCTGGGAGGTAACTGTCTCTGGCTCTGCATTCAATTAAAATTTAGCATCGAAAAAAAAATTCCTATTTTTTGTTTTCAGCTGTTTGTAGCAAAATACCGTTTTAAATTGGTGTAAAAAATAATTCAATTGATAAAAACACATGGAATTTACATATTTAGAAAGATCATTTAATTTTCTTTACAACCATATAAATATTTTAAAGATTGGATCAGAAATACTTGAGAAATTGCGAATTAAACTGATTAAGGTCGCAAATTTGTCAATGTCTGCTGATTTCAACTAACTGCTTGTAATGCTAGATGAATACTATATATTTGTTAGATCTTGTAGTTGTCAGTTGTTAAATAAACTTGTCACCGCTCATGTCTCTCTATATTCTATTTAAAATATAATTTTTCTCGCAACAAGCTTCATCACTTTTATTGCATCTTCGCGCGAGAAGACATTTGTGACAATCTAAGACTTTCATTCTCCGAATAAACTTGTATAGGTCAAATGTTATTGATTTTCACCAATGTGAGGTTGATTGATGCTCGTAGAATTGTGTCTAATGACTTTATTAGGAATCGTAATATTAATAAATATAATAAAACTAGAAAATATAAAAGTTATCAACTGTTGTAGAGGAAAATGTTGGTAGAAGAATAAAATAGAATTACAAGTCTTGGAACTTGAAAGGTTTTATTGTTGTGTAAAACTAACAAGGAAGAAGTTATAAACAAAGAACAAAAAAGATGAAATATGTTTGCTGATAGTACATACCAGGATGTGTAAAAATACTAAAAAGTAGTTATGTATATCATAGAAATACATACTTGTTAGAGATTCTTTGTTTTTCTACTCTGTGTATCCTGAATTATATGTAAAAGGTGTGGGTGTAATGATTATTGTAGTAGGATTTGGTTTTTCTTTTGTTTTACGGCATATCGACCTCAGTGGGTCATTTAATGCCAATAAAGTTTTGAAATAAAGTCATTCTTAATGGATACTTAATCTTTTTAATAAATACATTTTTCTAGTTAACCCATAGATGGGACCCTAACAGGTACTACCACTCCAGGTCAGAGTGGACCAGGGAGCAAGGGTGATGAAGGGGCGCTCCACATTCCCCAAACCTCCAAAACTGGAACCTCACCATCAGATAGAGATTAATGTCATTCCCAGGACATGTAGACCCTCAGCCACTGCCTTCTAGCACATATATGATAAAAAGGGTTGAGGCTTGCCATAAGGGTAATAGGGTTGGAGCAATCATATAGGTACAAGTGTTTGGCGTGACCAGCCGATTGATCAGAGGGGTCCTCTCCAACTGCCCGAAGTGGAGTATTGCAAGTCATGGACTGCTCAACCACTTGGGTTCTGTCCTTAAGCATCAAGGGTCACCACCCACGGCCAACAGGTGGTCCCATTGGGGGAGTCTTACCCTTCTGCAGAGGTGCAGTCGAGGCGGTATTGTAGTAGGAAATGGACAGGATGAGATGGGTTCGAATCCAGGACAAAGCTGTTTGCATTTCACACAGGACTACTACTTTTGGAAAAGGTATGAATCCAACTATTCTCCTCCTAGTTATAGGTAAATAGTAGGGCACACTGAGCTCTTTAACCTTGGTTATGCAACCAGTCTAGAAGAAGGAAAAATCGGAATTCAAACCTGTTAAACTCTGCTTAAGAAATTAACCTTATGTCATATCCTACTCGTGTGTTTGTGGGGCGGGGGGGGGGTAGTTGGTAGATTTAAAAAAAAATTTTTATTTGCATTTCAGTATCGGAAGATCAGCCTCAGTAATTTGACAGAGAGAATTTATTTTTTGGTTATTTGAACATTCAAGGGCTTTAATAGTTCTTATTAATAATGAGTAGCACAGGGATCTGTGCGGTAAAGTAAGGAGCTGGTGGTAGGTGTGGTGCTCCACCTCAGATGCAAAAACAATCTCCTTGGTCTAGCGCAAGTGAAAAGGGGATAGACTCCCTCACTGTCTGGCTGATACCGACTTTAGGCCACCCCGACGACTTTACTTTACTTTATATGTATTTAGTGTGCCACACAGTCTGTTGATAAAGGATGTCACAGTGGATAAGAACATATCTTTGCTTTTACCACTTAACTGGATTAAAAGAGGAAGAATAATCTTGGTCACTTTATCTAATACCAGGATGTGTCACTATGGCAATGCTATCGTACTGCCTATTAGTGGTGATTATGAGTTATTTTATTGGACAGGGAGTTAATCCTACAAAATTAGTTACTACTTAAAATAATATATTTAAAATCAAAGAGGTACTCTGTCAAATCTTATTAGGAAAAAATCAGAAATCATCAATAACTTAGAATTGGATTACTTTAAAACTTTTTTGATAGTATTTCTGGATTCCTTGGGCAAAAATGCTTTTGTAAACCAATTTTTAGGCATAGGGAAGCTTTAAAACTCATTTTACAGTCAAAAATAGATTACAAAAAGTCGCTATTTTCGCCCAACCCCACCAAATTTGGAGAGCTAAAAATCGACATAACTCCACCAATTTTTGGAATTGGAAGGTCAAATTTTGGGGATTGTCTAATGTTAACATAGTCGTAACCTGGAAAAAATTTCAGAAAAATTCAAGGGGGTGGGTGACAATTTTACTTTTTTCTGGATGATTTGAGATGGAATTACCCACTAGTAACTGGAGTCTAGTAAGATTACTCCAACGTTTGTAGCTGTTGGGTGTGTCTGACTTTGCGTGTCAATTGGAGTTCACTTGTGTAAGTCAAGATATTGCTGATCGTTGTTTTTGTGGAATCCGATGTCTTTTCTTTCATTTAGGTTTCTTCTTTTCTTCAGTGGAAATGTGAATATCATCAGTATCAGTGGACTACTTTGATTTTATTGGCAATTTATGAGGAAGTGCGTCCCGGTCTCCTGCCTCAGAAATTGCTACCCGGTGACTATTAAAATAACGTCCCCAGCTATGTCATCTCAGATTTTCTTTTATTCATGTTTGTTTAATGTCTTGTTTTTAGTTTAAGTAAACAAGAATTACAACAAAAATCTATCTATATTATTTTGTTTATCTATCTATCTCAGTCTATTCCAAACTATATATCCATCTTCATATCTAAACAAGAATTACGACAAATTACGATAAATAAACAAGAATTACGACAAATTTCTATAAATGAACAAGAATTACGCCAAATTACGATAAATAAATAAGAATTACGCCAAAAAAGAGAAGCCCCCCCCCCTCTAAAATACATTTAACGCTCTAAGTTGGTTGTTTTCTTTCAAGTAACACTGACATAGCTGGGGACGTTATTTTAATAATCACCGGGTAGCAATTTCTGAGGCAGGAGACCGGGACGCACTTCCTCATAAATTACCATTTTATTAAACATAGATATATAGACTGTCATATAAAAAAGTAAAGTCGTCAGGGTGGCCTAAAGTCGGTATCAGCCAGACAGCGAGGGAGTCTATCCTCCTTTTCACTAACGCTAGACCAGGGAGATTGTTTTGACATCTGAGGTGGAGCTCCACACCTACCACCAGCTCCTCGCTTTACCACACAGATCCCTGTGCTACTTATATGCTGAGTTGGCGAGGAGACGGCATCAAACCTGGAACCTTGTGGTTCATAGTCCAACGCTCTACCGACTGAGCTACCTAAATAATGAGAATGGAATTGTCTGTTTCTCCTATAAATAATGTCTGACGAAACCTCAGAAGAAAGAAACAAGATCTCACAAGAATGTTAATTCAACCTAGAAACCGCTAATTACTCTGTTCACCTTGTATCTTTGCTTAGAAATTTTTTCTCCTTATCCTTAATACTCATGTTTCTTCCTATTATTTCTCCATTAACTCTAATACTCAAATTACAACATAGACAATTATTAAGTTTATCCCAATATATTATTCCCCCTAAAAATGATATATGGTTGATTTTTAAAAACAATTATAAGATGAAAATCCTTTGAAAACTAAAAAGGAAAAAAACAACAAAAAAAAAACCATCTGGAGAGACGCCTATTTTTAAACTCTGTTAAATTTATTGTCTGAGTGAAAGTTATTCAAGCATTGAATGGAAATAGGTGTGCTGTTTTGTTTTTAAATATTGTTAATTTAACCTAGCAATTGCTAACTACTCTGTTCAACTTGGATCTTTGCTTAGTAAACCTTTTTCTTTATCATTAATACACATTTCTTCTCATTATTTCTCTATAAACTCTGATACACGAGTTACAACACTATCAATGTCAGTCTGTTTAATATCTATCTATCTATCATATAGTACCTAAATGATGAGAATGGAATTAATTTCCTGTACTTCCTAAAAATAATATCTGACAAAATCTCAGAAGAGAGAAACAATGAGATCTCACGAGACTTGTTAATTCAACCTAACAATTGCTAACTTCACCTTGTATCTTTGCTGAGTAAACCTTTTTCTTTATCCTTAATACTCGTGTTTCTTCCTATTATTTCTCTGTTAACTCTGATACTCGAATTACAACATAGACAATTATTAAGTTTATCGCAATATATTATTCCTCCCTAAAAATGGTTGATTTTTAAAACCAATCATAAGATGAAAATCCTTTTTAAAAATAAAAAGACAAAAACAAAAAAAAAAAAATTCTGGAGAGATGCCAACTTTTAAACTCTGTTAAATTTATTGTCTGAGTAAAAGTTATTCAAGCATTAAATGGAAATAGGTGTGCAGTTTTGTTTTTAAATATTTTCTCACAGTTCTTAAACACAACCTACTGTAGAATGATAGGTAGAAAGTTACTCTTACAGGTTATTGTTTATCTAGTATATTTGTACCTCACTGGGTGCCTCACTACTATGGATTTTTGTCAAACTATGCCTGTCCTGTTAGTAGGATTAGAATCTCTTGCTGAAGGGTAAGAACACCCTCCATCCAAAAAGATGGGTATCCTTGATATGACACCAAACTGCCTCCATCCAAAAAGATGGGTATCCTTGATATGACACCAAACTACCTCCATCCAAAAAGATGGGTATCCTTGATATGACACCAAACTGCCTCCATCCAAAAGAAGATGGGTATCCTTGATATGACACCAAACTGCCTCCATCCAAAAAGATGGGTATCCTTGATATGACACCAAACTGCCTCCATCCAAAAAGATGGGTATCCTTGATATGACACCAAACTGCCTCCATCCAAAAAGATGGGTATCCTTGATATGACACCAAACTGCCTCCATCCAAAAAGATGGGTATCCTTGATATGACACCAAACTGCCTCCAGTGGTGAAGTTTCTGTTATGGAGTACCCATTAATTGCCATTACTCCCAGACCCACTATGACCCGGCTAGGGCTCCATCTATGGGTCAAATAGATCTATTTTAAAATTATTTATATTAAATAGGAATAACACTTCAAACCTGTTACACAGTTGACATGGCATTCTTACAAATACATTTTTAAAGTGCGGAGTACCCATTAATTGCCATTACTCCCAGACCCACTACGACCCAGGGTTAGGGTTCCATCCATGGATCAAATAGATAACATTTCAAACCTGTTACACAGTTGACATGGCATTCTTACAAACACATTAGACAATTCTTCTTCTTGACAACCAAGCCATGCAACATAAGTGCCGTGTATATCTTTTTGTTTTTAATTTACACAGTGTTAATTTAAAAGGAGGAAAAAAACTGTTTTCATAACGGTCGACATGTGGCAACAGATAGAAAGAGAAAACAGGAGTAGGAATTAATGGGCAACTCACTTGTAAGAAAGAACACCTTGTAGAAAACTGAATAGGATTTCACGTTCATCTTGTAACTGTTGAACAACATCTCCTAAGTTACTGGACAGTATACTGGATATATATTATATATATATATATATGGTGAGATAATAATATATAATAATAATAGTGTGTGTGCATGTGTGTGTGTATATATATATATATATATATATATATATATATATATATATATAGTGGGATAATAATATATAATGATAATAGTGTGTGTATATATATATATATATATATATATATATATATATATATATATATATGTGTGTGTGTAAAAATGGAAAAGGAATTGAATCTGACAATATGAGGAAAAATGAGTAAAGAAAAGAAATGTAAATGGATAAAATGAATTTAATCGATATCACATTAATCGATATCACTTACACATGTGTTTCGGTCAGTTTATGTGTGTGAAAATATTTCGCACACATACAAGAATCGACCTTCATCAGAGTGAACATTTATTTATATGTAAATAAATGTTCACTCTGATGAAGGTCGATTCTTGTATGTGTGCGAAATATTTTCACACACATAAACTGACCGAAACACATGTGTAAGTGATATCGATTAATGTGATATCGATTAAATTCATTTTATCCATTTACATTTCTTTTATTTACTCATTTTTCCTCATATATATATATATATATATATATATATATATATATATGGTGAGATATGGTAGAGCACCACTTTAGCAGCCTTTTTGCAATCAATATTTACTAAATCCTGTTGAGAAAATAGATCAATAAGACTACTCAGGAATTTTTGTAATGATATATGAGGTGTCAGCAGTTGTTGAATGAACTTTGCTGACCCCAATTCACGTGGAACCTACACTTGATTAATGAGCCTTTTGATGATCTGACAAGACAAAGAGGATGAAACCCACATAAAAGTGGAACACATTTTCATTTGGCAGACAGTAGGCATACAGTCAACTAAAGTATTCAAGCTAGCCAGGGTCTCTGCTGAGACAATTCACCCCCCCCCCTCTCTCTCTCTCCCTCCCCTAAGTCTGTGTTAACTTAGAGGTCAAGTGGAACCTATAGTTGATTAATGAGCTTTTTGATGATCTAACAAGACAAAGAGGATGAAACTCACATAAAAGTGGCACACATTTTCATTTGGCAGACAGTAGTCAGGCTGTCAACAAAGCATTCAGGCTAGCCAGTGTCCTTGCTGAGACAATTCAACACTCCTCTCTCTACCCTAAGTCTGTGTTCAATCTGAGTTGTTGCTGACAATAAAATGATATTCACTATAATTTGTCATCTGAGATATTTTCTTCACAATTTGTGTTTTCTAGATGAAATTGGCCACTTCATCTGATTCTGTATCCAGCCACAAACATTGATCTAAGAAGCTGCATCTACAAGCCAAACTGATGATGGTCTTAGCCTCAATTCTACATTTTATTGATGGTAGAAAATGAATAGAATATTGGAGATAGTTGATATTCATTCATAAATCATTTTCATTTTTCACTAATTTATAGTTTTTGTTGAGAAATTTCAAATGCTTAATCGTTTGAATGTTTAAGCCTAATATGTAGTGATTATTTTATTTTGTAGTGAATGTTTAAGCCCAATATGTAGTGTTATTTTACTATACACTGTAAGCCCAATAGGCACAGGAAGGTCAGATATTAGCACTAAAATGTCTTAATATAGCCTATTCATGAGTTAGCTTTAAACAAAAGTGTTTTTGTGTCAGTTTTACATCTAGCTTTCTTTTTGGATATATCATTAACTGTTTAGAAAAATAAATATTTAAGAATATTATTCTTGTTAATCACATTCAAGTTTGGCATATTAACAAGTTCATTAATAAACAAAAAGGGTTAAATCAAACTTAACAGACCTAAATTCCACCATCGTATGTCATCTGTAATCTGTGTTACGCCTCAAAGATATGTGGTTCAAAGTTAACTGACCTGAAAAA
>CM042165.1:56446639-56594139 GCA_023376005.1 Doryteuthis pealeii | reverse complement strand
GTGTGTATATATATATATATATATATATATATATATGGTGAGATAATATATAATAATGATAGTGAGCGTGTGTGTATATATATATATATATATATATGGTGAGATATATATAATAATGATAGTGAGCGTGTGTGTATATATATATATATATATGGTGAGATAATATATAATAATGATAGTGAGCGTGCGTGTGTGTATATATATATATATATATATATATATATATATATATGGTGAGATAATATATAATAATGATAGTGTGCGTGTGTGTATATATATATATATGGTGAGATAATATATAATAATAATAATAGTGTGCGTGTGTGTATATATATATATGGTGAGATAATATATAATAATGATAGTGTGCGTGTGTATATATATATATGGTGAGATAATAATATATAATAATAATAATGTGCGTGTGTGTATATATATATATGGTGAGATAATAATATATAATAATAATAATAGTGTGCTTGTATATATATATATATATATATATATATATATGTGTGTGTGTGTGTTACTTTAATAATGTAAACAAATATGAAATATCTTAAAACATGGATCTACATACAAGACATAAAGTTGTGCTAACATTCATTCGTTGTCATATCACCAAAGTAAATATGTGTCCTTGGTATGACATTAAACTGCATCTGGTGGTGAGGGTCCAATTTTGGAGTCAATAGTTCATTGCCATTACTCCCAGGTCCACTCTGACCTGCAGTGGTAGTGCCTCTTATGGTCCCATTTTTGAGTCAAACAGATCTGTTTGAAAATCATTTGTATTAGATAGGAATACTTGAAACCATATAACTGTGTGCAAATTATTTGTATTAGATAGGAATACTTGAAACTATATAACTGTGTGCAAATTATTTGTATTAGATAGGAATACTTGAAACTATATAACCATGTGCAAATTATTAAGAATAGTCACTTGAGGCTATAATTGTTTGCAAACGATTATTATTATTGATTACTTTAAACTATATAAGTAAGTAAAGTTGACGGGGCGGCTTAATGTCGGTATCAGCCAGACAGCGAGGGAGTATATCCCCTTTTCACTAGTGCTAGACCAATGAGATTGTTTTTTGCGTCTGAGGTGGAGCTCCACACCTACCATCAGTTCCACACTTTATCACACAGATCCCTGTGCTACTCATATGTTGAGTTGGCGAGGGCTGGTATTGAACCAGGAACCTTGTGAGTCCTAGATAAGTGCTCTACCGACTGAGATAAACCAGCTCTAATTGCATGAAATACTTGAAACCATATAACTGTGTGTAAATTATTAATATTAAGAATAGTTACTTAACCAACTGCACCTCTGCAGAGGGGTAAGACCCCCCAAATGGGGCCACCTGTTGGCCGTGCGGGGCGACCTGTGATGCTTAAGGATAGAACCCAGGTGGATGAGCAGTCCATGACTTGCAACACTCCACTTAGACCCTTACTTAGGCTAGACGGGCGGTCGGAGAGGCCCCCTACGATCAATCAGCTGGTCACGTCAAGCCCTAGCACCTACATGATTGTCCCAACCCTATTGTCCTTATGGCAACCCCAACCCTCTTTATCATATGGGTGCTAAAAGGTGGTGGCTGAGGGTCTACATGTCCTGGGAATGACGTTAAACTCTATCTGATGGTGAGGTTCCAGTTTTGGAGGTCTGTGGAATGTGGAGCACCTCTTCATCACCATTGCTCTCTGGTCCACTCTGACCCGGAGTGGTAGTACCTGTTAGGGTCCCATCTATGGGTTAACTAGAAAAATGTATTTATAAAAAAAAGATTGTGTATCCATTAAGAATGAATTTCTTTCAAAACTTTATCGGCATTAAATGACCACTGTGGTTGATATGCCGTAAAACAAAACAAACCATACCAAAACAAACCGATAGTTACTTGAAGCTATAATCGTTTACCTTATTTGGAAAAGGCATTAAAATTATGAAATGAACCCAGTATTAATCTGTAACCTCTAAATAAGATATTCTAAGTTTGCATGTCAAATTTCAGTAAAAATGGACAAATAATTGCCAAAGTTTTAACAAATATTTCACACAGGTACACACAGGTACACACACGCACACGCGCGCAGTGTACTGTATAACCCCAAGCCCTTATTAAGGTGCAGTCTTTATTAATGATTTTACTCATATATTTTTCATTGGGTTGAAATGCCAAGGTTCCTGAATGAATTTTGATTGGCTTTGGGCTAAAGGGGTATATGAATGGGGCATATTATTATTATTTTTTTTTTTTTTTTTGTTTGTATATATTGACTCGACCTTTGAACTGGTTATTATATGGTCCTCTGTCCATGAGTTTATCATAAAACCCCAGTAATTTTTTCTTTCTTTCTTTCTGATTTGTGAAGTACTTTACACGTTTCCGGCACATCCTGATTATTACTACTACGACTACTCCCACATAAGTCATGTGCGCAAATAGTAAGTAGTTCGGTTGTGTTAAAAACTAAGATGAGTTAACTTTGTTTTTTTATTTGGTTGTTAGTTGTTGGTTTGTGTTGAAGCCACAGGCAATTGTCTCTGCCAGTAGCACCACCAACACCAGCACCGCCACACACACATCAATGTGCACGGTGTTGTTGTTCACTTGATCTTTTAAATTATTTTTTATTTTTTTCAAAGTTCAAAGAAATTTAGATCACAAAAAAAAAAAAAAGGAAAAGAAAAGCAAACGAATTTTTTTTTTTTTAAACAAAATTACTGCTGAAATTGATTTTTTTTTTTTTTTAAAGGTAAGAACTTGTTTATTTATTTATTTGATATAAAACTTTTCTATTTAAGATTAAAAAAAACAAACAAAAACGAAATAGTTAAACCTTACTATTATTGATGTGTATGATAATTTAGAATAGTTTTAAAGTTGTTCTCTTAGTTTAAATTAAAATGCATTCAATTTTGACTTTTTTAGCATGTTTATATTTATTTTCAGTTTTTGTCACATTTTCGTTTTCAATTTCGGGTTTGTTTATTTAAATTTGCTTAAGTTTCAATTTTTTTTTTCAATTTAAAAAGGCAATATTAAATATTAAAATAGAAAGAAATATTGAATATTTCTTTCTACATATCTCGATTTTATAATCAAAACAAAACAGGGAGAAAAAAATAATTTTCCGATTTTGCAAAGACAAAAAGTTTGAAGAGGAGAAAAAAAAATTCTTCTTGTGTTGCAGTTAGTGTTTTTAGTTTTTAGTTTTTGAGATATTTTTAACAAGGTTAAAAACTGGGACTTTTATTACTTTTAAAGTCAATCAAACATTCTGATAAAAATGTAAACACAAATACCAGGAGAGAAAGATTTTAAAAAAAAATTAATAATAGTGCATTTCATGCGATCATTGTATTTCTTTTTTTTTTTTTTTTTTAATTAATGTTTATTATTTATATTCAAACATTCATTTATTTATATTTATAAACATTCATTACACAATAACAACATTTTTGTTACGGCAACCAACACAAGTGAGGAATTTATTTATCGTTTCTGGTTGGTTGGCAATTATATTTTGTTTTATTATTTCAAATATAAATAATAATAATTGCAACCTCAATAAGTTATTTGGAGCGGACAATAACTGGGATCATTACTTTATTACCAAAACAACATCGGTTACACACACTTAGTTGAAAAAAAGAAAAAGAAAAAGAAAAGAAAAACGTGTATAAGAGTGTTATCAACAGGCGCCCTCCTACTCGCACCTGCCTGTGTACCGCAGAGCACATTTTTTTTTGTAGGGTAGCAGGTTAAAAACTGGGACAGTTTTCGCTTTTTTTTCTTTCTTTTTTCATCCTAGCAATTGCAATGTAATACTTCGATCCAAGATTTATGTTATTTTGTTTTCGTTCTTTTCACAAAAAGAAAAACATCTTTTTTTAAAGAAAGAAAAAAATACTGTCAAAGTGAATACAATATAAAAACTATTTGTTTTCTCTTTAAATAATTTTAGTCAATTTGAATGGCCGGTTTTGCCTGTTGCTAAAAACAAACTGCTTTATTTTATTTTTATTTTATTTATTTATTTTATTTTTTTTGTCAAAATAAATTGCATATATATGCATATTTGATTTGTCAACGTAAGTTGCCACGTGGTCTCTGAAAAGAAACAAAAAAGAAATTTAAATAACTGTTATGAAAATAGTATTTGATTATTTTTTTTTAATTAGTATTTTTAATTAATTTGTTTTTACTTGTAAAGTTTTTTCGTAAAAAGTTTTATCCAATTAATGTGGTTTAGTTAAATAACCCCCAAAACTTTGTAGGGTTACGCAACTATATTATTGGCAATTGGCTGCCACCCACACAAAAAAAATTATGAGTAAAGAAGAAAGTCTTAATTAAGATAGAGGTTAACTGCTTTAAAATTAGATTCATATTAATTTCATGGTGACATTTCTAAAGAAGTTTTTTTTTCTTCTCTTTTAAGTAATTAGAATCTCACTTTTTCTTTTGATCTTGTCCCCTCCCCCTGCTTTCTTGTCTATTTATGGGATCACTCACTGCTGTTTTTCTTGCTAATTTAATAATATAACCCCCCCCCATTTCTTTCTCCTTCTTTTTAACTTTTTTAAGACAAACAAGTCGACAGTAAATACTAGATTTAATACTCCTAAGATCCATGTCCAGAATATCCCACTTAGGAAATTTTTTCCAAAACTTATATAAATGTAATACTTACACTATTTTTTTCCAAAACTTATATAAATGTAATACTTACACTATTATTATTATTCACCATCCTGTTAAGAGTAAGTTTCACTCATTTCCCTCAGTTTTTAAAACAATTATTAGCAAACAGTTATATTTTTTGTCTCAAAAATTATATATCGGCCGTAAGTTGCCATATTCTAAGTTGTTAGGAGAGAGAAGGATTAAAGAAATGTGTTGTTTTTTTTTATTTTTTTTAAATTTTTTTTTATTTTTTAGATGTAAATAAAATATTTAGTTACAAGAAAAAAAGAAGAAAAAAAAATCCCACTGAGTTTATGATTGAAACTTGCATTTCTGGATCTAAGTAGAAGTATATTAGGAATTATTTGTGCATTGCCCGCTACATTTCCTCAACGGGACATTCTGCGCAAGTACAGATGCACTAAATAAATACGCATCATTACGACAAAAATACTATGATTTAAAGTTTAGCTAAAAAAGAAAAAAAAAGTGAATGAATTTCCTAATGTACAGGCGTGACAAATAAACCTTAAATTTTCAGAGAATGTCTCTCAATCCCATTCACAACTTTACGTATCGTATAATTTAATTTTACGCACATTTATTCAAGTAATTTAAAAAAATCAATCACGGTGGATGTGCATTGATTTGCATACTACTAGTAGTATGCAAATATTTTTATTAAGATACTTGAAACATTTAAGACAATTCTTAACGAATATAAAATATTTGATTTTCCTAAAAATGATACCATGCATCAAGTTTGAAGGGTTTTCAACACGACAGTTTATGGATAATTAAAGTTTTAAGTGGATTTTGACTAGGTATACCCAAAAAATTGGCTGCTACGAATTTTAAAAACGAATTAAGATTAATTAAATCGGTTATTCAAGTTCAAATTTTTGTCTAGGTCGAAAAGTAGTATAATGAGCATCAATAAAAAAGCAAAATAATATTACACATGTAATTTATTTTTAATACATTTAAAACGATTTTTTCGGTCAATTTCGATCGCATTGGCCTGAAACGCTGTTTAAAATCTGTGTTTTGTTTTTTGTTTTTTGTTTTTTTACAAAATAAATGTAACATTAAAATCGGATGATTCCTTGATTTTTTGGTATTTTTTTTTTCAAACGGGGTGGTCATAATTGTATTGAAAAAAAAAACACGGAGTTTTCGACAAATTGTGTCGTATACCTAATTTTAATTTAAACGGAAAAATAAAATATAACCCCCCACCCCAAAAAAAAAACAACTTTTTAATTCTAATTCAAAGGATTCATAATTGTAAACTCAAATATCATACTTTCTCCCTTTTAATTTAAGTCACGTGATACTTCCTAAAAGTGCCTCTTAAAATGATCATATTTCCTTTTTTCTTTTTTTTTTCTTTTTTAATTTATTAACTTTTTTTTTTTTCTAATTTAATTTTCCAATGCTGTCTACTTCTCTGTGTAGTGAAATGTATGTAAGTATTAAGAGAAATAGCCCCTCCTCCCACGACTTGTCCAATTTTGCTTGATAAGCAGTTTGTAACGAACTCCAATCTGATTAATTTTGGTTTAAGGCAAATAATTTTTATTGCATTTTCATTTTTAATGCTGTTTAACAAAAGCAGGTTTTTTTTAAGGTCATAGGAAACAATGTATTATTGTGAAAAAGGGTTAACATTCATTTGTTGTCTGCTTCATTCAAATTTGTTGTCTTTATTTTTTTTTATTCGTTTGTTTTTGTAATTTTCAAGTTAATAACTTTTTATTCCTTTTTAATTTTTCTGAATTAATTTGAGGATTTATAGGAAATTCGGTTAAATCTAACTTAACGGACTTAAATTCCACCATCGTATGTCACCCCGTCCAAAGAAAAAAAAACCCCAAAAATCAGGGAATTAACCGAATTTAATGGAATTTTCAGTGTTGGTATATTAATGAATAAAATATACATTGCACCAGTTATTTTATTTAAAAATTTTTACATTTTTTCAGGTCAGTTGACTTTGAACCACGTATCTTTGAGAATCTGTGTTATGCCTCAAATATACGTGGTTCATAGTTAACTGACCTGAAAAAATGTAAAAGTTTTTAAATAAAATAACTAGTGCATTTTATTCATTAATATATTAACACTGAAATTTTTATCAATTTCGGTTAATTCCATGATTTTTGGTATTTTTCTTTCTTTTTTTCTTTTTTTTTTTTGGCGGGGTGACATACGATGGTGGAATTTAGGTCTGTTAAGTTGGATTTAACCATTTAGGCTCTGTTCTTAGGGGAAAAAAATTAAATAAGTGACAATAAACAATTTATTTTGATAAAAGTCTAAAGAAGGGGGGGTCGGTGCTGTACTTCAATTTTGGCCATACTTAAAATTTACCATAGATTATTCAGCCATCCTTTCTGACATTTTGTCAAGGTCATACTAACCAGTTTAACCCTTTAGTCAATAAATATGTGTAATAAGCATAGATATACTCTACTATTGCTTGTTGGTTAGTATAAAATTCATAAAATGTTTGGAAAGTCTCCAGTCACTTTCAAGAACCACTTTTGTTATCTTGATATAACTTGGTAAACAATCTGAGGGGACCTTACTGCGCATGTGTGAACAGACACTCTCTCATGGAGTTACACAGCATTAAGTCTCCATTGAGTAAACTTTTGTACCATCATATCTTATTATAATGGAGATTCGGTGTCTGTCTATCTGTAACCAAAACTACGTCACTGCTTAAGTCAGAATACCCTCAGGAATTGAGTAAGTTTATCAATGAGTATTTAATTTATAGTTAAAATCATTAATACATAGAATAAATCTTAATTATTAACAATGTCTCTATGAAAATCTGAGTTAGATTTGTCTCAAAACAGCCCATGTTATTACTGTGTTTCAAATCCTGCAATGTACCTTAGATATCACTAAGAAATAAAGGTTTACATGATATATGGTGTGGTTAATTTGCATACTGGTTTTAACAAAACCAGGTTTAAAAATGATTAGTTGGTGTTATTGATATCTAATATTGTTTTATTCTCCAACATATTAAAATCAATCCTATGAATGTTTTTATGGTTGGTTGGTTTATTAATTTTAACGGCATATCAACCTGTCCAGGGTTATATCATGCCTAGCGGTTGGGGTGTTATACATATTGCGCATTCATATATATACTTTTAGTAATTGGTTTTAACAATGTGTTAGCATTATTGGGGATTATATTGTATGGCATTGATTTGTTTCATGTCTATATTCTATGGTATAATTTTATTTCCCTCAAAAAGGAGAAAATATCCCCAATGTTAACATTTTCAAATAGATCCTTCATATTGTTTGCTTTAAAATAATCGTTTCTGATGGGAGCAAAACATCTGCATTCCATCAATAAGTGTTTAACTGTCAGGGGTGTTTGACATGTTTCACATTGTGGTTGTTGTTCTTGTTTGAGTATATAAGAGTGCGTTAGTTTTGTATGACCAATGCATAATCGGGACATAATGACTTGTTCCTTTCTAGACTTCCTTAAAGTTGGTCTGCAGCCTCCCAAAGTCGGTTTGATTAGGAAGAGTTTATTGTGGATACAATTATTCCAGTGTTGCTGCCATTTTGTATGAAGGAATCTATTAATTTTAGGTTTCAAGTCAGTATATGGTATATGGAATGTTTTTATATAGAAACCAATTGAATCATAATTGAAATAAGTGTAATCTTTTTATGTGTTCTTATTTAATTTCTTTAGTCTTTCTAATTTAATATATTTCATTACATTAAAGCTTAAGCACTTAATCCCAGAAGGCGGGGGGGGGGGCATATTCTTGCTAATTCAGAATAATGTATTCTGTAGGGCTTTTTGGCAAAATATCATATTACCCAGGTCTGTCAGTTTTCTCTACAGTACATATTTGACTTTTTGGAATTATGTTTTCCGGAGGACTCAAAAACTTTTTTTTTATTTAACCCTTCATGATGAAAGAAGCTAACAAACTCATATTTATTTATTTTTTTCGAACTTCCTACTTATATTTTCTGGGTTGGTTTAGCTCAGTTGGTAGAGTACTCACCTCGGAATCGCAAGGTTCTGAGTTCGATACCGGTCCCCGCCAACTCAGCGTATGAGTAGCACAGATTGTATAATCTGATCTATGCGGTAAAATAGGGAGCTAACGGTAGGTGTGGGGCTCCACCTTAGCAAAAATACTCACTCTGGTCTAATTTTATTATTTCTGTATGCTGAAAATTTTTTTTTAAATCATCAGGAGTTTTTTTTAATGTTTCTTCTTTCGAATGGTCAAAAAATTTTCAAAATAACCTTTATAATAATAATAATAATGTAATTTATTGTGTACAGTGCTCAGGTGCCCCACAACTCATCAAAGTCTCATGTCTAGTACACAGAATAATGTTGTGTCAGGAACATGAACAGTTCACAGTAGTAATATGCATGTATGTATGTATGTGTGTGCTTGTGTATGTGGAGAGTGGCATCAGGTATAGTGTTAGCGGACTACAGGAAGCATGGAGGCTTTGAAAGATTCAGTGCTCCGACAGCCTACAACAGATGCAGGCAGTTTATTCCATGTCTCCGCAATTCTGAGCGTGAAAAAATGTTTCCGAAAGTCACGTGAACAGTGCTGTTTTCTGACTTTGTAGGCATGCCCACGTGTGTTAGAAAAATGGAGATCAAAAAGGTGCTCATGGTTGCTGTTGTTAAGATGATTAATGACCTTATGCAAGTTTCATTGTGTTAAATTTAGGGGGGTGGGGTAAATTTCACAGGGAAAAAAATTGGTGGTACCTATTGAACTATCATCTCTGAGGGTTTTTTTTTTTTTTTTTTTTTTTTTTAAGATTAATGTTGTTTATCAATTGCAGATCAATTTTGTTAGGATTCAAACAGTAAAATTATCACTAATTTACCTTCAACCAAAGAAGATTAATAAGTCTTAAATGACGAGATTTAGTTTATCAGTCTTTTGTATTAGTAATTGGGGTTGGAAATATCTGCTTAATGAATATATTTATTTTTAAATGTGTTTGTAAATCCCAAATCAAATCACTAAGTATCAATAAATATTTTTTTTTTTCAAATCTTATTATAATGGAGATTATCTGTATGTCTGTCTGTAACCTACACTGTCACCCCACCACCTTCACAATTCCCTTAGTTATTTACATTATTATTCAATAATCATTATTTAATCTTAATTAGCACCTTATCTATTAACAATGTCTCTCTGAAGGTCTAGCTGAGTTAGCTTTGCCTCAAAACAGTCCTTGTTATTAATGCATCTAAAATCGAGCAATGGGTTTTATATATCACTAAGAAATAAATGTTTACATAGTATATAGTGTGGATAATTTGTATACTGGTTTTAACAAAATTGATTTTTGATAAATAATTACTTGGTATTATTGATTTCTAATATTATATTATATATGTCCTTGTTTAGTTTTGTGAGTCTTTCAGAGATGCGGATAGGTACGTGTCCTGCGTCCCTGACGCACAAAAATCTAAAAGGATGCAGTAAAATCATATCCATGCGTCCCAGTGTTTTTCTTTTTTTCTTCATTTCAAGCTAACTGTAAATACATTTCAATAGTTTCTTAGAAATGAATTACACAGGATAGGTTACAAGGTAGGAGTTAGATGGCTTTAGTTGGGACCCATAAATTTTCCCGGGGACTCATTCAATGCAAATATGTGCATCCCAGGATGCACTAAACCAAAAAGCTATCAGCATCACTGATGATCTATATATTGATATTCGTGTTCCTTAATTGTATGACCGTTATTATCTTGTAACACCCCCTGGTTAAAATGTTTTTGCTAGTATCAATAAATCATCCGCACTTTTCCTATTTTTCACACTCACTTATTATTCTTCAACATTATTCTGTTGCCTGGACTTTAGAACACACCAACTGCACCTCTGCAGAGAGATAAGACCCCCCCACCAATGGGGCCACCTGTTCACCATGGATGGCGCCTGTGATGCTTAAGGATGGAACCCTGGTGGCTAAGCAGTCCATGACATGCAACATTCCACTTTGGCCCTTGGCTAGATAGGCAGTTGAAGAAGCCCCTCCAATCAATCGCCAGTCCCAACCCTATTGCCTTTCAGGCAACCCCCAACCAGGTCTCGACATTAACGCTGTCCCGTCATCCCAGGAACGATAAAAATTACATCCGGACGATCAATACATCGTCCGGGACAGTTTGCCGGGACGGTAAAAATTTCAAAAGGTTCAGCATGTCCTTCCCGAAAAAGGAAACCAATGATTACATGAAAATTGGGTAACTTAAAGTAAAAAAGTATTTTTTTAGCTCAAAACACACTAGGAAATGGATTTTTTGTCCAAATATCCAGAATTATCACTTCTTCAGCTTTTCTTAATGTTTTATTACATGTTATTATGCTACTGGTGACTGACAAGTATAGATGATGCTAATGAATTAAACAAAAATATTTTGATTTCGGGATGGTCCAAACCCCATTCGGGACGGTTGATAATTTTTGTTTGGGACAGTCATGAAAATAGTTAGTGTTGGGGCCTGCCCCCAACCACTTTTTATCATATATGTGCTAAAAGGCGATGGCTGAGGATCTTAATGTCCTGGACATGGTGTTAAACTCTATCTGATGGTGAGGTTCCAGTTCTGGAAGTTAGGGGAATGTGGAGTATTCTTTTCATCACCATTAATCCCAGGTCCACTCTGCTCCAGAGTGGTAGTACCTGCAAGGGTCCCATCTATGGGTTAAATAGAAAAAAAATGAGTTTAAAGAAAATGTGTTGAAAAAAAAAGAGTTTAATAATGAAAAATTGATTACCCATCAAGAATGAGTAAAACAAAAATATCTTCAGCATAAAACGACCGAATGGTTGACATGCTGTAAAATCTAACCAACCAACTACTTATCATTCTTCAACATTAGTATCCAAGTGTTCTACTTAAAGTTTCAATTTGATGATTAGCGTTTGGTAGTTTAAGAATCTGAGGTTCACCACAAAATTGAATGATCTATTTGAAAATGTCAACATGGAGGACATTCTGTCCTTTTTTAGGGAAATAAAATCATACCATAGAATATAGACATGAACTTAATCAATACCATACAACATGATCCTCAATGGTGCTAATACATTGTTAAAACCAATTACTACAAAAGTACAAATATAAATACACAACATATCTTAATTCCTAACCGTTAGGCATGACATAACCCCAAACGGATTGATATAATGTCAACATAGAGGACATTCTGTCCTTTTTGAGGGAAATAAAATTATACCATAGAATATAGACATGAACTTAATTAATACCATACAACATGATCTCCAGTGTGCAAACAGATTGTTAAAACCAATTACTAAAAAAGTATAAATATAAATACACAACATATATTACTTCCAAACCATTAGGCATGACATAACCCCAGACGGGTTGATATGCCATTAAAATCAATCAACCAACCAGCCAGCCAGCCAGCCAGCCAACCAACAAAATTGAAGGGCATCCCATCATGGTGTAATGGTTAGCAAGCTAGTCTCGCAGATCCATTGCTGCTTAACAATGAGTTTGATTCTCACTGGATGCCCCATACTTGACCCCATGTTGCATCCTGCTTGGCGAATTGGTTGGATAAATATCTCCAGCCGAACATAAATAAATCCGCCAAAGTTCAGTTAAGTAAATGTAAGATTCTCCTCCATATCAACCCCCCCTCCAAATGAGGCCACCCGTGGGCAGTGACCCATGATGCTTAAGAGTGGAATCCTGGTGGATGAGCAAAGCAATCCATGGCATGCAACACTCCACTTAGACCCTTTCTTAGGCTAGACTGGTGGTCAGAGAGGCCCCCTCCAATCAATCGGTTGGTCACATCAAGCCCTAGCACCTATATGATTGCCCTAACCCTATTGCCCTTATGGAAAGCCCCAAGCCCTTTTTATCATATGGGTGCTAGAAGGTGGTGGCTGAGGGTCTTCATGTCCCAGGAATGACGTTAAACTCTATCTGATGGTGAGGTTCCAGTTTTGGAAGTCTGGGGAATGTGGAGCACCCCTTCATCACCATTGCTCCCAGGTCCATTCTGACCCAGAGTGGTAGTACCTGTTAGGGTACCATCTATGGGTTAAATAGAAAAACATGAGTTTATATAAAAAAAATGAGTATCCATTAAGAATGAATTTATTTCAAAACTTTGTTGGCATTAAATGACCCACTGAGGTTGATATGCCGTAAAACAAAACAACCAAACTTTATGTAAATATCTATTAACATTCTTTTGCTACTAACATATATAGAATCCAAGATCACCAAGTCCTTTCATCTAAACTTTTGCTGATTATAATTGAATAAGAAATTAGTAGCAGAGCATGCATTGACCCAATTGAGACTATCTTATTGCAACTCCAACTGCGATGGTTGGGTCACACCATCTGCATGCCTGCAGATAGACTCCCCCATAAAATACTTTACAGTGAACTCACAGATGGCATGTGGAGGGCATGGTTCAAAGACCATATTAAGACAACGCTGAAGAAATGCACCTTCACACCTTTAAGTGTGGAAGATCTGGTCTCTAACAGACAGGATGGCGAGACGCCTGCTTCACAGGAGCTAAGCAGCCCATGTTATTACTGCTTTATGTAGATGAGATGTTGCTACCAAGTGATGTAAACTGGTCTACTTATTTAAGAGGCTTTTCATCCAGTGTGGAGATGTCTCCATCTTGTTTAAAACACACGGACTCTATTTTATCTAAGTTCACATAGAGAGTGATGTCTCTTACTGCCTTCTCTAGGCTATGCAGCAGTCTATCTGTGCAAGTGTATTTGCAAAAGAATTGCACAAAATCCCCTCACTTAGAAATTCGAAGCAGTGCACGCACTGATCCAATTGAGACCATCCTATCACAACACCAACTACGGTGAACTCGAAGATGGTACACGGAGGAACGGAGGCCCCTAAAAGCGGTTCGAAGACCATATTAAGACAACGCTGAAGAAATGCACCTTCACACCTTTAAGTGTGGAAGATCTGGTCTCTAACAGACAGGGTTGGCGAGACGCCTGCTTCACAGCTCAATATTGAGATTGACAGGGCTGCAGAGTGGCGATATTTTCGTCGTCATGAACCACCAAATGCAGATGGGAATTTCCCTTAGCAATGTATGTGACCGCATCTGCAAGTCCAGAATTGGACTTACCAGCCACCAGAGGGTCCACAACTGTTGAAGACATAGAGTGATGTCATTGTCATCTGTGACGGACTTCTAGAAGACAAGAAAAGAAGACATAATTGAATATTTGTGGAGGCACGTGGTTTAATGGTTAGAGTTGTGGGAAATGAATTTGTGGACCCGAGTTCAAATCCTGGACAAGGCTGTTTGCATTACATGTAGTGCTAATACCCTTGGGAAAGGTATGAATCCAACTATTCTCCCTCCAGCTATGGGTAAATGGTTAAATCTAACTTACTGGACCTAAATTCCTCCATTGTATGTCACCTTGCCGAAAGAAAAAAATACCAAAAATCAGGGAATTAACCAAATTTAATGAAATTTTCAGTGTTGATATATTAATGAATAAAAGATATAATGCACCAGTTATTTTATTTAAAAACTTTTACTTTTTTTCAGGTCAGTTAACTCTGAACCACGTATCTTTGAGAATCTGTGTTATGCCTCAAAGATACTGACCTGAAAAAATGTAAAAGTTTTGAAATAAAATAACTAGTGCATTTAATCTTTTATTCATTAATATATCAACACTGAAAATTTCATTAAATTTGGTTAATTCCCTGATTTTTGGTATTTTTTTTTCTTTCGGTGGGGTGACATACGATGGTGGAATTTAGGTCCATTATGTTCGATTTAACCAGGTAAATAGTAGGGCAGACTGGACTCTTTAACCTCGACTAGATAACCAGTCTATGAGAAGGAAAACTCTGCTTAAGAAATTGACCTTGTGTTGCATCCTGCTCGTGCAGAGTGGTTGGTAAATATATATAATTGAATATTTGTAAAATATAAAAATGTAAGCAGTGTAAAGGTTATTAACACAGAAAATAGAAATGATGAGTTGAGTTCAAATCCTGACTAAGGCGGTTTACATTTACAATATTCCATCACCTCTTGTAGACAGAAGGATGCTAACAACAATAATATTATTATACGCAAGAACTAAATATCAACTTTTTCCCCCAAGCTATTTCTATTTCCATATTTGGGAAGGTATGACCTAATGTAATTTTTATCTATGGTCCAAACTAATGTCTAACAAACACTTCAAATAAAAGAATCAACTGCTAATGCTAATAATATGCACACCTAACTTTTAGTCTTTAAAATGTGTTGAGAAATGTGTTATACATGAATGATAATGGTAATTTTTATGATTAAAAAAATAATTTTTAGTCTTAAAAATGTGTTATACATGAATGATAATGGTAATTTTTATGATTAAAAAATAATTTTTCGTCTTAAAAATAATTTTTCAACTTAAAAATGTGTTGTGAAATGTGTTATACATGAATGATAATTGTAATTTTTATGATTAAAAAAAAATAATTTTTAGTCTTAAAAATGTGTTGGGAAATGTGTTATACATGAATGATAATTGTAATTTTTATGATTTTGAAAAAATAATTTTTAGTCTTAAAAATGTGTTGGGAAATGTGTTATACATGAATGATAATTGTAATTTTTATGATTAAAAAAAAAAAATTTTTAGTCTTAAAAATGTGTTGGGAAATGTGTTATACATGAATGATAATTGTAATTTTAATGATTAAAAAATGAATATCTTCCTGACTTCCTACCAGGTGGGATTAAAGTGTTTTTTACATTAGGATTTAAATTTTGAAATTTTTTTTGGGACATCCATCAAGGATCAATGTTGCTTTTCCGTAGTAATGGATCTGATTTCGAGGAAAATGTTAAGTGTCTTGAAATTCCTAAAAATCCATGTGCATGTACTTAACCATTTCCTTTACCATGCGCAGGATATGACGCAAGGTAAATTTTTAAGTGTTTTGAATTCAGTTTTCTTTCTCCTAGACTGGTTACTTAACCAAAGCTAAAGAACCCTGTCTGCTCTACTATTTACCTATAGTTGGGGAAACAAAAAGATGAATTAATACCTATCTCAAGTGTGAAGTAAAGCCTCATCTAGATTTGAATTCAGATTGTCAAAGCCCTGTTGGCTGGGGCTTTAGAATACACCGACTGCACCTCTGCAGAGGGATAAGAACTCCCCAATGGGGCCACCTGTTGGCCATGGGTGGAGACCTGTGATGCTTAAGGACAGAATCCTGGTGGATGAGCAATCCATGACTTGCAACACTCCACTTAGACCCTTACTTAGGCTAGACAGGCGGTCAGAGAGGCCCCTCTATCTGATAGTGAGGTTCCAGTTCTGGATGTTTAGGGAATGTGGAGCACCCCTTCATCACCATTGCTCTCTGGTCCACTCAGACCTGGAGTGGTAGTACCTGTTAGGGTCCTATCTATGGGTTAAATAGAAAAATGTGTTTATAAAAATATTGAGTATCCATTAAGAATGAATTTATTTCAAAACTTTATCGGCATTAAATGACCCACTGAAGTTGATATGCCGTAAAAAAAAAAATTGCCCATTTCATTTTCCATGATGATAACCATTACATCAAATGCACCTTCTTGGCATTCCTCACAAGGAGAAAAAAAAATCATGTGTATTCTGTGTGTATCTGTGCATTTGTTTGTTTGGTACCTTTCCGTCCACTAAGGACGATGTCATAGTGTAAAAAAAAAAAAAAATCTGCATCTGGGCAAGTGACTCTGCAGGCCAATTCTGAATAACAATCTTTGGTGCACTGAATGCACACAAACTGTGATGCTTTCTGGGGCTGCTGTCTTTTCTCTCTCTTTCTGGCTCTCTTTGCTGTTGAGGATACTCTCTTCTCTGCCTCACCCCTGTCCAGACCTTGCTTAACGTTAAGGCGCCAGGCTACTCTATTTTTTTGCATCTACCTCCCTCATGTTTGTTTCAATATGGCATATCCTCATGTCTCTCCTGCACATATCTTTAAATCGTAGGCATGGTCTACCGACCGATCAGAAGCCTTTTACTAATTCGCCGTACAAAAGATCTTTTGGGATGCATCCATTTGTGCATTTGTATTTCCTTATTAATTACTTATTTTAATCTTAATATTTTAAACATATATGTATATATTTACCAATCCATCTGCATGAACCGGATGTGACACAAGATCAATTTCTGGTTTAACAGGTTTGAATTCAGAATCTTCAACTAAAAAAAATATTTTCAACCCCAAACTCAATTTGATTAGTTTGTTCATGTAGCATTGGGTCCTGGTAAACAGAAAATCCTGTTAACAACACACACACACACACACACACACACACACACACATGCTGCAGCATATAAACCAGATATGTTCTCGATTTTGGCATCCTCATCCAAGGAGTTGCAACTGGCTATACTCGAGGCCCTCCTCATCAACAGATTCCGTCCCGCTGTTTGCATACAAAAACAAATTTTATTCTCTACTCCTTTTCGGATATACCGTTTTTGATCCAACCAAATTAGTTAGATGAAGTATTTGTATGATGCAATATGGAATGTGTAATTGATTATTTACAACACTGTCCGCCTTTAGGCTGTAATTGTACTTATCATGATAATATTATTACATCATGAGTTGATGTTGAGGCTGCAATTTGAACACTTAAAGGAATTACTCTTAAATGTTTATATTTAGAATCCAAATAAAATAGTAACTATGATATTCTAGATAGTAAAAAAGAAATATGCACAATTTAGTGATAGTGTTTTAAGTTTGGCTTGGTCAGGCAACATTTTAAAATTTGATTAGCAAAACCCATGAAAATTCTAGTTCAATTAGTATAATTTTTATCCAACTATTCCCTCTTCAGCTATGGGTGAATAGTAGGGCAGACTGGGCTCTTTAACAGAAAACTCTGCAAACCAGTTGTACTATAATTAAAAATTGACCCTATATTGCCTCCTGCTTGTGGTAGAGGGTTGGGTAAATACATACAGTAGATACCCACGTTCAAATCTAGATGAGGCTATTTGCATTTCATACAGTGCTAATACACTTGGGAAAGGTTTCCAACTGTTCTCCCTCCAGCTGTGGATAAATAGTAAGGCAGATTGGGCTCTTTAATCTCGGTATGGTAACCAGCCTAGGAAACTGAAAACTCTGCAAACCAGTTGTACTATAATTAAAAATTGAGCCTGTATTGCACCCTGCGTGTGGGGGAGGGGTTGTGTGGGGTAAATACATACTACTTACAAAAGGCCAGATCACTTGTGATTGAATGTATGATATATGAATTCAAACCTGTTAAACTCTGCTTAAAAAATGACCTTGTGTCACATCCTGCTTGTTTGGAGGGTTGGTAGATACATACATCAAACTGTTTGTCTGTTCCATAGAGAACAGACATACAAACTTTTTTCTTGAATAATAATAGAGATAGCGATAAAATAATATTAACTTATCTTTGATGATATTTTACTGACAGTCAATTTTAAAGTTCATCAATGTCTTCTTTTTTACTTTGATTCTTTGTTCATTGTACTTAATCTATGTCAAGTAGACAGAGAGTGTCTAAGTCCAATATCTTGTTTTTGTTTGTCATCTTTTACCTTTTCTCTTAATGAGGACAAGTTGAAAACAACCAAAAATCTCATTTGTTTCTTTATTTGAATTCTCTATATCTTTTTGTCTGACTTAAGATCGGCTAGGTAGTTATGTTTATAGGGTACCATTATAGTATTGTAGTATGTGGCCTATGAAATCATGTCTCTCTTGTAGTATGTGGCCTACCATAAAAAGTATATTATAAGGTTATAATAATAACTCCAAACCCTAACCCTATTTCAGAATTTTATAATATTTTAGAATTAAATAGATCTCTGATTCATGTAAATTATGGATAAATTATTTTTTAATTATTCCTAATTACTATATACAGCTTATGACTGAATTGCATTTCTTGAAATTGAATATATGTAAAAAATGATTAGTTTCAATAAATTGCCTACTACTTATATCTATAGATGTATACTTACTGAGGTAGGACACATTCAAACTGGATAGGCCACATACTATAACAAAATCAAAAAGGTAGGCCACATATTATAACAGAATCAAAAAGTAGGCCACACTGAATCTTAACGGTAGGCCACATACTATAACGGTAGGCCACATACTATAACAGAATCAAAAAGGTAGGCCACATACTATAACAGAATCAAAAAGGTAGGCCACATACTATAACAGAATCAAAAAGGTAGGCCACATGCTATAACAGAATCAAAAAGGTAGGCCACATACTATAACAACACTGTTTGTAGTCTTACTAGTAAAAATTTGTTTTATGTTAAAAAAAAATGTTTTCGTTTTTTATAGAATATATTATTTATGCAATTGAAAATATCAATGTTTTATCAGATTTATATGAAAGAATTACTGTAGCATAATTTATGGGGGGGCAATTGACTGACTAATGACCACGGAACTAGATTTTAAAATAAAAACGGAAGTTCCGGGTTTTGAGCGGAAATGGATGTGACCTTCCCCAACCCCCAGGACCACAAACAGAAGTAAAGAAAATCTTAATGGAAATAACATTTTTACTTTCATCAGGTCATTATGAGGTTATTTCCTAAAAATCCAACATAAACAAAGGGGAACCACTCTTGACTGATAAATTATTTATTTTCCCATTAAACTAACCTTAAACCCTAACCCTAACCCCGTCTTCTTTTTTCCTAGTAGATCAATCAATAAATAAATAATTTATCAGTCAAATTTTATTTTCTAACTTCTTTTCCTTCACATGTATTCTTTTATATTGGACTAGAAGCGACTACCCAGTGTCAACTGAGTAGAGTGGGGAGGGAAAAAAAACCTGGTTTATTGGTTTGTTTACTTCCGAGATTTACAAATGCTGGATATTTAAAAGTAGAATTACAATGCAATTTCTATGTATATTTTGATTTCTAAATATCTTTGAATATAAATCAAATCTTCATAATTTTTGTACAAAATGCAAGAACTGGTGATATTTAATGTGTAAATATATTTACTTTGTCATTAATTGTTTTATTTTTGTAGTTTCATCCGGACATACATACATACATTTTTCTTTCTTTTCTTTTGGGAGTCTTTCGCAGACGACGATTAAATCACTCCATATCTTCATTTGTGTACCCTCTGGTGGCTCATTAGTCCAATTCTGGACTTGTAGATGCGGTCACTCACATTGCAGGGGAAATTCCCATCTACATTTGGTTGTTCATGACGACAAAGTCCTGTTTATCTCATTATTGAGCTGCTTAGCTCCTGTGCGGCAGGCGTCTCGCCAACCCTGTCTGCTGGAGACCACATCTTCCATGAAGGTGTGATGTTACATTTCTTCAGCGTTGTCTTAATATGGTCTTTGAACTGCTTTTGGGGGACTCCTGTCCTCCGCATGCCATCTATGAGTTCACTGTAAAGTAGTCTGCAGGTATGCGGATCGTGTGACCCAACCATCGCAGTTGGCGTTGGCAGCCCAGTTGTCTTGGACTTTTCCCTGCCACTGGACTAACCGTGGGACTGCCAAGATAGTGGACTGGGGTCTGTGCAGCCTCTTTCCACTTAAAATATTTCACACACAAGTTTAACATCATTCCACCTTCCACCTTTCACTTCATACATACATACATACACACATACACACCAACTGCCCTTTATATATGTATAAGTAAGTAAAGTCGGTATCAGCCATACAGCAAGGGAGTCTATCCCCTTTTTACTAGCGCTAGACCAAGAAGATTGATTTTGCATCTGAGGTGGAGTACCACACTTTCCATCAGCTCCTTATTTTACCGCACATATCCTTGTGCTACTCATGCGCTGTGTGGGCGAGGGCCAGTATTGAACCGAGTACCTTGTCATTCCTAGGTGGACTCTCTACCAACTGAGCTAAACCGGCCCTAATTGTATAGATCAGCTCGGTAGGTAGGTAGGTAGGTAGTATATAAATATATGTATAGATTAGGGGCCGGGTTAGCTCAGTCGGTAGAGCGTTCGGCTAGAAACCACAAGGTTCCTAGTTCGATACCAGTCCTCGCCAACTCAGCGTATGAGTAGCTCAGGGATCTGTGCGGTAAAGTAAGGAGCTAATGGTAGGTGTGGCGCTCCACCTCAGACGCCAAAAACAATCTCCTTTGTCTAGCGCTATTGAAAAAGGGGATAGACTCCCTTGCTGATTGGCTGATACCGACTTTAGGCCGCCCCGACGACTTTACTTACTTTACTTATAGATGGGAATAATTCTTAACTAGTGCCACTTTGGTTTCATAGATTCTTCTTGCAACGTTTCTACAAAGATTCTATAGAGATTGTATTTATATCATAAATATTTAATCACTCATTATCAAAATAGATAAGATAATTATTAAAGTATTACAAGACTTGTTGACAGTATTATCAACTCTCCTTCATCTGCAATTTAGTTATTACTCCAAAACACTATCACATGATTCTTTTTTTTTTCTTCTTTTTTTTCTTATAACCTATGGACTGTGCCCTTGTATCTTGTAATTTTGAAATCAATCAATCAATAAATACATTGCTTTGTTATAAAACTTATTTTATTATTCATCTGTTGAAAATACAAATGACTAATTGAGGTGAAAAAAGAACAGCATTGTTTGCTGAATATTCTTCATTAATTATCTTTTCATTTGTCTGTATTTTTTGAGATAAGGTTTGAAGTGTAGAATTTTTGATTTTTTGCACTGTTGTCCTCATCTTTATTGTGGTATGTATAAACACGTTTTGGATGCTATATCCTCCGGCCTGATTCAGCTTGCAACACAGCTGAATACTGATCACCTTATATGAATCTGAAGCGCGTTGTGTAATGGTTAAAGTCATGGGAAATGGACTCGTCGCTCAGAGTTCAAATCCTGGACGGGGTAATTGCATTTCACTTAGCGCTAATAACCTTGGAAAAGGTATGAATCCTACTCTCCCTCCAGCTATGGGTAAATAGTAGGGCAGACTGGGCTCTTTAACCCTGGTTAGGCAACCGGTCTAGGAGAAGCAAAACTCTGAATTCAAACCTGTTGAACTCCGCTTAAGAAATTGACCTTGTGTCGCATCCTGCTCGTGCGGAGGGGTTAGTAAATATATATATCCTCCGGCCTTCCTCAGGTGTTCCCTGTGTATCCCAGCATAGCAATAACCTAATCTGGTAAATCATTTTTAACAGTTTGATCACACAGGTGTCAAAGAACTTTTGAAGATCTCATTTAAATAATGGTGTCATTGTCTTTTATACAATTTTATGGTAGGAATTTAGTCACTTAAAGTTCAAGATTACCGGCCTGAGGATACAGCGGCCTGAATCTTATGTTTATACATAGCACAATAAAGATGAGGACAACAGTCTAAAATATCAAAATTATTCACATCAAACCTTATCTCAAAAATACAGACAAATAAAATGCAGAGACAAATCTATTAATAATGGAGATTCGCTTCCGGTTTTTGTCTGTAACAAAAATTACGTCACTGCTTACATCACATTTCCCAAAATCGTCATAACATAGAATAAAATTTATTCTACGATTTTTGGCAGGTTCAAATTTTGAGTGTATTTATTTAATAAATACACTCAAAATTTGAACATGCAACATTAGACAGTCCTCATTGTTTTTTAAAACAAGTTTTAATAAATACATGACTGGTATTATATATCTATATATAGTTTGTTTTATTTTAATACATATTTAAAGTTTACATTTCAAATTGTTTTATTTTTTAATCCTTTAATGAATTTGATGATTTTACTTACTTAGGGTACAAACTCGCTGACATTGAATTTTTTTACTCCCACCCCTCAGGCAAAATGTTTCAAAAATCTATTTTTACATCGCCCGGAGGGTGTTTTTTTAATTTTATACTAGTAATTTAAATTTCTTTTTCTTTCTATTTTTTAGGTTTTTAACTTAATTGTTCATCTTGTTGTGAGGCAACAATGGCGGAAGCCCACTCAGCTGTTGCCTTCTCATTTAGTATTACATCAGAGGGAGTTGATCTTAATGTCAACCGAGATATTTTCAATTTGATCTTCCAAAGTGGTGTCATTGCATGGAAGAAACGATTAGGAAGACTAAAGGTAAGTAAAACTTTTTTAGGGGCTCTTCGCAGAATTGTGTCCCTAAATATTTATATTTACTTATCAATAAAAATATGGCTTACTTTTAACATTGACTTAACAGAATTTTTTTATTTTATTAAATTCTTGAACAGAGATAATATTTTGTAAATTGAAAAAAGTAGTTCCCGAGAGAAATTGAAAAGGCAACAAAAACCTGAAATTACAAGAAATAATAACTAAAGCAAAAAAAAGGGAGGTAACTCCTAGTTCATGACTGTCACTGCCTCTTGAACTTGAAAGAATAGAAAACCTATTTCTTCTATATCTCTTTATAGTTATGTTTTTTTTCCTTTTTTGTTTTTCTCATGATAACTATCCACAACATAAAGGTTTTTCGTGTATTGGATTTAACACTTGAATTAAAACTGAGCACCTCTTCTTACTCACTTCTAACAGAACCGAAATTCTTTATCATATCTTAACCATAAAAAGTGAATATCAAAAAATTCTGCAGCCTGAAATAAAGTTTAGAAAAAATTATTTATCATTTACAAGATAATACTTTAAAACTTCAGACAACACATTCAAGAAAATAAGTATTACAAAAAGATATCTTTACCAGTTTCAAAAAGAAATTCAGTTAAATCGAACTTAACAGACCAAAATTCCACCATCGTATGTCACCCTGCCGAAAGAAAAAAAATACCAAAAATCAGGGAATTAACGGAATTTAATGAAATTTTTAGTGTTGATATATTAATGAATAAAAGATATAATGCACCAGTTATTTTATTTCAAAACTTTTACATTTTGCAGGTCAGTTAACTTCGAACCACATATCTTTGAGAATCTGTGTTATGCCTCAAAGATACGTGGTTCAAAGTTAACTGACCTGAAAAATGTAAAAGTTTTTAAATAAAATAACTGGTGCATTATATCTTTTATTCATTAATATATCAACACTGAAAATTTCATTAAATTCGGTTAATTCCTTGATTTTTGGTGTATTTTTTTGTTTCAGTGAGGTGACAAACGATGGTGGAATTTAGGTCTGTTGAGTTCGATTTAACCATGTTTGTATTCACAAAAAAGTAGTAAAGATGGTAGAGTGGCCTAGTCTCGGTAGTAGCTGGCCAGTGAGGGCGTCTATTCCCTTTTCACTAGCACTAGACCAGGGAGATTGTTTTTGCATCTGAGGTGGGGTGCCACAGCTACCATCAGCTCCCCACTTTACTGCACAGATCCAAGTTGTACTACTCATATGCTGAGTTGGTGTGGGCTGGTATCTAAGCTTGAACCTTGTGGTTTCAAGACATGCTCTACCGACTGAGCTAAACCGAATTTATTTTATTGCAGAAATGAAAGACACTATTGACTTCCAAATACAAAAAAATAGATATATAAATAAATAATAAAAAGTTCATTGTTTATTTGTCATGTTGTTTTTGTTTTTTTTTTGTTTTTTTTTAAATTTTTATTTATTTATTTATTTTATTTATTTATTTATTTTTTTTTTAGAACACATTCCGTACTGGTATTTATCCAGTAACTCCTTTTGGATTGGCCTCAATCATTGTGATAGTTACAGCTATGAAATTTGCTGATTGGGTTCCTCCTTCGATAAATTTTGAACTTAGGTTAAGTTATTGGTAAGTTATACTCTCTCTCTCTCTCTATCTATCTATCTATCTATCTATATATATATATATATTAGTAAATGAAGAAAAACTCTAAACTTGCTTCATTACAATAATTTATTTCAACCATATTAATACGGCATCTTCAGGTAATCACAAGAACATGACTCTTACGTAAGAGTCATGTTCTTGTGATTACCTGAAGATGCCGTATTAATACGGTTGAAATAAATTATTGTAATGGAGCAAGTTTAGAGTTTTTCTTCATTTACTAAATTTCTTGCTCTGTCTTTACTCACTGGTATTAGGCACATTGAGCTCTCCTTATGGTCTACCTTCATCAGCTTGGTTAAACCACACATGGAAAGACCCTAATTACGAAAAAAAAACTATATATATATATATATATATATATTATAATAATGGTACACAGTAATAACCCAATCAAGTCTCACCATAAGGATCTTCAGGGTTAAATCCACTGGATTAATCAAGATATTGATTAATTGCAGTCAATTGCACATGTGTATTTTTTGCGATGACGGTTGGTTATCCAAAAAAATACACACGTGCAATCGACTGCAATTAATCAATATCTTGATTAATCCAGTGGATTTAACCCTGATATCCTTATGGTGAGACTCAAGTAGGTTATTACTGTGTACCATTATTATAATAAATTTGTTCTACTCACGTGTTGTGAGCGCTTTATATTTGTTATATCACTGTCTTATCATTGTGAAACTTGCATCAACTAACCATTGTGACCATCTTCACTGGTAAGTCACCTTTTCTACAAATACCACACACATATATATATATATATATATATATGATGTTGTTATGGAATCCACATATGCTTCTTTGTTGTTATATCTGATGAGTGTATACATTTATCTCTCTCTCTCTATCTATCTATCTATCTATCTATCTATATATATATATATATATATATATATATATATATATATGTGTGTGTGTGTGTGTATTAGGGAAAAATTCTTGGCTGATTTTGAAGCATGAAAAAATTGTTTCTGATCCTAATTTTTTCATGCTTTGAAAACAACCAAAAATTTTTCCCTAATATGTAATATAGGTAAATATATATACTCATCAGAAATAAATTCATTTCGACATTTTTGCCTCTTCAGGTCTGATTTTTTAAATGGATAATGATTACATATCAGGTCTAGTTGAAATGCTTTCATGTAATGTTTGCTTCAAATTCATTCTTAAGAATTTTAAGATAACACTGAGCTGTACAAAAATATCAAAACTTTTAATCATTTACTAAATCAGTAATGATTAAATTTTACTAGCAAATATATGCACCCTCCGGGTGCAAGTATTTAAGTTTTAATGTAATAAAATATTGTATTAAATTAGAAAGGCTAATGAAAATAAATAAGAATACAGATAAAAAGATTTGAAACAGAGGGAGTATAATAAAAGATTTGAAGCAGAGGGAGTATAATAAAAAATGGAACAACTGAAACTTACTCTTCCATCACTCTCGTCTTTCATTGTTATTTTTTCTAATTTAAGTATTTAGTTATAAGAGGAAGTAAAGAATAAAATGACAGTTATTTTATCTTGTTAATGGATTTCATTTAAGATTCATTGAAGAGATTTTTGCTTATATTCATTAAAATAAAACCAAACAGTTAGAAATCAATAATACTAAGCACATATTTATTAAATTCGATTTTTTAATATTAATATGCAAATTAGGCTTCCCGTTCACAGTGTAAACCGCTATTTTGTTGTATATATAAATATAATTGCATGTTGTCAGTATGTAGACATAGTTAACAGTATTAATAATGTAAGACAATTTTATTAATAATTGAGGTTTAGATAAAAAAAATAAAATCATGGAGAATGTGATGTCAATAACTAAGAGAATTGTGACTTGAGTAGGAATATAGTTTCGGTTACAGACAGAAAAACACAGAATCTCCATTATAATAAGATTTGAAATAATCCTTAATTTTCTTTTTTTTTTCTTTCTCCCAATTTTACCAGGCTTGCTATGTTCCATCCAACATTTTGTAAACTTATAGAGTGTTATCTTTATGGAATGTTTATTTGTGCAATAATGACCCTCATCCTTCGTTCCACCATGAAATTTCTCTTCACATACCAAAATTGGATCTATGAAGTTCGAAAGGTCACATCAGTCAGAACAAAAATGTGGATGGTAAGAAAAAAACTTTTTCCTATTTTTAATTTCAAAATAAGTATAAGTAATTGAGAGTTACCTCCCCTATTTTATTATTACCTCCCCTTTTGGGAACTCTTTGGTGTTTCTAAGAGTATATAAGCTCTCAGTTAACTGTAACATTATTTTAAATAGAATAAAGTTTCCTTAAGCGTATCCGCGTTTTCATTTATCTTTACAATCATATAGATATATATAGATGTGAATAAGGTTTTTCTTCTATATATTGAAGTGTCTGGAATGGGTATACATGTTCTTTTTTTTTTATATACCATCAGATTTTAAAAAATATTTTACCACCCTGTAAATACCCATTTTTTAATTTTTTTTATAAAGAAAATATTTGTACATATAAAAATTAAAGGAAATGAGGGGGAGAAAAAAATAATAAATGGAAGGGGGGGGGATTCTAAATACAACCTGGTATACCCTCAAATAATGGGAAGAACTTCTGGCAGATATGATGTGCTGTTGGAATGGTCCTCCTTCTAATTGGAAAGGTATCACTTGTTGGAATGGTCCTCCTTCTAATTGGAAAGGTATCACTTGTTGGAATGGTCCTCCTTCTAATTGGAAAGGTATCACTTGTTGGAATGGTCCTCCTTCTAATTGGAAAGGTATCACTTGTTGGAATGGTCCTCCTTCTAATTGGAAAGGTATCACTTGTTGGAATGGTCCTCCTTTCTAATTGGAAAGGTATCACTTGTTGGAATGGTCCTCCTTCTAATTGGAAAGGTATCACTTGTTGGAATGGTCCTCCTTCTAATTGGAAAGGTATCACTTGTTGGAATGGTCCTCCTTCTAATTGGAAAGGTATCACTTGTTGGAATGGTCCTCCTTCTAATTGGAAAGGTATCACTTGTTGGAATGGTCCTCCTTCTAATTGGAAAGGTATCACTTGTTGGAATGGTCCTCCTTCTAATTGGAAAGGTATCACTTGCTCAAATACGGGACGTGCCAACCCAGCGAGATCTGATGCTAAGACCCAAAATATTCAATGAACTGGGGGGCATCACTGACGAACAGTCGCAGTGTAAGTTAATATATATATTTTCAAAGGATAGAAAAAAAATTTGGTCCTAGAAACTCCACATACAATGTTAACCAATGTTGTGAAATTAATATTCAGAATATTAGTTCAAATAATTGGTGGAATGATGACAATGTTTCATCTGAGGATTTTAGAAAATTTAAGAGTTTTATAATTTGCTTAACTCTTAACATCCTGTTGAGATTTTTCTAAGTCCAGAGCATTCCTATAAGGATATATAAAAAAATGGCTAAAAATGACTTTTGCATCTAAAGTTACCTATTATTTCCCTTAAATCAAAGATTTCTACATACGTTTAATATTAAATTTAAACAAAGGCTATTGTTTGGGACTGATTAGTTAAAACTAATGTGACTTCTAGCCGGGTGGAATAAGGTGGTATAGGACTTTAAGAGTTAAAGCATTGTGTGTATATTGGTTTGCCAGTTCGTTTTTCAAGACTATCACAATGAAAGTGTAAATAAAAACAAAGTAACTATGATGTTGTTCATTTACCTTTGATTTATTTTCTTAACATTTTGGGATGAAAAAATCCCTTTGTCAGAAGATTTCTTAAAGCACAGAACCCTGAAAGAGAGATGTGGTCTGTTACTAGAACCTGCCCATTGTTTTGTAGTTTGTGATTGTGTTTATGCTTGTTTAATAATGTCTTATTCTTCTGAATCTGAATTTATTTTCTTAACATTTTGGGATGAAAAAATCCCTTTGTCAGAAGATTTCTTAAAGCACAGAACCCTGAAAAGAGAGATGTGGTCTGTTACTAGAATCTGCCCATTGTTTTGTAGTTTGTGATTGTGTGTATGCTTGTTTAATAATGTCTTATTCTTCTGAATCTGAATTTATTTTCTTAACAATTTGGGATGAAAAAATCCCTTTGTCAGAAGATTTCTTAAAGCACGGAACCCTGAAAAGAGAGATGTGGTCTGTTACTAGAATCTGCCCATTGTTTTGTAGTTTGTGATTGTGTGTATGCTTGTTTAATAATGTCTTATTCTTCTGAATCTGAATTTATTTTCTTAACATTTTGGGATGAAAAAATCCCTTTGTCAGAAGATTTCTTAAAGCACAGAACCCTGAAAAGAGAGATGTGGTCTGTTACTAGAACCTGCCCATTGTTTTGTGGTTTGTGATTTGTGATTGTGTTTATGCTTGTTTAATAATGTCTTATTCTTCTGAATCTGAATTTATTTTCTTAACATTTTGGGATGAAAAAATCCCTTTGTCAGAAGATTTCTTAAAGCACGGAACCCTGAAAAGATAGATGTGGTCTGTTACTAGAATCTGCCCATTGTTTTGTAGTTTGTGATTGTGTGTATGTTTGTTTAATAATGTCTTATTCTTCTGAATCTGAATTTATTTTCTTAACATTTTGGGATGAAAAAATCCCTTTGTCAGAAGATTTCTTAAAGCACAGAACCCTGAAAAGAGAGATGTGGTCTGTTACTAGAATCTGCCCATTGTTTTGTAGTTTGTGATTGTGTGTATGCTTGTTTAATAATGTCTTATTCTTCTGAATCTGAATTTATTTTCTTAACATTTTGGGATGAAAAAATCCCTTTGTCAGAAGATTTCTTAAAGCACAGAACCCTGAAAAGAGAGATGTGGTCTGTTACTAGAATCTGCCCATTGTTTTGTAGTTTGTGATTGTGTTTATGCTTGTTTAATAATGTCTTATTCTTCTGAATCTGAATTTATTTTCTTAACATTTTGGGATGAAAAAATCCCTTTGTCAGAAGATTTCTTAAAGCACGGAACCCTGAAAAGAGAGATGTGGTCTGTTACTAGAATCTGCCCATTGTTTTGTAGTTTGTGATTGTGTTTATGCTTGTTTAATAATGTCTTATTCTTCTGAATCTGAATTTATTTTCTTAACATTTTGGGATGAAAAAATCCCTTTGTCAGAAGATTTCTTAAAGCACGGAAACCTGAAAAGAGAGATGTGGTCTGTTACTAGAATCTGCCCATTGTTTTGTAGTTTGTGATTGTGTTTATGCTTGTTTAATAATGTCTTATTCTTCTGAATCTGAATTTATTTTCTTAACATTTTGGGATGAAAAAATCCCTTTGTCAGAAGATTTCTTAAAGCACGGAACCCTGAAAAGAGAGATGTGGTCTGTTACTAGAATCTGCCCATTGTTTTGTAGTTTGTGATTGTGTTTATGCTTGTTTAATAATGTCTTATTCTTCTGAATCTGAATTTATTTTCTTAACATTTTGGGATGAAAAAATCCCTTTGTCAGAAGATTTCTTAAAGCATGGAACCCTGAAAAGAGAGATGTGGTCTGTTACTAGAATCTGCCCATTGTTTTGTAGTTTGTGATTGTGTGTATGCTTGTTTAATAATGTCTTATTCTTCTGAATCTGAATTTATTTTCTTAACATTTTGGGATGAAAAAATGCCTTTGTCAGAAGATTTCTTAAAGCACAGAACCCTGAAAAGAGAGATGTGGTCTGTTACTAGAATCTGCCCATTGTTTTGTACTTTGTGATTGTGTGTATGCTTGTTTAATAATGTCTTATTCTTCTGAATCCCTGTGTGTGTGTGTGTGTGTGTGTGTGTGTGTGTGTGTGTTTAATAATATCTTAGTATCATTCCAAATGTTTGTGTGTGTGTGTGTGTATTGTTTTTCTTATGTATGTTTATGTGCTTTATGTTGCTTCCTTCTTTTGTTTTTAGATGATGTACTTATTCTGGGAACTGAATCTTCTCATCCTGTAACTTTCATCAACTTTAAATGTTACATAATTATTAGATCCCTAATACTTATATAAGGTAGTATAGAAACATAATGGCGATTAGTGCAGCTTATGGCCTTGAGAGTGAGTGACGCCGCTTGACCTCACTCTCACCTTGCCTTCCGGGGATAAGTCGTGAGAACCAGAAGGCATAGAAGACCCTGTCTTCCGGTTTAAGGATAGTAAGTAAGTCTCAGAGTTAGCAGGTAGGAGCCGAGCCCGATAGGATGTAAGTCGATCTGCGCAGATGTCTGGTGGGGATTTAACAATAAAATAAGATCAAAAGTTAATGTGTTTATTATCTAAAAACTAACAATGACACAGGGCTTCTGATAATGAGAAATCCCTAACAGAAAACCAGACCGAAGTCCCCAAGTCAACTCCAGACACAAGATCTTTGAAGATGCCAGACCAAGTCAAGATGTTAGAAGAAATAGCAAAGTTGACCAGAAGTAAGAAGTAAGAAAGGGTATGCAACATAAAATCAGTTTCAAAGAATTTATAGAAACAATTTAGAACAAATTTGCAATAGTGAAGGAATTCTCAGCCATTTTTAAGAGAGGCGATCTAAATTCATTCTGACTTTACAAACATTCTTTGATTTCGCAGATTATTGCAATTTGGGAACTGGACAAACAGAAATTTCAAGAATTTAATTTATATTTTTAAAAATAAATTTTCTTACAGGTTTTATAAGGAATTAATGATTTTTGAATGTGTTTAATTTCTGAAATATATATATTTTTTTTGTACAGGTTTTCATAAAAGCTTTCAAATTCATAAGTCACAAACCCCTACTGACCAGTTTTCAAGGTTTACTTCCAAAGTTAACTGTGCCTTCAGTGAAAGATACTATGAGACGGGTAAATATTTAAATTCATATATATATATATATATATATATATATATATAATTATTTTTCTATTTCATTATTAAATATTAAAATATTTGCTTGAATTGTGTAAAAAGAAACAAAAAAAAAAAACAAATTAATATTCATGAATCATGAAAGGAGCCAGCCTATTAAGTGGTTAGGGTTACCAGTTAAACAGAATTGATGTGCAAAACCCGAAATCTGTAAGGATTCTGGTTTAATTTCATCACTAATGAACTCATTTAGTGCATTGACAAAGATTTTATTGAAAAGTAAATTTTTGTTGTATAAAATAAATGTTTTTTTTTTTTTAATCATATATCTATGAACTTATTGATGCTAAATTTGTTTTAATTTTAATTTTGTCATTCAAATGTGCTATCAATAATTGTTTACATTTAATGTATATGAAAATGGCAATTTGATACATTGATCATTATCTTTTCTTTAATGTATTATCTCTGATTGGTTGTCTAACGTTTTGGTATATTCACAGTACCCAAACATATATACATAACGTGGTGGTGATATATTCACCGTACTAAAAAGGCATTCTGCACGTGGCGGTTATTTTGTTGATAAAAATTACAACGCGAGAAATATGTAGTCACAACTGCTAGCCTTTATTATTGTGCTCGTCTCATGGGTTTGTATCAGACAGGAGGAAAGTGCAGAGAGACAGGGAGAGAGAACTATTAAACTACCGTAATCCCACACGGGACCAAGGGCAGGTCTTAACCCTACGCTGTCCCAAATTGAAAAGAGACCGGTACCTTTCTTCGTTGTTCCAAGTCACCACGTGACTTCCGGTTCCGGTCAACACCTGAAACTTCCGGTTTACACTCAATTCTCCATTCGGGGGTCACGCCCCGGTCAAATCATCGTTCATCCTGTTTTGTGCTCATCACTATTTTTTTAACCTTTACTCTCTCACTTATTTCTTTCTTCCTCCCCCTTCCATTAGTAGTCCTTGCCAAATACAATCTTGCTACAGTTGTTGCGTATCACAGGGCCATTATATAAGAATTCCTGAATTATTCATTAAATTAAATAGCGAATCATAAAAAGAGGTGGCCTAATAACAGGTCGGGATTACCGGTTGAACAGATATGATGTTGCAAAACCTGAAATCTGTAAGGATTCTGGTTTAACATCACTAATGAACTCCTTTAGTGCATTTCAGTAAATGTTTAACAAGACCTGTGTAATTTAGAATATCTAAGATAAAGTATTTTACTTTAATTTTGGAGATGTGTATATTTTAGATTGGCTTCTTAAGAATTTTCATTTATTTTTATAAAATTCATCATAAACTTCCTTTTTTTTTTTTTAAAACTATTTTTCTCCATATTTTCTTGACCATTTGTTCTTTTTTTTTGTCATTTTCCTTTGCAGTACCTTCGCTCGGTTAAACCATTGTTAGATGAAGAGAACTATAAACGCATGGAAGGTTTGGCGCAGGAGTTTGAAAATGGTATTGCTAAGAAACTGCAATTGTACCTTATCCTTAAATCCTGGTGGGCAACAAATTATGTGAGTAAATTTATTTTTTATAATTACTAGTACAAAATAAAAAACATTACAAAAGGTCATCAGTTTGTGTGCAGTCATTGCACCAAAGACTGTCACTCAGGAATTGGCCTGTCACTTGCACAGATGCAGATAATTTATTTATTTTATTCTATTTAAAAATTTATAATTTTCTTTCTTTTTTTTGGGGGGGGGTACACTACACCATCGTCTTTAGTGGACGGAACAGTGCCAACAGCAATATACTATCACCTATATATTTATTTTTAAACCAAAGATAGCAGAATTTAATTATTTTTAGTGAAACATTATCTAACCAAAACGGATATTATTAGGTTATTCATTACTAAACTCTATAGTATCTAAACTCTGTAATAGGAAATTAGATATACTAGTACAAAATAAAAAAACGCCCTACAGGCGATCTAAAAATAGATTTTTGAAACATATTGCCTGAGGGGTGGAAGTAAAAAATTCAATGTCAGCGAGTGTGTTCCCTAAGTAAGTAAAATCATCAAATTCATTAAAGGATTAAAAAATAAAACAATTTGAAATGTAAACTTTAAATATGTATTAAAATAAAACAAACTATATATAGATATATAATACCAGTCATGTATTTATTAAAACTTGTTTTAAAAAGCAATGAGGACTGTCTAATGTTGCATGTTCAAATTTTGAGTGTATTTATTCTATGTTATGACGATTTGGGGTAATGTGACGTAAGTAGTGACGTAATTTTTGTTACAGACAAAAACCGGAAGCGAATCTCCATTATTAATAGATTGGCTTGATATAATATTTATACACAGTGATTGAAAAGTATTTTTAAACTATTTATAATTTCTTTTATATGCCTGTTGTCAATACTTGGGAGAATATTGAAGATTTGATTTTTATGCAAAATGGTGTTCCTCCATATTTTGCTGCTGTTGTTTGCGAAAAGCTGAATCAACATTTTCCTGGGAGATGGATGGGTAGACGTGGTCTGCACAAGTGGCTACCCAGAAGCCCGGATTTAACACCTTGTGACATTAGTGGTGTATACATTTTAAGATGGCTTGTTAGAAACTGTTTTATTTGCTTTTATCATTAACTGTATTTGTACTTATCTACATACCTACCTGCTGTGTGCATAACATTTCTTGCAGTCCTACTCACAAAAAACAAACGTTTATTCTATTGCAAGTTACCTAATATCAATATTAGGATAAATAAATATTTCAATCTGTATTGTTTTAGTAATAAAGTAAGTAAAGTCGTCGAGGTAGCCTAAAGTCGGTATCAGCGAGGGAGTCTATCCCCTTTTCACTTGTGCAAGACCAAGGAGATTATTTTAGCATCTGAGGTGGAGCGCCACACCTACCGTCAGCTCCTTACTTTACCGCACAGATCCCTGTGCTACTCATATGCTGAGTTGGCGAAGACCGGTATCGAACTAGGAACCTTGTGGTTTCTAGCCGAACGCTCTACCAACTGAGCTAACAACTTTAGATAATGTAAAAAGCTTTCCACGATCGGTATGTAACTGGAACTATAGAAATTAGTATAACAACACTAGTTCAAATTCTGGATGAGGCTGGTTGCATTTCACATGTCACTAATACCCTTGAGAAAGGTATACATCCAACCATTCTCCCTCCAGCTATGGGTAAATAGTAGGGCAGTAAATGTGTTGTCTGTTTTTTTTGTTTTTTTTCACATATCCTCTAAAATGTGTGCTGGATATTTCAAATAGCTTGTATAGAAATATGTTAAACTTTTTTATTTTCTAGGTGTCTGATTGGTGGGAAGAATATGTTTATCTAAGAGGTCGTTCTCCAATCATGGTCAACAGTAATTTTTATGGAGTGGTAAGTACATTTTGTTTTTTCTCAAATAATTTCACTTATCTTGGGCAGAGCAGTGAGAGTGCTGAAAAATATTGTTATCGCTACCTCTTTTCTATTGTTAATGACATTCAATTTAAAAAGATAAGATTTTGTATTGACTGTGTATACGTTGCCTGTATTTAGGTACTTATTCTTTTGGTGTGATTTTTCTTCAAATATTATCAAATTTGGAAACTAATTCAGATGAATAAAGTGTACTAATATTTATCTACTAATAACCCAGCCTTCAGGTCCAGGGTATTCAGACACCGGTGTTATGTTCGCCTATCGTTTTCAACGTTTACAAACGCTTTTCCATCAGAGACCAAAGACAATGAGAGGTGCACATGCAAAAATTCGCAAAGAACAACAAGACATAATATATATTTTTATAACATAATCTTTAATCCAGCAGTTATAAGCTGAGAGCAGGATTAAACGGACGCCGACAGGCTAGGATTAATAAAGTCATTAGGCAGAATCTCTTTCGTGTCAAATAACAATTTTTCCTGACAGAAGAAGTTTGTACTTAGCTTTTGTGGGTTGGTTCATCTTCTGTTGATTATTCTGGGATATATCCTTATTTTGGTTATTTATCTGGTCTGCATGAAGATGGCATTGGGATTCCAACTGTCTGTAGTCATCAAATTTTCTTCATGGTGACGATTTTAAGGTTTCGTCCAGCCATATTTATTTATTTATATTTTTTAATTTTTTCGTTTTGCTAACTCCCTATGCCCTAATCTCAATTATCTACCCAGAGCTGAATGGGTGACCCAACGGGTCACTTTTTGTCTAGTATTTAATATAAAATTCAGCTTTGTTTTAGTACTGTGAATTGAGACAAGTATTATGTCCTTCAAAAATCAGCCTTCAATATCTAAGATAAAATTGAATCTATATATCAATACTCATGTTCCTTAATTGTACAACCGTTTTAATCTTGCAACCCCCTCTGGTGAAAAATGAGACCATCCAAACCGTCCAAGATGAAATGCAAAAATGTAAATCCTGCCCCTCGGGGTAGTCCAGAGTGCTTCGGCCTCTGGACCGGTAAAGTAATTAACAGTATTGATCCCAGGGGCTATCCCCCCAGGCAATGCCTGCCCCATTGATTTAAAGGGGCAGGGCTGGGTTTATTGCCCAGTGCCTCTTGAGGGGGAATGCCAACAGGATCAACGCATTTTTTGCATTTACCACCCATAAGTCTCGGCTCGTGGGTGGGCCCACATCAAAAGACCTTGTGTCACATCCTCATACGTGGGATGAGTGGTCAATACCTAAACCCTGATTATCTGGTGTTGCTTATCTGCTGAATTCTTATTTCTTATGAGTGTTTTCACCTTAGCTAAATAATGGATCATTCCATTTCTATTATAAAGAAACGGAAGTGAAAGGACATGCTACACAGAAAAAATATAATAAAAAAGAAAGAGTGTAGGGGAAAGATAGAGAGAAGGGGTGAGTGCACAGAAAGTACTAATGCTAATCTGTTTCAATCAAATATAATAAAAAGAAGGAAAGAAAGAAGAAAAACAGAGTTAGAGAAAGTTGAATCAAGATTATTATAGTATTATTTGGATTATTCGGACTATTGTCCTCATCTTCATTGTTATCTGTACAATGTTTCAGCTGATGTGTCCTCCGGCCTTCTTCAGGTATTTCTTGTCGGACTCGGGAACCTTCTTTTCGGACTCGGGGAACCTTCTTGCCGTAATCAGGAGCCATCACGGAACTTTGAACCTAACCCTTTATTCAGTCCACGCGGGTATCCTGTTCTCATTCTGCTAACCATAGCTGGGGTACAGGTGTTAAGCTGTGTTAATTATTATTCTATATTACTGCTGACCAGGATTGAACATGCAATCTAGAGTTAACTGTCACTTAGAACTGTCTTAGCCTAGTGGATAAAGGAGTTAGGTTATGTGTCCAATTAAAAAATTCTGAGAAAAAGATTATTATAGTTTTTACATATTGAACTATTTTACAATAGCTTTTAAGTTAACATATCAAATTTTGTAATGAATATTAATATATAGATCATAACACAAGCTGGTTGACTGAATGTATTTTTTAAATTTTGAGTTTCTTGAACAGATCTTAGATAATCCAATTGTAGATGATGGGAATTAGAATTTCACATTTTTGTTTCATGAATTTTATTACCCTGTTTTTTTCTTCTAAAATTGCTCTAATTTCTTCTTCTTTTTCTTTCTTTAGGATGCAGTTCTATTGAATCATTCTAACATTCAAGTATCTCGAGCAGCCAACCTTATCTACGGCATGTTACTATATCGACGTAAACTAGAAAGGCAAGAGCTGAACCCTGTAAGTAGTCATTTTTATCTAACGTACAAATTAATATTTTTTAAGAAGGTGTCTTGCTTGCTAGGAAGAAGATTTCTTTTTAATGTTTAGTTGAGTTTTCATCAAAACTCACTCTATGAGAATGAAAGACAATACAGAAAAACTAAAGAATAAGTTGATAGAAAATACAAATCAAAATTAATGGTTGACAATGCTTCCTCTGTTTCTGTGATGGCATTCACTCTGGGTTGGTTGAGCCGGCTCCATCCAAGGAATTTACCTGTGGTGGATTCATGGAAGGAGTAACAAGGGAATTGGAAATTCACAAGCGTCCTCCAAACCCTGCATGCCTATCCCAGTCAGGGGAAGGAGATGCCTTGTTTGCCACAGATTTTCCACAGATGCAGAGACAAGTATACTAAAAGCCATTGATTCCTGAACATGATAGAGACGCCCTTTGGATTTTCACCAGAGCCCCTTTAGCCGGGTTGTGGTCCTAATACCACTGGGTATCAGACCAGTCCACTTTAGAAGGCCCTACCAGAAACTTGAGTACAGCTCTGACACTACCACGTTTTACCACCCTACCACAGTGAGGAGGGATTGGATTTAAGGTGGGGTTTGACTTTAGGGTGAATGAAAAACAATACAGAAAAACTAAAGAATTGATAGAAATTACAAGTCAAAATTAATGTTTATCAAAACTTCATCTAAAAATAAGAATCATTAAAAGTTTTGTTCTTTGTTAAAGGAATTCATTAGTGATGTTAAACCAGAATCCTTACAGATTTCGGGTTTTGCAACATCAATTCTGTTCAACTGGTAACCCCAACCTGTTATTAGGCTCCTTTCATGATTCACTCTATATTCAGGAATTCTTATATAATGACCCTGGGATATGCAACAGCCAATCAGAGACTTATAGTAGAAAGAAAGTGGAATAAAGTGGTTTCCTTGTGAGAAATATGCTGAAACATTGCTGAAACGCACTGAAAGGTCATCAGATGTGTTACACCAGTACCTTACAGATTAAAAATAAGAATCATTAAAAGTTTTGTTCTTTGTTAATATATTCCAGATTCTGATATTTGAAACTTTAAGATGAATTTTCTTTCAGATCCTTTTGAACAATATAATACCTTTATGCTCAGCACAATATGAACGGCAGTTCAATACAACACGAGTTCCAGGAATTGAAAAAGGTATGTGTAAAACGTTTCTGTTTCAGAAAAAAAAGCTGTGTGTGTTGTTGTGTGTGAGTGTGTAATTAGGCAGTATTTCTGTAATTTGTTCCCAAGTACTTTCAGCCAAGACTTTGTTTTTGTTCTTGATCAAGTTTTTATTATTCATGAGTCCATGATTTAATTCACTGTGGGGAAACCGACCTCAGAGCATGTCTAAGCTCTCTGAAAGCTAGGTTGATCCTGAAACTCTAAACTAACTATCATGTGTCTGTCATGACGCATTTTCAAGGGATCAAGGGTTACTAACAGTTCCGATAGTTTTCTATGGACTTCCTGATTCTAAATCAACAGACCTCAATTTAAATTCTTAGCTATAGGGTCTTGTTATGTATTAGAAATACATTAACGAGAAGATTGCGAGTGGTTGTAATAATAGTTTATTATTACAATGAATACAAATAACAAAAATGGCTCTTGGCCGGCAAGGTAAAAAGTCTCTGAGCGTAAAAGAGGATTGGTAAAGATTACTTATCTTCTGAAGAGTTGTAGCACGTGGGTTTACATCCGAGAATACGAAAACAACCTTCGTGGGTGGAGATCACCTCACATCACACTGAGCTAATCTTCGTGTTGTTCTTTTATACGTACTCATTTGCATACGTGCATATCCGGTTACTTCCCTTTACAACAGTTCTGTTCACAATTCATGATCTCTCATGAATTGTAACAGTTGCTCTAGCTTCTCGGAAATTTGACAGCCTTTCTAAATATATGTGTAAATGCAATAGATAACTTTTACCCAAATTTTATTGGTACTGTTTGCCTGAATTTTAATGGGCTTACGGTCAAGTCACATTGAAACATTGGTTTAATAAAAGACAAATTGTGTGCAAATAAAAATAAGAATATTTACAGCAAAAATATACTTATATAACCAATTGAATAATAAAATGAAGAACTAACAATAAGATTTTTTTTGTTTTGTTTTTTTTGTTTTCCCCCTTACTTTTAAAAAATTTTGTTTTTCTCCCCCCCCCCCCACACACACACACACTTTATCTTTTATTCTTGAATTATAAATATTCCAACCAAAGATTGTCAGGAAAGAAAAGAATTCTCCTTGGATGCTCTCACTGACAAAAAAAAATGCAGATTTCTTATAGTTTATCATACACACATGTTATATGTAGGTGTGTATATCGGAGAGAGGTTCCTCTCAATAGAATGCATATATAAAAAAAAAACACTAAAACAGTTTTTCCTTAAAGGGATGAAGGAAACGGTATTTTTATATATAATTCCTTAATTGACAGCATTATATTTTAACACACGTATTGAGAATAACAAATCCCCAAAGTTAAGCAGCGATGAACCTGTTCAATACTTAGATGGGTGACCATTTAAGTAACAGCTGGTACTGTAATAAACCAAATATCAAAATGACTTGATTTGGCATTAAATGACCCAAAAAGGGTTGATATGCCATAAAACAAATCAACCAAGTAACCTAGATTTTAACCACTAGGCCTCCAATCCATCTACTTTTCTTGTTTAGGAAATAATCTTTTCATATAATCAATTCATAGATTTTAAAATAACACTCAACTATGAAAAGGTTAGATAATTATTTTTCTAGTCTAATAGATCTTTTTGGTATTGTTTCTATTATCATTATTATCATTATATATATATATATATATATATATATATATATATATATATATATATATGTGTGTGTGTGTGTGAAGAAAGGAAGTGAATCCGACGGTATGTAGTATATTAAGAAAAATGAAAAAAACACAGGTTTAAATGGGTTAAGTGGTGAGTTTATTGGCCAACGCTGCAGTGTTTCGATCTATTAATTAGATCATCTTCAGGGCATTTATCACCTTCCATATACCAAGAAATGCCCTGAAGATGATCTAATTAATAGATCGAAACACTGCAGCGTCGGCCAATAAACTCACCACTTAACCCATTTAAACCTGTGTTTTTTTCATTTTTCTTAATATACTACATATATATTTATTTATTTTATTTATTTATTTATTTTTTAAAATAATAAGACCATTGAAATGGTAAAAATACACCTCCATGTGTGTATACATATATACACATTCTATTGGCTTTAATCAAAATAAATAACTTTAGACATACATTATTAAAACCACATTTAATCACTACAGACTCTATAATAATATAGACAATCCTCATCATTGTTGTAAACCTTTAAAACAATAACACAAAGCGGATTTCTAACAATGTTTATATTTTGATCCTTTGAAAAAAATGCAACTTCCGCTCTTTTTGAATTTCGAATTTCAAACCAGTGTTCTTCGACCGCAGACCTACAATCGTTTATCGCGAAGAAACACACGTGAAATTGACTGCAATTAATCAATATCTTGATTAATCCAGTGGATTTAACCCTGAAGACCCATATGGTGAAACTCGAGTAGATTATAACTGTGTACCATTATCATTATATATATATATATATATATATCTTTAAAACATGTTTTGTTGAACTCAACAGACAATTCTTGTTTGAATGAGTTTTTGTTCGATCATTTCTAACTGTCTGGCCATCTTTTTAATATCCGACATTGTCACACCGGTTAACACAAATCTAATGGATGCAAGCTCCATAATGCAACACTTAAAATAACATTTATGACCCCCCCCCCCCTCTAATTACCAAAATTTTAACTGAAAATGCACTTATACTGCACAAAGAAAAAAACAAACAAAAACTTCAAATACTCGAGGCCTTATGTATTAAACAAAAAAAAACCACTAGATAAACATTGAAACCAGTCAACATGTTCTCAAATGCCTATAATTTTCTGCCAATTCTCCTCCCACCATTCCCCATAACATTCTTATAAACTTGTGAGCCCCCTCCTCCTACTAATTCCTATTGCTACTTTTTGTTTAAAAAGAAACAATGGAAACATCTCACCAGTTCCACACCTGATGATGGCACTAAGTTGTGCAAAAAAACGCTCGTGGTAAAACCTTTAGTGGATTTATACACCAATTCTACCCGGATATTAAAAAGATGGCCAGACAGTTAGAAAGGATCCAACAAAACCTAATAAGACAAGAATTGTCCGTTGAGTTCAACAAAACATGTTTAAAAGAAAAAATGCTGCCAAAATATATTTATTTTAAAATCTTGTCTGTGATAAATATTTAAAAAATGATTTTGTTTCAAACCAAATTTCAGATACTCTTGTCCACTACAAAGACAGTGACCATATTGCTGTTTATCATAAAGGTCGATTTTTCAAAGTTTATATTCGTCATGGGGGCAGGTTGCTTCAGCCGTGCGAAATTGAAGTGTAAGTATTATCACTCTTTTTTTTTATTGATTATTCCTTTTTTACAGCTAAAAAGAATCTTCAAGGTCAGCACACATGAAACTGGATCCTTTAAAATATCTAGGATTAGAAGTTGTGCGAACTATGCTCTGCTACCAATTGTCGAATGAATGGCAGTCACTCTAATGGTGGACAATTGTCCTATATGTAGTTTGTTGCCAACTAACTTTCTTCCTCTTTTGCTAAAGAGTTCCTTCAACTGAAACAGTCCAAGGGAGATAACTCCTAATCTAAAAGCAGGATCTGTGGATATACAACAGTCTGACAATTTAATTATCATAACGTCTGATATGTTTACTTCAGAGCTATAAATAAGAATTTTCCGGATAAGCAACACTTACATTTTTGCAGTTAAAAAGTTTTTAAGAATTTGAATACCCATAAAGAATGAATAAAACAAATGTCTTGTTCTTTTTCTTTTTTTCTTCTTATTCTTCATATTCTTGTTCTTATTCTTCTTATTCTTTTTATTCTTTTTATTCTTCTTCTTCTTTTTATTCTTCTTCTTCTTTTTCTTTTTCTTTTTCTTTTTTTTCTTCTTTTCTTTTTTTCTTCTTCTTTTTATTCTTCTTTTTTTATTCTTTTCTTATTCTTTTTATTCTTTTTCTTATTCTTTTTATTCTTTTTCTTATTCTTTTTATTCTTTTTCTTATTCTTTTTCTTCTTCTTCTTCTTCTTTTTATTCTTCTTCTTCTTTTTTCTTCTTTTTCTTTTTTATTCTTCTTATTCTTCTTATTCTTCTTATTATTGTTTTTTTGTTTGTTTATTTATCTTATTTTATTTTATTTTATTTTATTTATTTATTTCCCCCCCTTTGTAGAATGCTACAAAAGATTGTTGATGATCCTACCTCACCTTGCGAAGGAGAAAAGCATCTTGCTGCTCTCACAGCTGGAGATAGAGTACCATGGGCCAAAGTACGAAGTGAATATTTTAACAGAGGAAAAAACAAAACTTCTTTGGATGCAATTGAAAAAGTAAGTCTCTAATCTAGATTCTCTTTATCTTTTTCATTTCAACCAAAAGTATTGTTACTAGAAGCGGCTACCCAACATCACCTGGGTAGATGTGGGGACCAAAAAAAAACTTGGTGTAATGTTTATCAAGTTAGTCTCGAAGATCCATTATCATTATGTATATTTTAATTTTTAGATATCTTTGTAAATATAAATCAAATCTTCGTAATTTTTGCACAAAAAGCAAGAACTGGTGATATTTGATGTGTGTGTGTATATATGTATGTATGTATATATATATATATATTGTGTTTGTCGTTAATTGTTTTATTTTCGTAGTTTCATACATACATACATACATACATACATACATACATGCCAACTATCCTTTATATATGTACTAGAAGCAGCTACCCGGTGAAGCCTGGGTAGAGAAGAAAAAAACATGATGCAATAATCGTTTGCAGATCTATTACTACTGAATAGCGAGTTCGATCCTCGCAGGATGATCCATAGAAATCACCACGTAAAAAAGATCTTATTTTAATCCGGCCTGGTCTGGTGGGAGGCCAGAGAATTTTTTTCGTCAGAGTAGAGGAAATGACATCACATAATGATATAGTAAGAAATTTTAATTCAATGATTAACTATATTTTTTTAGATATAATATAAATGACGCTAAATTTCAAATTAATATTTCAAAGCAATAAGAAAAATAAAAAACATGTAAAAAAATTTAAATAAAGTAATCAAATTAAAGTAAAATAATAAATAATCCTTTAAAAAATAACATTATTAATTCAAAGCATAGCCGATCAAATTATCATAGTATAGTATATTATTTTTTAAATCGAAAAAAAAGAAAACTAAATGCAAAAAAAAAAAAAAAAAATCAAGATGAAAACAATGTGCTAATCACCATTTGTTTCAACATCATGGCAGGGTGGCCTATTGTCAGTATCAGTCAACAGTATAAGACAGCAAGGGAGTCTATCTCCTTTTCACTAGTGCTAGACCAGAGAGATTTATTTTTGCTGAGGTGGAGCACCACACCTAACACCAGCTCCTTACTTTACCACACAAATCAGATTATCAAAACTGTACTACTTATGCGCTGAGTTGGGAGGGACCGATATCGAACCGAGAACCTTGCGATTCTTAGGCAGGTGGTCTACCAACTGAGCTAAAACAGCCCCTAATTAGAAATCCTGATGTCTGTCTTTTTACTTAAGTAGAAATACTTATGTTATGTTTCATCCATGTTGTTATCATTTAGATTTTATTTTTTTAAATCTTCATTATTTTGCTCAAAAACCAAGCTCTGGTGATATTTAAGGTGTATATATAATTACTTTGTCATTAATTGTTTTATTTTCAAAGTTTCCTCCAGACATACAGATACACACAACTGCCCTTTATATATGTATAGATTTAATCAAAACATGAACTTCATTTTAAGATTATCATTCTTATTTAAAATTTTCTTATTCCACAATGACAGAATCTAAAATTTACTATGTTTGTTTGTAATATTTTTATATATTTCCTTATTGATGTTTTAATTTACTTAGTCTGCGTACAGTAATTTTCTTAGTTAAATAATGACTATTTAAAAAAAATCTTTTCTATTTTCTTTCAGGCTGCTTTTTTTGTTACCTTAGATGATGAATCTCATTCGTATGATATGGTAAGTTTAATTTCTAATATTGTTATGTTTTTACATACAGATAAAATACGGAAGACAGAATGATAATGCAAGACCAGGTTGTTGGAAAATTAACACGGTTTTATTTAACAAAGGGTAGAGAATGCTTCTACTCTTAAAGTGGCTTAACTAGCTCACATGTGTTGGAAGACTGAAATGATAATGCAAGACCAGGTTGTTGGAAAATTAACAAGGTTTTATTTAACATAGGGTAGAGAATGCTTCTACTCTTAAAGTGGCTTAACTAGCTCAACCATGCTCTGTACGTGCTGTTCACTCAGCACGGACCCCAATCCAAAAGTGATATGATGGAAACCCCATTTCCGGGTTCCCAACAGTCCCCTACTGATCAAGGGGAGCAACTCTATTTTTGTTAGGTCTTCCCTAACAAATATATTAAAGTCATTATCTCTCTAGTATTATCTGCATTATCAAGCCTCATCTCAAAAATTCAGAGAAATCATTATCTGTTAGGAATTCTAATGGTTCCTAAATTAACCAGATATTTCTGAGGAATTTTTTTCATATACATTTTTTAGACTGGAAACTGCTCTGTCGGCTGGGGCATTAGAATGTAAAACTCCCCCAATTGGGCCACCTGTTGGCCGTGGGTGGTATTTTCATATACCATTCTATTGAATAGGAATAATTTTCAGACTGATCTATTTGACCCATAGCTGGGACCTAAACAGGTACTCCCACTCCAGGTCAGAGTGGACCTGGCAGTAATGGCAATGAAAGGGTATTCCACATTTCCAAGTTATTCAAGTCATTATTTTTCTTTTTCTTTTTTTCTTTCATTGATTTTATGGGAAGGTTTCTCTTTTTGTTTTCTCAAGCATTATAAATCATTATCTGTTAGGAATTCTAATGGTTCCCAAATTAACCAGATATTTCTGAGGAATTTTTTGTATCTATAAAAGAAAACTTGTCTATCAAGCAATTCTAAAACATTAAAGCTGAAAGTATCTTTTTAAGAAGACTTGAAGGCAATCGGGTGCTCTTCGCAGAAATGCGTCCCAGCCTCCTGCCTTAAAAAACGCTAAGCGGTGCTAGCTCACAAAACAACCCACCCTCCGAATGAAGTTCCTAGTTGAAAATTAATATTTTGTAGCACCTAAATTTACATAGTACAATTGCGATACCATAAAATAAAATATATTTTTTTGAATTAAAGATGACATGACCTTTTTTTTTTTTTTTAAATAAAAAAGAATATCTAAATATTCAGATTTTTTATTTATGTTTATTTAATGTCTTGATTATTTTTGTGACATTTTTTAAAGTTAATAAAAAAGAATATCTAAATATTTTGATTTTTTATTTGTAATTGATTGTCGAAAAAAAAAATATATTAAAATAAAGATATTAGAATAAAATGAAAATACCAAAAAAAAAAGATATTTTTTTAGTGAATTGAAGGCATTTTTATCGACGAATTACTTTTTTTTAGTGGTTTAAGGGCATTAAAAGTGAGCCATATTTTTATCGACAAATGAATGTAAATATTTTGCACACCCCTCCTTTAAAATAGGGGGGTGCTCTTCGCAGAAATGCGTCCCAGCCTCCTGCCCTAAAAAACGCTAAGCGGTGCTAACTCATATCCCTCTTGCAGACATCTTTAAAGCGCAGGTGTGGTCTCCCTACCGGTCGGGTGCCTTGTACTAATTCACCATACAGTAGGTCTTTGGGGATGCGGCCTTTGTCCATCCTCCTGACATGACCAGGCCAGCACAGGCATCTTTCGCAGATGATGGCGGACATGCTGTTCATGTTTGCTCGTTCCAGCATGTCTGTCTTTGTCACTTTGTCCTACCAGCATAATTAATAAAAAAATTAATAATGAAATTGTACATAGATTGTATAAAGGCCGGTTTAGCTCAATCGGTAGAGTGTCCAACTAGGAACTACAAGGTTCCTGGTTCGATACCAGCCCTCGCCAACTCAGCGTATGAGTAGCACAGGGATCTGTGCGATAAAGTAAGGACCTGATGGTAGTTGTGGCGCTCTATCTCAGATTCTAAAACATTCTCCTTGGTCTAGCATTAGTGAAAAGGGGATAGACTCCCTCACTGGTTGATACTGACTTCAGGCCACCCTGATGACATAAACTGTTACTTTTTTAGAATTACTTTCAACAAGTTAGTATGACTGTCTTTAGAATTATGAGTTTGATTTTAGTGATAAAAATTATTTTTTATTTATTTATTTTTTTTTTTTAGGACAATCCCTCCAAACTGAATGAATTTGGTCATTCAATGCTGCATGGAAAAGGTTATGATCGATGGTTTGACAAATCATTCACTTTGATTGTTTGTGCTAATGGAATGGTAAGTTCATTTACAATATTCAACTATCAAGAATACCTACCTCTGCCAGGCTTAAGTATTTAAGTTTTAATGAAATGAAATATATTAAATTAGAAACACTAATGAAACTAAATAAGAATGCAGATAAAATGATTTGAAACTGAAGGGGTTAAATAAAAAAATAGAACAACTTTGAAACTATAACTCTTCTATCATTTTCTATCACTCCCGTCTTTCATAGAGAAATTTTCCTAATTAAGCTGTTTAGTTAAATTTGGAAATAAAGAATAAAATGACAGTAATTTCTTCTTGTTAATGGATTTCTTTTAAGATTTATCTCTGAGATTTTTGCTCATATTTATTAAAATAAAACCAAATAATTAGAAATCAATAATACTAAGCGCATAACAAAATTACATAATGCATATAAAAAGATTACTCTTATTTTAATTATATTTTAATTGGTTTCTATATAAAATCATTCATAGGATTGATTTTAATACGTTGGAGAATAAAACAATAATATTACAGATCAATAACACCAAGGATAATATCCATAAATAGCTGGAATGATATCATCTGAAAAAGAAAGAAAAAGAAAGAATTAAATTAGTAGAGAAGTCACATAAACATTATATATACTAGCAATACCCCCATGTACCCCCACCACTGGGCATAAGTATTTAAGTTTTAATGTAATGAAATATATTAAATTAGACTAGAAAAAATTAATGAAATATATTAAATTAGACTAAATTAATGAAATATATTAAATTAGACTAAATTAATGAAATATATTAAATTAGACTAAATTAATGAAATATATTAAATTAGACTAAATTAATGAAATATATTAAATATTTATAAAATATATTTATATATAAATATATTAAATATTCATAAAATATATTTATTAAATATATTAATATTGAATATATTTATTAAATATATTAAATATATTTATTAGATATATTAAATACATTTATTAAATATATCAAATATATTATAGACTAAATTTATGAAATATATTAAATTAGACTAAATTAATGAAATATATTGAATTAGACTAGAAAATTTTTTTAATGTAATGAAATATATTAAATTAGACTAGAAAAAATTAAATAAGAACACATATAAAAGGATTACGCTTATTTTAATTATATCTTAATTGGTTTCTATATAAAATCATTCACAAGATTGATTTTAATATGTTGGAGAATAAAACAATAATATTACAGATCAATAGCACCAAGTAATTATTTATTAAACCCGGTTTTGTTAAAACCAGTATGCAAATTAACCACACCATATATTATGTAAACCTTTATTTCTTAGTGATATATAAGACACATAGCTGGATTTTAAATGTGCTCATAACATGTTTTGAAGCAAATCTAACTCAGATTTTCATAGAGACATCGTTAATGAATAAGATTTATTCTATGTATTAATGATTTTGACTATAAATTGAATACTCATTGATAAACTTATGTAATTCCTAAGGGTATTAAGCCGTGATGTAGTTTCAGTTACAGACAGACACTGAATCTCCATTATAAGATATTCGCCAGAATATATGCAAATCCTTTATTCTTACCTAGGAAGTGTTAGACCAATTTTCCAAATCGAGTGGGCTGCCTGTTTGCCAATATTCAAAACATTGACTTTTATTTGAAAACTTGTGGGAAATACATAACTGTATCCAGCCACAAGGCTGTCTCCCTCCTTTATAAACCATATAAATACTTCTAGGATTCTCTATGTTGAATTTAAGGATTATATACTGGATATATAAACTAAATGGTATAATAATCTTTGAAGAATCTGATCAGAAGTGATTCTCTATGTGAGTCATTGATACAAGATGAAATTATTATAGGTTAAATCAAACTTAATAAACCTAAATTTGTATCTTTGAGAATCTGTGTTACGCCTCAAAGATATGTGGTTCAAAGTTAACTGATCTGAAAAATGTAAAAGTTTTTAAATAAAATAACTAGTGCATTATATCTTTTATTTGTTAATATATCAACACTGAAAATTTCATTAAATTCGGTTATTTCTCTGATTTTTGGTATATTTTTCTTTCGGCGGGGGGACATACAATGGTTAAATTTAGGTCCGTTAAATTGGATTTAATCTTATTATATCAAATACTCTACTCATCTAGATAGATTTTGAATATTTTATATATATATACATACATATATATATATATATAATGTATGTGTGTGTGTGTGAAAATGGAAAAGGAATTGAATCCGACAATATGAGGAAAAATGAGTAAAGAAAAGAAATGTAGATGGATAAAATGAATTTAATCGATATCACATTAATTGATATCACTTACACATGTGTTTCAGTCAGTTTATGTGTGTGAAAATATTTCGCACACATAGAAGATTCGACCTTCATCAGAGTGAACATTTATTTTGAATGAAATTAACATAAGCTGACCGAAACACATGTGTAAGTGATATCGATTAATGTGATATCGATTAAATTCATTTTATCCATCTACATTTCTTTTCTTTACTCATTTTTCCTCATATATATATATATATATATATATAATATATATAATAAGTGTATGATATTGAGTGTCTCCTTGATAGGATTCAACCAAAATTGAGAACTCAAACGTACATATAAAGATTTGCGTATATATTTTTACATATACAGAGTATTATTTAATGTTTGATATGCAAATTTATGATGAATATTTTTGTATCCATTTTTCTAATTTAAGTTGTATATTTATAGATACTTTAATTTATAGATACTTTATAGACATTGTTTTCCTTTCTGTTTTCAGGTTGGATTTAATGCTGAACATTCTTGGTGAGTATTTTGTCCTATTTAATCTATACATATATAAAGGGCAGTTGTGTGTATGTATGTCCGGCTGAAAGTACAAAAATAAAACAATTAACAGTAAAGTAAATATATATACATATTCACTTGCACCAGAGCTTGCTTTTTGTGCAAAAATAAAAAAGATTTTATGAAGACATTTAAAAATTAGAATTTGAATAGTAAGAAAAGGAAAGTCATTGGTTGCGTTCATGATTAAAACATAAATCAATCATGGAAGAATGAAATCAATAAAGTATTTTTTTTTATACCCCCTCTACCCAGGTAATGCCGGGTAGCCACTTCTAGTATTAGATAAAACCAAAAGATCTGATTTTTGGATGTATATATTTACCAACCCCTCTGCACGAGCAGGATGTGACACAAGGTCAATTTCTTAAGCGGAGTTTAACAGGTTTGAATTCAGAGTTTTCCTTCTCCTAGACCGGTTGCCTAACCAAGGTTAAAGAGCCCAGTCTGCCCTACTATTTGCCCATAGCTGGAGGGAGAGTAGGATTCATACCTTTCCCAAGGGTATTGGCGCTAAGTGAAATATAATTACCACGTCCAGGATTTGAACTCGGAGCGACGAGTCCATTTCCCATGACTTTAACCATTACATCACGCGCTTCCTGTTTTTTGGATGTATGTTCTTGTAGCATAGCAAAAATGAGACATTATAGTGAGATTTTTGTTAGTGTAATAGTGCTAAATAATATTAATCATAATATAAGTTCTAACAGAACCTGTGGATATACCACAGTATGATCATTTAATTATTATAATGTTTGATATCTTTACTTAAGAGCTATTGAAAATGGTTCAATATGTAAAAAGTGTAATAATCTTGATTTAACTGACTCTTTTTTTCTGTTTCTTTCTTCTTTTTATTTTTTCATTATGTTTGATTGAAACAGATTAGCATTATCACTTCTGCGGTCAACTCTTCTCTATTTTACCCCTACTCTATTTCTTTCTTTCTTATTGTATTTTTTTCTTTTTTCATTTCTTCATATACAGTGTCATTTCTTTTTTTTTCTTTTTTCATTTCTTCATATACAGTGTCATTTCTTTTTTCTATTTTCATTTCTTCATATACAGTGTTATATCTTCTTTTTTTAAAAATTTCTTTGTATACAGTTCTTTTTCTTTTTTCATTGCTTTATATACAATGTCATTTCTTCTTCTTTTCATTTCAGTGTCATTTCTTTTTTTCATTTCTTTTTTTCATTTCTTTTTTTCATTTCTTTATATACACTTTTATTACTTTTCTTTATTCATTCTTTCTTTTCCCATGGTAAACTTTTCTCCTTCCTAACTCTTTTTTCTTTCTGTTCAAATTCTTTAAACTTCCTCTCTCATTTTCTTTCCTCGTTTTTCTAATTCATTTTTTTTCCTCTTTCACATTCTTTCTTTTTTCTTTCATTCTACAATCATAATTGTCTTAGAAATAAATTATTTAACTCACTCAGATTTGGAGGAGAAAGAAGAGTGTTTTTATATTTTTTCATGTGTCTTTCTTTCTTTCTTTTGTTTACTTCTGCTTAAACCAAAGTTTAATTGATGCTTCAATTTCAGGGCAGATGCTCCAATTTCAGGTCATCTCTGGGAATACAGTCTCAGTGAAGATGTTTTAAATCTTCGGTACGAATTTCTATATATATATGTGTCAGGATATGCACGCTGCAACATTTCTGGTTTTGGAATCCTACTGATCACTAAATTTTCTTACATTACCTTTTTGCTTCTTTTGATCACCTAACACAAATGCACTGTAAATATATTTTCTATTTTATAGTCATCATGGATATATCATAAAATATCTATGCAATGTATATGCATCTCATATATACAGGCTGCACCGATTTTAATATCAATTGACAATAAATCTGGTTTAAATTTTGGATCTGTGTGGTAAAGTAGGGAGCTGATGGTGCTCCACCTAGATGCAAAAATAATCTCCCTGCTTCTAGCACTAGTGAAAGGGGGATAGACTCCTTCATTGTCTAGCTGATACTGACAATAGGTGGCCACTCCGCCGACTTTACTATTACTGTCCAGATAGTATTTTAGAATTTCAAAGTAAATTATTCTGTAATAATAAGAATTTTTTTTTTAAAAGTGAGAAAAAAAGAAAAAGATCTATGTCAAATAAGAGTCCAAATGCTCAATATATCAAGAAATCTTACCAATCCATAATTGAATGATAGTCATTTGTCAAATGGAAGGTAACGAGAGCCTACCTAGTGTATGTAGATCTTTGAATTTGTCTTCATTTACTGTGTAGAATCAACATCATACTCACCTTCACAGGAAGGCTGTGACTAGCGTCCAGTCACCAGCCCCCCCCCCAAAATAGACTGTAACTTAATACAGGCTCTGTACCAACCACCAGAACGCATTCAAGTGTTGGGTATATATGGATAAAAGTGTCCTACTAAAACCTGCAGCCAATGAGAATCCTTGGCCAAGATACACAGTAGAATAGCCCAACCTGCAATTTAACTCTTAACGTCCTATACTGCCTCATTCACCCCAAATGATAACCTTTGTTTAAATGTAATATTAAATATATTTAGAAGTCTTGATTTAAGGGAAATAACAAGTAACTTTAGATGAAAAGGCCATTTTTAGCCATTTATTGATAAATCCTTATAGGAATGGGGCTCTGGGCTTAGAAAATTCTCAACAGGATTTTAAGAGTTAAACTACCTACCAAGTCTGGATTCTCAGAACAGATTCAGCTTGCAACACAGCTGAATACTGATCACCTTATATGAATCTGAAACCTAAAGAATGCAGAGAAAATAAAAAAGTTCAGTGTAACAATCTACAAGAGACAAGAGTGAGGGATTGTGGTAAATTAGTGCAACAGATGTTAATGTTATTAACTTTTTTGTTGGGTCAAACTATCATTTGTGTGATAAGGCAAAGTCTATTTTTGGTGAAATAGAGGAAAAAAATGTGTAAAGATAAAACTGGAGATAGGAAAGGATCATTTACAAGATATAAGAGTTGTACTATGTGTCATAAGTCTTCTTAAGATAACTGTGGGGTTATGAAAAAATATTGGGTAATTTTCACCTTTAGTTGGCTAAATTCCTAGCAAATAAGGCAATTAGAGTAACCTCCCTTGGCTTTCACTTTGAAACAAGCCGGTAGCCATTTTGAAAGTCTCCGTGCGAAATAAACAAATCTTTGAAACTTAAAAAAAAAAAAATACAATTGCATGCTTTAACTCAAAAATATCATAAAATTGTTATTAAGAACACATTTTATGATATTTTTGTGTTAAAGCATGCAATTGTATTGTTGCTGAAAAAGTTTCAAAGATTTGTTTATTCGCACGGAGACTTTCAAAATGGCTACCGGCTCGTTTCGAAGTGAAAGTCAAGGGAGGTTACTCTAATTGCCTTATTTGCTAGGAATTTAGCCAACTAAAGGTGAAAATTACCTAATAACAATTAAGTTCATTTCAGATTCAGATAATGCACACACACAACACACAATTTTATGCTAGGAATTTAGCCAACTAAAGGTGAAAATTACCAAATATTATCACTGACTTTAGTCATCACTGAGTATAAAATTGCTTTTCAGTGTTTTTTCGTAGTTCAATTACTATTTTATTAGGTTACAATTTAGTTATCATGCATATTAAAATAGTAAATTGATATTATAATTACTAGCAAATATATGCATCCTCCGGGTGCAAGTATTTAAGTTTTAATGTAATGAAATATCATATTAAATTAGAAAGTCTAATAAGAATGCAGATAAAAAGATTTGATACAGAAATAATAGAAATGAAACTTACTCTTCCATCACTGCCGTCTTTCATTGCTGAATTTTACTTATTTAACTATTTAGTTAAATTAGGAAATAAAGAATAAAATTACTTATTTTTTCTTGTTAATGGATTTCATTTAAGATTCATTGAAGAGATGTTTGCTTATATTCATTAAAATAAAACCAAACAATTAGAAATCAATAATACTAAGCACATATCTAATAAAATCACATTTTTAATATCAATATGCAAATTAGCCTTCCCATTCACACTGTAAACCGCTATTTTTTGTATATATAAATACAATTGCATGTTATTTGTATGTAGATATGGACAACACTAATAAAAAGGTGAAGCAATTTTATTAATAATTGAGGTTTAAATTTAAATATAAATAAAATCATGCAGAATGTGATGTAAATAACTATGTTAATTGTGACTCGATTAGTAATATAGTTTCGGTTACAGACAGAAAAACACACAATCTCCATTATAATAAGATTAGTAAAAAAATTGTTAATGTCCTTATATTGAAAAGAATTATAGATTTTTGGATAAATAGAACACATCCCTCTTCACTTCATAATTAATTTTACCATCTTCTCTTGGTGTAAATTCAAGGCTGCCTGCCTGTGTGTACACATGCATATATATATATATATATATATATATATATATATATATATATATAGTTAGGGCAACAAAGACATAAAGTCAATGCCACTTGGTAACTATCTGTTTCTTATAGATAAGAAACTGTTAGTTAACAAGCGGCATTCAAGCCAAAACCACATTTGAATTCATAGGTAATCTTCTTATTTTAAGGTAATTAAAAAAAACACCTGAAGAGAGCCTGAAGTTACAGTGGCCTGAATATTGTGTTTATACAGAATAAAGATGAGGACCACAGTCTGAAATATCAAAATTATTTATTTATTTTATGTATATCCTATTTAACATAAAGGGTAAATAATCATATTCTAAAATCACTTTTCTGTTTAGTGTCATATTTCTAGAGAATGATTGATATATATATCCCAACCCTTTCACATAAACAGGATGTGACACAAGGTCAATTTCTTAAGTTTAAGGAGTTTGAATTCAGATTTTACCTAGCAAAGGTTAAAGAGCCCAGTCTATGCAACTATTTACCAATAGGTGGAAGGAGAGTAGTTGGATGCATACCTTTCCCAACGATATTAGTGCTATGTGAAATGCAGACAGTCTCATCCAGGATTTGAACTCGGGTCGATGACTCCACTTCCTACCACTCTAACCAGTATACCACGTGCCTCCAATCAGAGAAATTAGAGAAATGATATATCCATCATCACTATTAATTAATGATTCCTGCTTGTTTTTTTGGTTGTTTTTTGTGGGTTTTTTTTGTTTGTTTTTTTTGTTTTGTTTTACCCTGGTGTTTGTGTGTCTCCTAAATATTTTATTTCAGTTTGACTTTCAATTGCTAATATATTTCTTGTTTTGTTTCTCTCACACTCTAAATATGTCATATTTAATACTAATATATCACGGTTGCCTGGCTTCTAAATGTTTTTATGTGTTTTTGTTTGTTTCTTTTATTTGTTCTTGTCTGTGCATATCTGCATCTTGCTGCTGCTGCTACCACTACTACACTACTACCATACTGCACAATGCTTGTATATGTCTGCAGGGCTGATGCACCTGTCAGCAGTCATCTTTGGGAATTTGCTATACATGCATCTTTTGTAAAAGGGTAACTAATCACTCTCTCACTCTCTCACAGTATATATATATATATATATATATATATATATATATATATATTTATTTGTAAAAAATTTCATATATAATATATATATATATTTTATAATATATATATATATATATATATTTGAAAATGGTTTTGAAAAGCATGTGCATTGTGAGATGTTATAATAAATACAATTTCACAAATTTTTTTTTTCTTCTGAAAAAGATATCTTTTTTTCGGTCACGTCTCATCAGAGAAGCATACCGTGACACTAATGTTTGTACGAGGAATAATGTGTAAAATTAGCAATTACATTTTACACATTATTCCTCGTACAAACATTAGTGTCATGGTATGCTTCTCTGATGAGACGTGACCGAAAAAAAGATATCTTTTTCAGAAGAAAAAAAAAATTTGTGAAATTGTATTTATTATAACATCTCACAATGGACACGCTTTTCAAAACCATTTTCAAATTTTGCTCGTACCACAATCTATTCTATATATATATATATATATATATATATATATATATATATTAAGAAATTTGAAAAAACAAATGTTCCGAAAATAGGATGAATTTAATTATCGATGTTTAAACATTTCGGTTTCTTTAAACCTTCATCAGGATGTATCTTGGGGTGAAGAAAATGGTGGATGTTTTATAGATGACAGGAGATGAAAATGTTTATAAAACCTTTTTTGTTGTGTAACTGTATTTGTTCAGCGTTATGATTTTTGAAAGACAAGTCGCGATCCAATTCAATTATTATAACGCTGATAAAATTATAAAATTATAACGCTGAACAACAAACAACAAAAAAGATTTTATAAACATTTTCATCTCCTGTCATCTATAAAACATCCATCATTTTCTTCACCACAAGATACATCCTGATGAAGGTTTAAAGAAACCGAAATGTTTAAACATCGATAATTAAATTCATCCTATTTTCGGAACATTTGTATTTTCAAATTTCTTAATATTGTTGGATTTATTTTCCATATTTACTCCCATATATATATATATATATATTTACGTACGTGTGTGTGTGATTGAAAATTGAGAAAATACGGATAATGCACAAAACAACTTCATTCAAATGATATTTTGCCTCGGTATGTAACAAAGCTTTATCAGATTACATACAGTTATAGGTGATATACCCTATAGACTAATGGAATGCGCCTCTATTGTCGGGCGTAATTCCCACTTTTCTGTACTGTAATTGTCTACTCTTTTGTTAATACATTTTCCTACATTTGTTACCCGTCGTTTTGTTCTTATTTGACCCCTTAAAACCCCACAACACTTACGGAGGCGAAATATCATTTGAATGAAGTTATTTTGTGTTTTATCCATATTTCCTCAATTTTCAATCACATTTTGTTGGATTTCCCTAATCTGTCACTCTTCATATATATATATATATATATATATATATATATATATATATAAAAGATATGAAAACACCACAAAATGCTGTTAAACAGCTAAGTTATAAAATGTTTTCACTTTAACAGCATTTTGTGGTGTTTTCATATCTTTTTTATATATACTCATACCGTCGGATTCATTTCCTTTCTTTTAACTTATATATATATATATATATATATATATATACTTCTTTCTGCACATTGTATTTATAATTTATGCACAAAACTGTGCATCTAGAATGTTTCCCCCTTATTTTAGAATAACTGGAATGTATCCCTATTTAATACTACTACTACTGCTGATATAACATCTGGTATATAAAAATATATATGTCAATGTATCTTAAAGAGTCTTGAATTAATTTCAACCAAACCTTATTCAGCCCTGTTAGCTGGGAATGTAGAATACGCTGACTGTACCTCTGCAGAGTTGTAAGAAAGTCCACCTCCAATTGAACCACCTGTTAGATGTGGTTAGTGACTCGTGATGCTTAAGGATGGAATCCTGGTAGCATGAGCAGTCCATGACATGCAACACTCCACTTTAGCCTTTATGGGCGGTCAGAGAGGCCCTCTCCAATGAATTGGCTGGTCATGTCAAGCTCTAGCTCCTATATGATTGTCCAACCCTCATGCCCTTATGGCAAATTCCCAAACCTTTTTATCATATATATATATGCTAGGCAGTGGCTGAGGGTCTTAGTTTAATATCATACCCAGACACTATCTCGTGCTAAAGTTCCAATTCTGGAGCTCAGGGGAGTGTAGAGTACCTCTTCATCGCCATTACTCCTAAGTCCACTCTGACCTGGAGTGGTAGTACCATCTATAGGTGCTTATGCTCAAATCCTGTTTGATCACCAAAGTTAAGCAGCAATGAGCCTGTTCAGTACTTAGATGGGTGACCATTTAAACAACAGCAGGTACTGTAAGTAACCTGATATAAAAAAATTGATTTAATTCGGCATTAAATGACCCGAAAAGGGTTGATATGCCATAAAACTGAAGAATAATTAAAGTTCCAATTACCGTCAAACTGGGAAGACAAGGCACAAAAGGTTGTAACTTAAATACAAACCCAAATAGTCACAAAGTCTACTGCAGAATGACAGGATATATATAAGACTCCACAATGTCATTCAAATCAAGCAGTCAAGCAGAACTCAAGGAATGGAATGACCCAAATCACCCAAATTCATGAATGGGTCATTCTTGATTTCTATATATACCAACTGTCTTGGACACTGCTCAAGTTGTACTTAGCTGCTGTTATCCAAACCAACAGTAGACTTACTGACTTCAATAACAACCAAGCAACTAACCAACCCATCTATAGGTTAAATAGATCAATGAATTTAAAGAAAAATGTTTTTAAAAAAGATTGAATACCCAACAAGAATGAATAAAACAAAACGTCTTCAGTATAAAATAACCCTATAAGGTTTGACATGCCATAAAATCCAACCAACTAACATACTTAGTAAACATGATACTTAAACTATTCGCTTACAAATCTTGCATACCCCTGAAAAAAAAAAATTGGCATTAAATAACCTACAAGGGTTAATGTCATAAAACTAATCAACCAACCAAACCTTATTCAGTATTTATTTGGAAAGTTATTAAAGTAAATAATTTTGCTAAGATTAAGTAGTTTTTAGTTGAATTCAGAAAAGTGATTTCAAAGAAATTTATTTAATTTTATCAAGAAAAAAACAAATTCATTGTCATTTTATTTTGAACTTTGGTTAAAATCTTTTACTTGAAATATTTTGTTTTTCTCTTTTAGACGCACAGTTACAAATGTTAATTAATGGGTACTCTTCGCGGAGTTCCGTCCCGGCCTCCTGCCTCAAAAACCACTAGCCGGTGGCTGCTGAAAAAAAACCCAGCTATGATTGAAGTCCGTGGCCGAAGCAGTTTCACTTGAAAAAAAAACTAGGGTTAGGGTTAGGGTTAGTTTAATGGGAAAATAAATAAATAATTTGGGCTTTGTTTTTTCTGGGTCACCCTGTATACAGGGTGACCCAGAAAAAACAAAACCCACAAATTTTGTAATAAAACTGTTAATTTTAACTAGAGGGGTTTAGGATTATGGGTTAGGGTTGGGTTTTCAGAAAAACACCCTAAATTGGTTGGTCTTTTTTTTTTTTTTTTTTCAAGTGACATCGCTTTCAATCGTAGCTGGTGTTTTTTTTTCAGCAACCAGCAGCTAGCGGTTTTTGAGGCAGTAGGCCGGGACGGAACTCTGCGAAGAGTACCCATTAATTAACATTTGTAACTGTGCATCTAAAAGAGAAAAACAAAATATTTCAAGTTGATTACTTTTTCGAGCTCAAGTGACAAAATGAAGCCAAAAAAATCTTTATTATACACTACAGGTAAAAAATTTTGGGCCCACTCTGCATTTAAAAAAAAAAATACACCTTAACTCTTAACATCCTATACTGCCTCATTCCACCCGTCCGAAAGTCACATTCATTTTCCTAATCTGCCCCAAATGATAGCCTTGTTTAAATGTAATATTGAACATATTTAGAAGTCTTTGATTTAAGGGAAATAACAGGTAACTTTAAATGAAAAGGCCATTTCTAGCCATTTATTGATAAATCCTTAGAGGAATGGGGCTCAGGACTTAAGAAAATTCTCAACAGGATGTTAAGAGTTAAAATGAGATATTTTTGTATTTCTTTAAAAAGATAAAATTTCAGATATTACAGTGTATTTGCTTTTATTTTTCCGTCTTTCCCTCAGGCTTCTCACATACATTCTTTTACTACCAAAAATTAAAATTGTGTGTATGTGAGAAAAAAGATTGAATCATGAATGTATGGTCCCAATAATTAAGCATGGTGCTGGGTCTGTTATGGTGTGGGGGGTGTTTGGGGGAGAGAGGGCAGGAGATTTGATTCAGGTCAAGAGACTCATGACAAAAGAACAATATCATTTGATTTTACAAACACATGCAATACAATTTGGTTAACACATTATTAGAAATGAAACCACATTTAAACAAGACGATGATTCAAAACATTCTTCTAAATTATGTCAAAATTCTCTCTAGTAAAAAAGAAAAGAAAAAAAAAGAAAAACATTTTGGAAATTATAATTTGACCACCTGAATCTTCTGTCCTCTCTCTCTTCGATTGAATTAGTATAAGATGAATTGGATAGGCAAGTTTGAAAAGAATACCCAAAGAGTGGGAGTGAGTTTTTCTGTGCTTGAAGGTCTGCCATCTCCTTTTTTTTTTTTTTCATAAACTTTTGGAAAAATTGAGAATTTGTAAAGATTTAATACAGGTGGTTGTTTTATAGGCAAAAACAAAATATGATGCTGTTATATAAAAAAATGTTATTATCAAGAGCTTATTTTTTGTCAAAATAGAAGCAAATATACAGTAGTTACTGGAATTTTATGTTTTACTTGAAAATATTAAATAAATACAAAAATATCTCATTTTAAGGTATGCCCTTTTTTTTTTTTTAAATAAAGAAATGCATGGTGAACCAAAATTCGAGTCATATCAAATATAAAAATGTATTGTTTTGTTGAAAGAATCTAAATATTTTATTCATTAGAAAAAAACAGACACTAAAGTTTTAAAAATGAATTGTTTTTTGTTTTTTGTTTATTTGTTGTTTTTTCTGAATTTTGAATTATCAATCCAAATTTGTGTTTATATTTCTATACAAATTTTATATTAATCTTCAACTATGGTTATTAAAGAAAATAGCAAGAATATGAAATGTATCAAATTAGAAAAGCTAACAAAATTAAATAAGAATGCATATAAAAAGATGACAATTATTTTAATCATATTTTAATTGGTTTCTATATAAAATCATTCATAGGATTGATTTTAATACATTGGAGAATAAAACAATAATATTAGAGATCAATGACACCAAGTAATTATTTATTAAACCCATTTGTTAAAACCAGGATAATAAAGTATATTCTGTATTTCTAAAGAAATGATTTTAAAATCAAAATAATGCCTTCCTACTTTGTGGATTCACTTTTTTGTTTAATAAATTTTGACTTCACATAAAAATCAAAATTAATTATTTTAATATATTTTTTTTCTTATTGATAGAATTAGTAACAAGTTAGAATAAGATATATGCTACAACTTTTTTTTTTTAAATTGACTCTACAGTAGTGAGATCTAACACCGAGAAGTTTTGTTACTTCAACCCTATTTTTCAAGATAAAAACTCTTTGTGCATGATTGTATTTGAAGTCAGCCTTTTGAATTACTGTTCCATATTGACTGGGGCCTTTTTTCTTAGATATACAGAAGATGGTCATACAAGGGGCACTGTCACAGAAACCCCTCCCAATCCAATCAAGCTGGAATGGGACATATCAGAGGCTGTAAGTAATCAAAAATCTACATAGACTTAAATGATTTGTATGTATAATCTTTCTTTCCCCCCACCAAAAAAAATGTGTTATTAATTTCTTGAAAGTAACTCTGAAAAACATATTTGCAGCTACTATATGTATACTTGTACGAGGGTGAGTAAAAAAAAAGTAATGCCATTTTGTTTAGGACAGGTATAATTACCAACATAAGAACATGTATCATACATCAAAATGAAGCCAGTCCTCTTCTGTGGATCACATCCCTACTTCTCCACATAGTCACCGTTTCTCTCAATAGCAATGTTCCACCTTCGATTGAGAGCATGTATCCATGCCCTGTAAAATTCTGTTGACTGTTCTTTGAGCCACTTCTTCACTACAGATTTCACTTCCATGTCACTGGAATAATGTTTGCCTTTCAAACCCTCTTTCATGGGGCCAAAGAGATGATAGTCTGAGGCAAACATTATTCCAGTGACAAGGAAGGGGAATATGTGATATCTGATGCGTGTGCGTGTGTGTTTTTGTATATAAATTACATATATATATATATATATATATATTGGAAAATAATTTTTTGGTTGTTTAGAAGCATCAAAAAACTGAGTGAAGTAAATGAGTTGAGTTGAATATTATGTTCTAAATTAAATATACATAAATGGAATTTAGAACATAATGTTATTACTCCCAGGTCCACTCTGACCCACCAGTGGTTGTACCTGTTAGGGTACATTTTTATTGGTTAAATAGATCTGTTTAAGATGATTTTGAACTGCATTAATACATTTGCTCTTAAATCTTGGATATTGCACCTAATTATAATGTGCTTACCTGTTTAAAATGATTTTAGGGTAATCTGAACCTTAGCTACATAAATGAAAGTAACCTCCTCTTGTTTATTTCACTTTGAGGAAGCCATATGTTTGGTCAGCCATTTTCATTTCACTGTAAATCTACACTGAAAATATGAATTTGTTCGAATCAATACAACTGCATGTTTTAACACGTAAATATCATAAAATGTGTTCTTAATTGTGCTTGCGCATTATTTGAAATGAACTTAATTGTTATTAAGAACACATTTATGATATTTCCGTGTTAAAGCATGCAGTTGTATTGATTTACGGTGAAATGAAAATGGCCAACCAAAACATATGGCTTCCTCAAAGTGAAATAAACAAAGGGAGGTTACTCTCATTTATGTAGCTAATGTTCAGATTAACCATTTTTGTATCCTATACAATTGGAGGCCATAATTGTTAAACTGACTACTGCATAAAATAATCCAACAAGGGTTGACATGCCATAAAACCAACAATGAAAAACTGAAGGCCTATACATGAGGATTATGGTCAAGTCACATTGAAATCACCAGTTCTCGCGAGATCACCAAACTTAAGCAGCAAGAAGCCTGTTCAATACTTGAATGGGTGACCATTTAAACAACAGCAGTTACTGTAAGAAACTGAATATCAAAATCCTTTGATTCAGCATTAAATGACCTGAAAAGGGTTAATATGCTGTAAATTAAAACCAAAACAACCAGACCACTACATGGGAAATACAATTAATGATTTCTCGATCAAAACTCAAGTCAATCTATTTATGATTGAATATTTTACAAGTATATGCGATAATATTTGATTTGCAAAACAAAGCTTGATTTATTTTTGTGTGTATTTTAATATTTGTATCAATTAACAAAATCAATCTTGTTTATTCATTACACTGACCTGTGTTAAAAAATTTTTTCCAAAGGTCAAAGGTTTATCATGGGATATAGGATCACCATTTTATGCTGAATTCAAAAATGCCATTCATTATGTTTAGTCTGGTCTGGTTTTTAAGATGTGCTTGAATACTTCATAACAAGTTGTACATAATGAACACATTTATTCAAAAGCTTGTGGACTCTATTCATTTCAAATAAAACTTGTAATTTAAAAATTTGATCTGATTATAAAAAATTTAGTATGATCTTTGGATTCAGCATGAGAAAACTACCTTAAAATCAACTATTATATATTCTAACTTGAAAACATTGCATAATAATTAGTATTATCTGCGTTATTTGGACTATTGTCCCCATCTTCATTGTTACTTGTACAACGTTTAACAATGAAGATAGGGAAAATAGTCCGAATAACGCAGATAATACTAATCTTCAAGCCTCATCTCAAACATTCAGAGAAATTGCATAATAATGTTTAAATATTTATTTTGGAGTTACTTTGGTTCTTGTCTTTGATTTTGTAAAAATATATTAGTTACCCTTGTTTCTATGTAAGAGAGATACAAATTGTGTATGAACGTATTTGATCTATGCCAATAATTATTTTGCTTTTCTTCTTTACTATTCATAAACTGAGGCTTGTAAAAAAAAAAAAAGAAAAGATGGCTGTAAATTGAATTGCCTGAATCTTTTTCTTTTAAAATGATGCTTTGAATATCTAAAACTCAAAAATAAAATGAGATAAATTGAGCCATATGCAATTTGTTGTGCTTTTAATGTTTCTGCAAAAATTGAATGTTTCAAAAATATTGTTACCAAATTTAATAAACAAATTTCAAAAATAAATAATTTCAAAAATTTCAAAAATAATGTTACCAAATAGACAAAAATATTGAATGTTTCAAAAATAATGTTTGAATGTTTAAAAAAAAAAAAATTAATAAATTAACAAAATAGATAAATAAATAAACAAAATAAATTAATAAATTAATTAATAAATTAAGAAAAAAAAAAAATTTCAAAAATAATGTTACCAAATTTGTTACAATTAGACAAAAATAATTGAATGTTTCAAAAATAATGTTTGAATGTTTAAAAAAAAATTAATTAATTAATGAATTAACAAAATAAATAAATAAATTTAAAAAATAAATTAATTAATAAATTAACAAAAAAAAAAATTTCCAAAATAATGTTACCAAATTTGTTACCAAATAGACAAAATATTGAATGTTTCAAAAATAATGTTTCTGCAAAAAATGAATGTTTCAAAATATTGAATGTTTCAAAAATAAAAGAAGATAAATTGAGCCAAATGCAGTTTGTTGTGCTTTTAATGTTTCTGCAAATTCAATTGTTGTTTGGTGCTCCTCCTATTTTGTTTTGTTTGTTGTGAATATCAAAGGGTTAATTTACTCTGTTTTTTTGTTGTTTCAGTGCCAAGATACAATTAAAACCAGCTTAGGGGTGGCCACTAAACTCCTAAATGATGTGGACCTTTACATTCTTTCACATACGGCCTATGGCAAGGGTTTCATGAAAAAGTGTAAACTCAGCCCAGATGCCTATATACAGATTGCTCTTCAACTAGCCTACTTCAGAGTGAGTACTCTCTCTCTCTCTCTCTCTCTCTCTCTCTCTCTCTCTCTTCTTTATTTTCCACTCTATTCTCCCTGCTCTTCACCTCCCCTGCATTATGTTATGTAATGAGTTTTGAAACATGGGTTAAATAACATGGCAGAAATGTGTACTAAGGTCACCTGATTGACAGATGAGGCTGTAAACAGGGATGTTTATATTTAAAAGGGAATTTAAAAATACAAATATCCTCAAGCTGTTTTGATTAACATGTCAACCGAATTGCATGTCGGGTGTGAGATATATGTGTGTGTATATATATATATATATATATATATATATATGGGCTGGCAGCTTTAGTTCAGAGGAGAGTAATAGACTGGAGATGGATCAAGGAGAGCTCCAAATAGTTAGGTCAGGGATCAGGTGGACAATCAAAGAAAATCAAAAAGATGATGTGCCAAATAATGCTAATGAAATTTATTGTATACAGTGCTCAAGTGCACCACAACTCATCAAAGTCTCATGTATAGTACACAATAATGTATTAGTGTCAGGAACATGAATAGCATACAGTAATAATATACATGTATGTGTACAGTGCTCAGGTGCACCACAACTCATCAAAGTCTCATGTCAAGTACATAGAATAATGTATTAGTGTTAGGAACATGAATAGAGTACAGTAATAATATAGGTATGTGTACATTGCTCAGGTGCACCACAACTCATCAGTCTCATGTCAAGTACATAGAATAATGTATTAGTATCAGGAACATGAATAGAATACAGTAATAATATACATGTATGTTTACAGTGCTCAGGTGCACCACAACTCATCAAAGTCTCATGTCAAGTACATAGAATAATGTATTAGTGTTAGGAACATGAATAGAGTACAGTAATAATATAGGTATGTGTACAGTGCTCAGGTGCACCACAACTCATCAAAGTCTCATGTCAAGTACATAGAATAATGTATTAGTATCAGGAACATGAATAGCATACAGTAATAATATACATGTATGTGTACAGTGCTCAGGTGCACCACAACTCATCAAAGTCTCATGTCTAGTACATAGAATAATGTATTAGTGTCAGGAAAATGAATAGCGTACAGTAATAATATACATGTATGTGTGTGCATGGAGGGGCGTATCAGGTATAGTGTTGTCGAATTATAGGAAGCATGGAGGCTTTGAATTAAATTTTTAATGTTGATACGTTAATGAATAAAAGATATAATGCATCAGTTATTTTATTTAAAAACTTTAACATCTTTTCAGGTCAGTTAACTTTGAACCATGTATCTTTGAGGCGTAACACAGATTCACAAACATACGTGGTTCATAGTTAATTGACCTGTAAGAATATAAAAGTTTTTAAATAAAATAACTGGTGCATTATATCTTTTATTCATTAATGTATCAACACTGAAAATTTCATTAAATTCGGTTAATTCCTTGATTTTTAGTATTTTTTTTTTCTTTCGGTGGGGTGATATACGATGGTGGAATTTATGTCCGTTAAGTAGGATTTAACCTAATCTTTAGTCAGATTCAATTTACTTTTTTTCTTCGTGTTACCTTGTGACATTTCTCAAAGAATTTAACAATTTTTGTTTTTCATTCCTTCACACACACAATGATTCTATAATATCTTGAATTTTTATTTTGTTTCTTATTTTATTTTTATTTTTATTTTTTTTCCCCCTAGGATGCTGGAAAGTTTTCTCTGACTTATGAATCATCCATGACTCGTCTCTACCGTGAAGGAAGGACGGAAACTGTGCGATCCTGTACTATTGAAACTTCAGACTTTGTTAAAGCAATAAATGATAAAAATACAACGGTAATTATCAAATTTTAACATTGTATTTAATGTATTCAATTGCTTGTATATATTTACCTACCCTTCCACATTAGTAGGATGTGACATAAGGTCAAATTTTAAGTTTTATAGGTTTGAATTCAGTTTTCCTTCTCTTAGATTGGTTACCTAGCCACGGTTAAAGAGCCTAGTCTGCCCTACTATTTACCCATAACTGGAGGGAGAGTAGTTGGATGCATACCTTTCCCAAGGTATTAGAAATATTATTTAAGCAATTATCTCCTTTTGTCTATAGCAACAGGGCCCTAGTGACTTAGCCATAAACTGATGAGAAAACTCATGCGATTGGCTAAGGGCCTTTGTCGGCGACAAATCAGAGCACACGTTACGAGGCTCAGTTTGGACTGCCAATTTTGATAGTTGGAAACTGCTATCACACTCTTTTAGCTGGGACTCTGGTCAAGCATGACGTGTTTTTATACAGCAGACATCGGGAAGATGGAGTCAATGGAACAGCATGGAGCCGTAGATTTTGTAAAAGCCAATACAAGAGACAGATAAGTTTAGCAAAGGCATTAATTTGCAAATCATTACATCATTATACAATACATTTTGTAAACCCTGCACACACTTTGTAAACCTGCATACATTTTGTACCTCAACCTTACATATTGTATTTCGTATGTTAGTGTTCTCTTGTTTGATAAACATATTGTTTTGTTTATAAGCCTTGTGTTCATTACCTGTAATCTTTATCCTTGTCTTATCTTGTCTCTATAATTCCAACAAAGGGTATTAGTGCTATGAGTAATGCAAACAACAATTATTTATAAAAGCTGCCTCCAATATTTTTTTCCTCAAATATTATAATTTCATAAATTCCTGATAAATGTAAGAAAAGAATTTTGGGTGGCGTTATAATATGTGGCCTTACTAAATGCCTAACATAATCACCATGTCGCACTAGTAGCACGGATATCCATAACAATCTCCCACCAACCATCCCTATAATTCATAGCTCTCAGAAAGTCTGCTGCGCAGCATTCACTATCCACGTAGAACTGGTCAATATAAGTCTTTGCTGGGCAGCCCACACTGGCATGCCTATGTGCTGGTTTTTACAGGAGAACGTCATTTATTATAATAAGGAATATAGGAAAGAAGAAAGAAAGGCAGTGATGGAAGGAAAGAAGGAAGGAAGAAGGATTTTTCAAAGAGTAAAGAAACATTAATATCATTAATATCAATAAAAGAGTGAAATAAATTATAGTCGAAACGTAGAAAGAATGAAATTAAAGAAAGGAATATAGGAAAAAGAAAGAAAGGCAGTGAAGTCACTTATATAATTATTGCATCTCCAGCAGTGCCCAGCATGTCTTGTTTGTCTCACTTGGATGGTTTGTGTGATAGGAGGCAAGTGGCCATACAGTTGCTTTCTTGTAGAGTGCTGTTTCAATGATTTGTTTAGTATCACAAACAGCATTCTTATGCAGCTCCTAGTTTATTCTCTCAGTGCTTCATTAGAGTCCAAGTGGTGCAGCCATACAGTAGCACTGATACAACTACAAGAATTGTTGCTTTAACTTGTCAGTAAGGTTGGATTTCCATACTTAATTCAATATATCTCCATACTTAATTCTTTTAATTTATTCTCTCAGCGCTTCATTAGGATCCAAGTGGTGCAGCCATACAGTAGCACTGATACAACTACAAGAATAGTCACTTTAACTTGTCAGTGAGTTTGGATTTCCATACTTGCCTCACATACCTGTTTTAAATCCTTAAATGTATTTTTTGTAAGTTGTTAATACAACCACTGATATAGCCAGGGATCCACATCAGTGAAGCCAGTAATCGACTTAGAGTAAAAACAACTTTCTTACCAGCTGACATAGACCTAAGTGTACACAACTCCACCACAAACTGCACAAAGTGTCACAACTTCCTCTTCTATTAGCGTCATGTCATCAAGCTTTGTGTTGTGTTTTTTGTTTTTTTTTATCCCTGTAAAATTGTCTCTGAATTGTGCCCTTCGAATCGGCCTGCACAGAATATTACAGCATTTGGGTCATAGATATTGTGCAACAACGGTGCAGCAAGTGCAGCCTGGGTGTTATCTACTGTTTTCTTTTCTTTCTTTCTTTCTTTCTTTCTTTTTTTCTTTTTTTTTTCTTTTCTTTCTTTCTTTTTTTTTTTCTTTTCTTTCTTTTCTTTCTTTTTTTTTTCTTTTCTTTTCTTTCTTTTTTTTTTCTTTTTTTTTCTTTTCTTTCTTTCTTTTTTTTCTTTTCTTTCTTTTCTTTTTTTCTTTCTTTTCTTTCTTTTTCTTTTCTTTTCTTTCTTTTCTTTCTTTCTTTTTTTTTTTCTTTTTTCTTTTCTTTCTTTCTTTTTTTTTTTTTTTTTTTTTTTTTTTTTTTTTTTTTTTTCAAAAATATTTTTGTTCCTATTTCAGAAAAAAGAGTGCATTCAATTAATGCAAAAAGCAGCTAACTTTCACCAACAATTATACCGTGAAGCCATGACAGGTTGTGGCATTGACAGACATTTGTTTTGTCTTTATGTTTTGTCCAAATATTTCCAACTGGATTCTCCTTTCCTTAATGAAGTACTTAATGAACCTTGGAGACTTTCTACAAGTCAGGTAAGAAGAGAGAACAATTATTTTACTTTTTCTTCAATAAATTGGTATTTATTGCCATGTGAAAAATAGAATGTGATAAAAGATCTTTTTAATGTAATGTACTGTAGGTACCACCAAAATACATCACATGATCAGTTTAGGTCATATTGAAAGAAGAAACATAAATATTTTTGAACTTTTTTTTTTAAAAATCTCGCAAAAAAGAAATAACAAACATAAAGAGTTGTTACAAAGAAAAACAGTTAATTCAAAGATCAAATTATCCGATTGGGGAAAGTTTACTCACTGTTATCTTGAAAAATAAGTAAAACAGTCCATTTTTTTACAACAGCGTTAGTTTCTTTATTGCTAAATAATTTTTAGCAGAATTCTGTATTCATGGTTCTTTTACTAAAATGCTCTCACATTGAAACTTTAAAAAACTAAAAATTGTTTTTTGTTGGTTCATTTTTTCATATTTCATAAAATAAAATAGGGGGAGTAGACCTCGTAAAAAAGTATTTCCCCTAATATATTTTAGGAAAAAAACTATTTCAGGCATATTTTCATCTAAAGGTAAGTAATTATGGAAATTTTCATGAAAATCGGACCATTAATTGATTTTTTTATAGAATTTTAAAAAAGCCTCTAGTCATAACTTGTTTTTTGCTACATTAAATTTCAATTGATTTAACGGTACGAAAATGTAAACATTGTTTTTCATTTATAATTTTTCTTATTTCCGTAAGTTGAAAACATTTTTTTTAAAAATCAGGAATTTTTTTATGTTTCTTCTTTCGAATGGACAACAAATTTTCAAGATAATGTTAACATTTATGCAAGTTTCATTGTGTTTAAATATAGGGGGTAAATTTCACAGGGAAAATTGGTGGTACCTAATGTACTGAAAAATAAAGTTGCATGTAACAGTTATTAAGTACAAGCTTCAAATAATTCTTTTGGTTTAGCTCAGTCGGTAGAGCTTGAGTTGCATGGCTTTGATCTGTGCAGTAAAGTGGTGAGCTGATGGTAGGTGTGGTGCTCCACCTCAGATGCAAAAAGCAGTTTCCCTGGTCTAGCGCTAGTGAAAAGGGGATAGATTCCTTTGCTGTCTGGCTGATATTGACAATGGACCACTCCATCTATTTTACTTACTTTTACTTAGAGGAGTTACTGTTCACCTGAAAGAATCTCAGGTGACAAGACAAATTATTTGGAACTATTTTTTACAAGAGTGTGAGTTAATTTGGTAGTAACTAATAAAAAAAACAGAGGTTATCAATTTTACAATTCACCAAGCTGTTACTTTCAGACCTTAACAAAACTGCAACTATACACTCTGTTGGGTGGGTGGGGCTTAGAATAAACTGAATAATCCCTAAAAAGGAGTAAGTTTAATGCCCAGGGCACTCAAAAAAGGTCTCCTTGGTATGACATTAAAATATATAAGATGGCAGCTTTTAAATAATTGTAATTTGTAAACTAATTATCCAATTGGGCTCAAATTTTAACATGTGCCATTTGAAGGTTGGTACTTTATAAAAATCATATGGATTTTTTATTAGTAGTGCCCTCTATATGTCAGGCCCGGGACTTATTGAGTGATGTCTTACACGTAGTTGCTTAAAACATACAGTGTGCATGGGGCCAATCTATGATTGTAAGTACTTCAATCCAAGTAGCACAGTACCAGCCATTTTCATTTTCTGGCGATCAGTGTTTCAACTCGATTGTCTTTAGTGACACTTTATTCATATATGACAGTTTGCTTAAAAAATGAAATTGACTCTCAAGAATGTTTACTTGTTGGTAATCAATATTTGATTAACAAGATTTATAATTGATTTTATTGATATGTTTTCTTGTAGTTTCTCTCTTTCTATCTATCTATCTATCTATCTTTCTCTCTCTCTCTCTTCTCTCTCTCTCTCTCTCTCTCTCTCTCTTATCTCTCCTCTCTCTCCCTCTCTCTCTCTTCTTTCTTTCCCCTCTCTCTCTCTCTCCTTTCTCCCTCTCTCTCTCTCTCTTTCTTCTCCCCTCTCTCTCTCTCTCTCCTCTTTCTCCCTCTCTCTCTCTCTTTCTTTTCCCCTCTCTCTCTCCTCTCTCTCCTTTCTTTTCTCTCTCCTCCTCCTCTCTTCTCTCTCTCTTCTCTTTTCTTCTCCTTCTCTCCCTCTCTCTTCTCTTTCTTCTCTCTCTCCCCTCTCTCTCTCTCTTCTTTCCTCTCTCTCTCCCCCTCTCCTCTTCTCTCTTCTTTCTCTCTCTCCTCTCCTCTTCTCTTTCTTCCTCTCTCTTCTTCTCTCTCTCCTCCTCTCTCTCCCTTCTCTTTCTCTTTCTCTCTCCCCTCTCTCTTCTCTTCTTCTTCTTCTCTTCTCTCTCTCCCCTCTCCTCTCTCTCTCTCTTCTTTTCTTCCTCTCTCCTCCCTCTCTCTTTCTCTTCTTTCTTTCTCTCTCTCTCCTCTCTCTTCTTTCTTTCTTTCTCTCTCTCTCCCCTCTCTCTTCTCTTCTTCTTTCTCTCTCTCTCCTCTCTCTTCTCTTCTTCTCTCTCTTCTTCTCTCTCTCTCTCCCTCTTCTCCTCTTCTCTTCTCTCTCTTCTCTCTCTCTCTCCCTCTCTCTCTCTTCTTCTTTCTCTCTCTCTCTCCCCTCTCTCTTCTCTTCTTTCTTTCTCTCTCTCTCCCCTCTCTCTTCTCTTCTTCTTCTCTCTCTCTCTCTCTCTCTTCTCTTCTCTTCTCTCTTCTCTCTCTCTCTTCTCTTCTTCTCTCTCTCTCCCCTCTCTCTTCTCTTCTTCTTTCTCTCTCTCTCCCTCTCTCTCTCTTCTTCTTTCTCTCTCTCTCCCTCTCTCTTCTCTTCTTCTTTTCTCTCTCTCTCTCTCTTATTTACATTTTCTTCTTCTTTTTTTACAGACTCCTTATCAACAAACAGATAAATTGGACCTAAATAAAAATCCGGAATATATCTCAGCTGGTGGTGGATTTGGACCTGTAAGTGTCTCTCCAAATGTTTATTTCATTATCAATTATTGTTGTGTCCTTATCATCATTAGGATTCTTATTAAAATTATCTTTTAATATTATTGTTAATTCTTAAAAAAAACTTTTGTACATAAAATAATAAAAGTGCATGTTGGGATGTTTGAACCAGAAAACAAATCACAGAAAATGTCTTAGGATGAAAATTTGTTTTTATTGAAAGCAAGAACAAAAAGGTGGCACTGTTGTGTACCGGCGTCACGGTACCATATAGATATATTTGTTACGTCTTACTCTGGTCTATTCTTCTGGCCGTCTTCTGATCGTCTAGTCTTCTGTCTTCTAATGGTCTCGTCTGGTCTTTCTTATCTGGGGATTCCATGTCTGGTTCTGCTGGGGACCATTTCTTATCAGAAGCCTTGTGTCATTGTTAGCTTTTAGTAATAACAACAAGACTTTGATTTACCTTTGATGTTATTTTATTCTGGAACCCCAGGACCAGACAAATGCGCGCGGAGAGTCACATCTTGCTAGCTTCAGTCCTAACTCTCAACTGACTAACTGAGTTGCCCACCTTAAACCGGAAAGGGCTTTCTATCGGGGTTCCGTTCTCACGATTCTATCCCCAGAAAACAAGGTGAGAGTGAGGTCAAGCATTGTCATTCACTCTCAAGGCCATCAGCTGTACTGATTACCATAAGGATTTCTATACTACCTTAAAAAGTAATAGGGATCCTATCAGCTGGCAATCTAAAAAGTTGGACAGAGTTACAAAAAGTCCATTAGCATATGAAACTTTGGCATTAAGTGAAGCAGCAGATGCAGGATTCTTCATTTCTTCTTTGCTGCAAGAAACTTTTGGTATGGCTGTACTACCACCAGTACGACGCTATACAGACAATGTATCACTAACTAGTGCTTTAGGCACTACAAATATTGTTAGTGATAGAAGATTGAGAGTGGACATGGCAAGATTGAGGGAAATGGTGTCTGAGGGGGAAATTGAGGTATTTTGGGTAGATGGGACTGGCAGATTCCCTGACCAAAAAAAAAGCAAAAAAAAATTGCTTGATACTTTAAAAAAAAAAAAAAAAAAAAAAATAATTGTAGTTATCCCTACTTCAGTAGAAGGTGGCCACTACATATATTCGTATTTATACCTATTGTCATTTTTAATAGTTTCAATTTGAATCCTTTGTATTTTCCATTTTTTTTTTTTTTCATGATTGGCTATGGGTGTCTCTTATATTATTGCAGGCGAAGATGTTGTTTTCTTCCATATTTCTTCAAAAAAATCATGTCCACTCACTGTAAGTTCTAATTTGTAACTATAGAAGGGGGGGGGATATAGGGGGGAATAGATGTTCGTATCAACAAGCTCCCGCTGAGAGGGGGGCCAAAAACAAGCGAATCCACAGTCTTCCAGCAAGCCAAACCTTCCCCTGGACAACACGTTCCTCGTCCTCGCCTAGCAGCTGCAAAATCCATCACCGTAGTTGAAAATAATCTCTAACAGTTCAAAATCACATTTCTTTACTCAGTCGTTCGCGTCAGTCAACCTGCTACTGCTGACTCCTCACTGCCCAGCGCTTGACTCACATGCCATTTATGTATGTATTTACCGAAACATCCTGGCACTTCGCGTCCGTCCAGTGCCTAAATTGCATCTGCTTTCGCATGCGGGAGGACGCGGGTTCGATCCCGGCAGGCAAGACAATGTCTTGCTCTTTTTCGTTCTCCGTCATAGTAACTAACTGATATGATTTTTGTGGCTATTCTTTAGGCTTCAAGCAAGAGTGCTGTCCAGCAGAGAACCTTTGTGTTAATCATATATGAGAATAAATATTTGTTATGTTCAAGGGATAACAATATTTTATTTTGATTGGTTAATATTCTCTGCTTACCAGAATTGGCCAGTTTAGCTCAATCAGTAGACCGATCAATCGGCTGGTCACGTCAAGCCCTAGCACCTATATGATTTTCCCAACCCTATTGCCCTTATGGGCAAGCCCCAACCCCTTTTTATCATATGGGTGCTAGAAGGCGGTTGCTGCGGGTCTACATGTCCTGGGAATGACGTTAAACTCTATCTGATGGTGAGGTTCTAGTTTTGGAGGTTTGGGGAATGTGGAGCACCCCTTCATCACCATTGCTCCCTGGTCCACTCTGACCCGGAGTGGTAGTACCTGTTAGGGTCCCATCTATGGGTTAAATAGAAAAATGTATTTATAAAAAAATTGTATTATCCATTAAGAATTGATTTATTTCAAAACTTTATCGGCATTAAATGACCCACTGAGGTTGATATGCCGTAAAACAAAACCAAACCAAACCAATCAATTAGTAGAGCATCCATCAAGGAATCAGAAGGTTCTGGCCTCGATACCAGCCCTTGCCAACTCAGCATATGAGTAGCACAGCTTGGGTAATCTAAGCTGTGTGGTACTGTTGGGAGCTGACGGTAGGTGTGGTGCTCTACCTCAGCAAAAACAGTCTCCCTGGTCTAGCGTTAGCAAACAGGGGATAGACTCCTTCACTGTCTTGCTGATATTGATATTAGGCCACTCTGCCAACTTTACTTTTTACTTCAATGATGTTTACAATAGAGTGGTTTAAACAAAATTGTTTTTACAAGACAATTTGGAAAAGGATTTTAAATTATATTAAAAGTTTCTTGATTATAGCATGATGAGATCTTCCTTGCATACATTCACATTATCAGATTGATTATTTGCATTTATTTAATTGCATGTAGATGTGTGTGTGTGTGTATATATATATATATATATATATATATATAATATATGAGTAAGAAAAGGGAATGAAAACATCACACAATTCTGTTAAGAAGAAAACAATTTTATAATATAATCATAGCTGATACTGATCAATATTTCGATTTTACAAAAAATCATCATCAGAGCTCATTCACTCCCGTAGTTGTTTGACCGACATAATATATGGCGCGAATGCCCACGTTGGTGAATATTGTAATGTCTTTCGTTCTTTTTTTTTTTTTTTTTTGCAGTATTAAGTTTTTTTGTTTTGTAAACTGATTTGACTTTCCTCCTCTCCGACCCAAACAACTACGGGAGTGATGAGCTCTGATGATGATTTTTGTAAAATCGAAATATTGATCAGTATCAGCTATGATTATATATAAATTGTTTTCTTCTTTAACAGCATTGTGTGATGTTTTCATTCCACCTTTTCTTACTCATATTGTCGGATTCATTTCCTTTCTTTTAACTTATATATATATATATGGAGGCGCGTGGGCTAGTGGTTAGAGTTGTGAAAAATACTCGTCGATTCGAGTTCAATTCCTAAACGAAGCTGTTGGCATTTCACATAGCACTAATACCCTTGGGAAAGGTATGAATCCATATGTTCTCCCTCCAGCTATGGGTTAAATAGTAGGGCAAACTGGGCCCTTCAGCCTTGGGTAGGTAACCAGTCTAGGAGAGGGATAACTCTGAATTCAAAATTCCCGAGGTGGGTCATTGATTGTGTTTGTGGCAACCCTTGATGCACCAATTCTTTACTATCGACTGTGCCAAAAAGTGTGGATGCTCCAACACAAGCCTTCACCACTATAAACAAATCACTGTGTGGATGTTCATTGTATGAACACTCATATGTCAATCGACGGGAGAAGTCCATCATATATATATATATATATGTTATGCCTATATAAAAGTGTGTATGCCTGTATGAGAATGACAATATAAAGTGTGTATGCCTGTATGAGAATGACAATATAAAGTGTGTATGCCTGTATGAGAATGACAATATAAAGTGTGTATGCCTGTATGAGAATGACAATATAAAGTGTGTATGCCTGTATGAGAGCGAGGATATTTGTGTGCGTGTGTGTCTGAGAGATTGAGAATGTGTGTATGTGTGTGAGAGAGAGAGTGTGAATATTTGTTTGTGTGTATGTGAGCATACATGGGTGTGTGTGAGAAAGAGAGAGAAAGACTGAAAAATATATTTGTGTGTGTCTGTGAGAGAGTGAGAATATAAATATATCTTATTATAATGGAGATTGTGGGTTTTCTGTCTGTAACCGAAACTATATTACTAATCAAGTCACAATTCCTTTTGTTATTTATACCACATTCTCCATGATTTTATTTTTAATTTAAACTTCAATTATTAATAAAATTATTTTATATCATTAAGACTGTTGACCATATCTACAAACTATTAACATGCAATTGTATTTATATATACAACAAAATAGTGGTTTACAGTGTGAATGGGAAGGCTAATTTGCATATTGATCTTAAAAATTTGATTTTAATAAATATATGCTTAGTATTATTAATTTCTAATTGTTTGGTTTTATCTTGATGAATATGACCAAAAATCTCTTCAATAAATCTTAAAAAAATCCATTAACAAGAAAAATAACTGTCATTATTCTTTACTTCCTTTTTAACTAAATAGTTAATTATGAAAATACCAATGAAAGATGGGAGAGAAAATGATGGAAGAGTTATTTCAGTTGTTCTATTTTTCAATCATATCCCCTCTGTTCAAATCTTTTTATTTGCATTCTTATTTAGTTTCATTAGTTTCTAATTTAACAATATTTTATTACATTAAAACTTAAATACTTGCACCCGGGGGGTGCATATATTTGCTAGTATATATAATAATGTGATAAATGAACCATTGATATTTTAAACCCACTTTTCACTTTTCTTTCTTTTCTTTTTTTCAGAACTCTGAACGATTTAGCCAAAATATTTCACAATCATTAGAAGACATCAGAGCGTTGTTCAGTGAAGATTGACAATAATTTTTATAGAAGTCAAATTTTTTAAAATTTACAAAAAAAGAAAAAAAAAAAGAAAAAAGAAAAATTCCTGTCACCAACTAGGGACAAACGTTTGTCCTTATTACATCGAGTGCAATGAGAACTCTTCAAATGTGGAAACAAAAAAAGAACATCAGTTGTGATTGAACCACTTAACAAGCAATAACCTCCCTAAAAATGCATCAACCTCCCTAAAAATGCGTTGGTCATTCAGAGAACAAAAAGGAAGACCATTTTCTGTTCCCTAGTAAAATTAAACAAATTAACAAGGACTTGAATGTTTTTTATTTATAGTTTATTTATAATAATGGTTGTAGGCTTGTTCACCACACACCATTATTATTGAGAATTTATTGGAGTCTTTCTTGATACTTGGCAGTCTCAACACTGCTTATAAGATTCCCAGATACCCAACAAGGATTATTACCTCTGGATATCTCTCAAAGATTATCACTGGATTTTATATGAATAAACTTTGAGTTTAATATATCAGGGCAATATATTATTCGGTTTACCGCTTGTCTTAGACACTCTACTCAAACACTTATATTTACATTTATAAGTGAATTTGTCTAAGAAATACCAAAATAAATGAGAAGAGACTAAAGACAGTTGTTGATTGAAATATTCTTTCACTCAAAAAATATGGAAATTCCACTCGGTTTACAGGAAAAGAACAGAAAATCCAGCTTGCTGGCCATGGTGTGATGTTTGCTTGAATAATTTTTTTTTTACTTATGTATTTATGAGATGAGGCTTGATATGAATAATTTTGATATTTCAGACTGTTCTCCTCATCTTTATTGTGTATAAACACAACATTCAGGCCACAGTAACCTCGGGCACTGTTTTATGTGTTTTTTTAAATTACCTTAAAATAAGCCATTTTCAGACAGTTACTTACCCATGAATTCAAATGTGGTTTTGGGGATGAAATCATTACCCCTTGTTCAAGGGGGCTCCAAGCAGCATAAATGCCACCAGACTTATTAACAGAAATGCGATTAGATTTATACACAATAAAAATGAGGACAAGAGTCCGAAATATCAAAATTATTCATAATCTTTTTGTTTTTAAAAAATTAAAAAAAAGGACAAATACCTGATTTATGAAAGATTTTTAGTTTGGATTTTTTAAAGAGGTTAAGTAATCTAATTTTTGATGAGAAAAAAAAAGTGTGAAAGAAAAGAGAGATAAGATTTGTTAATTTTATATTTTCCAAAGATTCATTTCTGTCTTTTCCATCCCTGTTAATAATTAACAATATTTGTGGTGCTTCTGCTGCTGACAAATACAAAATCAATAAAATCCGTGTTTTTTTCTTAGAACAACGGCTAAATTTTGATTTAGCTTTTGGAGTAGAAATATCAGATTATATCCTGACTCACCATAATAATATATTTCACTCAGGTTCATAGCCTGGTGGCTGAGACTGTAAGCAAACCCAGGTTCAATGATAGTGCATTCCTAAATTCTTCAACATTGAAAAATCTATAAGGATTCTGTGAAACAAATTATTCTTTTTTGAAGAGAATTTCTTTTCTCTATCTCTCTCTCTCTACGTCTCCCCTGATATAAATGCTCTATCAATGATATATATATATATAATATATATAATATATATATATTTGTTGCTATCCATAGATCACGGTTTTGTTGACACCTCCTCCTCTCTCTCTCCCTCGCTCTCCCTCTCTCTCTCTTTCTCCCCCCTCTCTCTCTCTCTCTCCCCCCTCTCTCTCTTTCTCTTCTCTCTCTTCTCTCTCTCCCCTCTCTCTCTTTCTCTCTCTCTATCTCCCCTCTATCTTCATCTCCCCTCCCCTCCCTCTCTCCCTCTATCTCTCTCAAAAAGGAATTTTTTTAATCATATATCATATTGTGAATATTCAATATGTGTAATGGATCCAGACTCTGACATAATAAAATAATGTTTGAAAAAAAAAAAGAAAGAAAGCTCAAAAAAACAAAAAACGAAAAAATGCTGTAAAATTAATGAATTAAAAAAAAATCGAACCTTAAAATTATTTTTTATCAATTCAAAATCTATTTTCAAGCAACCAAATAGTCCGAGGATTCATGATCCATGCAAATTATCTCTTATGATGAAAGATTAAAAAAAAAAGGGATTTTAGTGGTCAAAAGTAAATTTTTTTTTACATTTTCTGCTTTTATCAAAATTTTTCGTCTGTGATTTTTATATTTGTTTCATAACCTCCAAAAGGTCGAAATGCTGTAAAATATCTTAGAAATATAAAGATGTAAATTTTTTAAAGTATTTTTTTTTTTTTTTTCTTCAAAAAAATAAATTTTCATAAATTTTTAATGAATGCACATTATTTTTGTCCATTCACCTGAGCCAGTCCCCTTCCAAAATTGTGCTTGAGGCACACAGTTTAGCCAGTCCCCCTTCCAAAATTGTGCTTGAGGCACACAGTTTAGCAGATATAATAAAAAATATTATGACATAGTTTATATGTAAATTCCAAAATGTGTTTAAAAAAAGCTATTTATACATTTTAGCTTATAAAAAATAATTTAAACTGCAGAACATTAGAATTAATTACTTTACTGAAATACCTGAAGAAGGCCGGAGGGCACATCAGCCAAAACATTGTACAATGAAGATGAGGACAAGAGTCTGAATAATACTAATTACTTTTTATTCTGTAGATTAAAAATGTTAATTGTCTGTATTTTTGAGATGAGGTTTGATGTGAATAATTTTGATGTTTTGAACTGTTGTCCACTCGTGGTTCACAACATTTCAGCCACTGTTTATACATACTGCCATTACACCTTCAAGTTTGAAAGATCTGGCCTCCCACAGACAGGGTTGGCAAGATACGTGTAGCACAGGACATGAGCGGCTCAGTATCTAGATTATAGGGCTGCAGAGCAGTGACACATTCATTACCATGCACCCCAAATGCAGATGGAGATTTCCCTGCACCCAAAATGCAGATGGAAATTTCCCTTGCACCCCAAAATGCAGGTGGAAATTTCCCTTGCACACCCAAAATGCAGGTGGAAATTTCCCTTGCACCCCAAAATGTAGGTGGAAATTTCCCTTGCACCCTAAAATGCAGGTGGAAATTTTCTTTGCTCTTGCACCCAAAATGCAGATGGATATTTCCCTTGCACCCCAAAATGCAGATGGAAATTTCCCTTGCACCCCAAAATGCAGGTGGAAATTTCCCTTGCACCCCAAAATGCAGGTGGAAATTTCCCTTGCACCCCAAAATGCAGGTGGAAATTTCCCTTGCAATGTATGTGACCGCATCTGCAAGTCCAGAATTGGACTAATTAGCCACCAGAGAGTCCACAACTGATAAACAACATGGTGTGACATCATCGTCATCTGCAACAGACTTTTAAAAAGGAAAATATATATACCACAATAAAGATGAGGACAACAGTCCTAAACATCAAAATTATTCAGTAGATTAAGGATTGTTATCAATGGGAAACATAGTCTCGGAAATATTTTCTATATCTTTGGATATACATGTGACAAACAGACTTTCATTTCTTCTTCAATACTAGGAAGTCTTTCTCTTTGATTTGCATTTAATGTAAGAGAAGAAAGAATCCAGTTCCTATAAACATGAAGTGGAAAACTGAATTAAAATATTTCTCGGAATTTTTGAGATGAGGCTTGATAATTAGTATTATTTTGATTATTCGGACTATTGTCCTTGTAACTGCCTGGAGAAGCTATAACAGTGAACACTTTGACTTTTATTAGTCCTCATCTTCATTGTTATCTGTACAATGTTTCAGCTGATGTGCCCTCCAGCCCTCTTCAGGTATTTCTTGTCAGACTCAAGAACTTTCTCGGACTCGGAAACCTTCTTTTCAGACTCGGGGAACCTTCTATTCAAACTGAGTCTGACAAGAAATACCTGAAGAGGGCTGGAGGGACATCGGTCGAAACATTGTACAGATAACAATGAAGATGAGGACAATAGTCCAAATAATCCAAATAATATGAATTAAAGTAGTTAAAACTTTTTTAGCTACTATATGATATTCTTTTCTAAATAAAAACTAAAATATATCAATAGGTAATTTTGATTTTAAGCCCCCAATCACTGGATATAGAAAAGTTTCAAACACAGACGTAATGTTCTGTGTTCAATGATGTAAAGTACATGGTAATCTGAACATTAGCTACATAAATGAGAGTAACCTCCTCTTGTTTGTTTCACTTATTTGTGCTTGCACATTATTTTAAATGAAATTAATTATTATTAAGAAATTATGATATTTTCGTGTTAAAACATGCAGTTGTATTGATTCAAATAAATTTGTATTTTCAATGGAGATTTATGGTGAAATGAAAATGGCCAATCAAAACAGACGGCTTCCTCAAAGTGAAACAAACAAGGGGAGATTACTCTCATTTTTGTAGCTAATGTTCAGATTGCCAAGTACATTTAATTTCTGTTCCAAATTTGTTAAATATTCTACTACGGTTGGACTTATTACTTTTGTGTTGGTTTTGCAAATGCTGTAAAATGTTGCTATGTGTGCTGTGATAGTTTGAGAACCACTTTTTAAGTAATATATATAAATCTTTTAATGGTTTAGCTCAATCAGTAGAGCACCTGCCTTGGAATTGTAAGGTTCTGTGTTCAATACCAGTCCCCGCCAACTCAGTGTATGAGTAGTGCAGATTGGGTAAAATAATCTGTGCGGTAAAGTGGGAAGTTGACAGTACGTGTGGCGCTACATGCCAGCAAAACAATGTCCCTGGTCTAGCGCTAACGAAAAGGGAATTGACTCCCTCACTGTCCGGTTGATACCGACAATAGGCCACTCTGCCAACTTTACTTATATCTTGTAAATTTTAGTTATGTTTCACATTAAATATGTTGTGTTTTTTCTAGCACTGTTTAGGTAATTTTATTTTTCTTTATTTTAAAGCAAAGTCTTGTTCCTGGTGACTTTTGAAATTAGTTAACAATACCTCTCCCTACCCTCTTACCCTCATTTGATTTTTTTTTAATTATTTTTTTTTAAATAATAAAGAGTTACTTCCCTTGCTCCTAACTGAACAAATCATTAGAATAACTAGCAACAGAAAACACCCTCCGGGCATCGTAAAAATGAATTTTTGAAAGACCTTGCCTGAGAGGGTGGGAGTTAAAAATTCAATGTCAGAGGGTGTGTATCATAAGTAAGCAAAATCTTCCTATTTATTAAAGGAGTAAAAAAAAAAAAAAAAAACAATTTGAAATGAAAACTGAGCCCTGTCTCTCTCAATTAAAATGTTGCGTGCATGTAATAATTAAACAATTATTTTGAATATTTTCCACATCAATTTTACACAAAATCGTAGGTATTTATTTATTTGTAAACTTTTTAGTTAACTTCTTGTTACTGTAAAAAAAAAAAAAAAAATAAGGACAAGAGTAAAAAAACAATTTTTAAAATTGCTTACTCAAATTTTGGGTGTATATAGCATAAGAATATTGTGACGTAGAGCTATGACGTAGTTTTTGTTACAGACAGAAATACAGACAATCTCCATTATTAATAGATTTTCTTTTCTTTGAGGAACAACTTTTTTTACTTTTTTGTCTTCGTGAAAAGATTAAGACCTGTTACCTTGTTAGAATTTAATTTTTAAATGGTTAGTATATAAATTATAAATTTACTTTCCACTTTACCATAAGCTAATTTAAAATCTGTACACATAAACTTATCTTGATATGAATTATTAGAAGTTTGTTCATTTTTATAAATCTGAACCAAATTAGCATTTTCTCCTAAACTTACCTCAGGGCAATTATATTCTGATTTATTCATGGCTACAAACAATTAAATACACAAGTTTTGTTTTATACAAAAGAAAATAAAATATATAAAAATAAATTTCATAATTTGTGTTTTGAACATAGTATATTGATATCAATCAATTTATCAATTGTACTTTATCAAATAAGTTTAATTTGATAGAAATAGAAAGAAATAAGGTAAAATCAATTCATTACTTAATTTCAATAAAACATTCTTCATATGACCAAATAAATAGTACTTAACCCTTTAAACTTGATAATTTTGGCTGAGTGCTATTTTATTAAACACTATAGGCCCAATATTTTTGGATCATATCAGATACTAATAATAAAAGGCCAGTTTTCAAAGCCTTTCTTTTAATAATTTTAAATGAAAATCTCTGCACCTTCAACTGATATTTGAATTGGTTTTGTGTTCAGTCTTTTTTTTTTTTTTTAATTTTGTGAGCTTAGGAACAAGGTATCTGAGGACCAAGGGACCAAGAGTTCAATGGGTTCATATACTCATAGGTATTAATTATAATTTTTACTTGATTTTATATCCTGAATAGACTTTTTTAAAATATTCTTTTCTCTAGTAATTTTAATCCAAATTGACTGACAGATATTGACTCTAAGTTTGTTTTCATATTTCCAAATAGATCTTACAAATATTGTTAGAAATTGAATTTTATTTTAAATATTTTTATTATTTTTATTTTAAGATCTAAATAAGTTTTTCACACTAAATAGTTTTTAATTAACTATGGACAAAAGAATTAGCTGAGAAAAGTCAGTTTTAATTTTAAAATATATATATCAAAATTATTCATAAAAGTAATGAAATTAAAAAAGAAAATCTCTCGCCGGTTTTTCTGATGAATATATTTTTTCTTTTACTTATTTGTAAATTCTGTTTGCATTGCTGTTCATAATGTTTTCTACATTCCCTGTATGCCCAGCAAAAAAAAAAAAGAAGGGTTATTTCCTATAACTCTTAACATAAACAAAAGGGGAACCACTCTTGACTGATAAATTATTTGTTTATTGATCTACTAGGAAAAAAGAAGACAGGGTTAGGGTTAATTTAATGGAAAATAAATAAATAATTCATCAGTCAACAGTGGTTCCCCTTTGTTTATGTTGGAATTATAGGAAATAACAACAAAAAAAGATATGAAATATTTTCTGAAATATTTTCTGATTTCATTTCATTTCAACAGTAAATCCATGATGATGATGATAATAAAGTTGAAGATGTAAGGTATTTGCCTCTCATCCCTACTTATGAGGGTGTGACACAAGGACATTTTTATGTGGGCCCACCTACAAGCCGAAGCTCATGGGTGGTAAGCACAAAAAATGAGTTTATCCCGTCGGCATTCCCTCTCAAGGGGGTGCCTCAGGCGCTGAGCAATAAACTCAGCCCTGCCCCTTTAATAAAGTTAAAGATGTAATAGTTAAATCTTTTCTTGACATTGGACAATTTAACCATGCCAGTTTCTATGACGACAAGTTGGTTGATAAAAAGAACATTTTACACCAAAAATCATATCAAATGAGTTGTGGGTGGGGGAGTAAATTAATTAAAATATTGTACAGTATAATAATCATTAAAATTACATCATTTAATAATCTTTGGGTTTTTTGTTGTTTTTATTTATTTATTTATTTTTTTTTTGTGATATATTTATTTTGTCCTTTTTGGCTGTTAAGATGTTAAGAGAAAACATTTACCAATAAAACTTGATATTATATTAAAAAAGAAATGTCAATGAGATCTTGTTTATCGAGAAAGCCATCATCATGGAATTCTCTACCTGTTAAAAGAAAAGGATCGTTACATCTTGAAAGAAACAAACAGTTTACCAATTCCACATGTTTAATAAACACTTATTCCAAAAAATAAATAGCACCTCTTTGTTATTTTGACACAAAAAAAAAATTTTGATATGCATATCCAGAATATGAAGTTATTTAAAAATATCTCCATATCATATGATGCCATAAAAAAAAAAAAATTATCTCGGTTGTTAAGTAATATTTTCTGTAATCTGAACATAAATGAGAGTAACCTCCCCTTGTTTTTCACTTTGAGAAAGTCATGTTTTGGTTGGCCATTTTCATTTCACCATATTCAATACAACTGCATGTTTTAACACAAAAATATAATAAAATGTCTTTTAATAAGTTAATTTCAAATAATGCCCGAGCACAATTAAGAACACATTTTATGATATTTTCATGTTAAAACATACAGTTGTATTGATTCGAACAAATTCGTATTTACAGTGTAGATTTACGATGAAATGAAAATGGCTGACTAAAACTTATGGCTTCCTCAAAGTAAAATAAACAAGGGGAGATTACTAATGTTCAGATTACCATATTTTCTTTTTGAGTCTTTTTTTTTTTTTGTGTGTGTGTGTGTGTGTGTGGATAATTTTTTAAAAATCAGCTGACATTTTCTCTTCAAACCAACAATTAAGAGTAAAAAAAGGGCAACATTTATTTGGAGGAACAGAATTTCAATTGGTCCCTTTTATTTGTCTTTTACTCTGCATCTTCTAATTCAAAAAATCCTTCTTCATTCTTGAAGTTTTTAGTCAGCCATAACAATTATCTTAATGAGAAACCTACAACTTTGTTGTTTTTATTTTTTGTTTTATCTTATTTAATTTTTTTTTTTTTAAATGCTGAATGTCCAGAATTAAAATATGGGCATTACTATATTCATCTGTTATTATTATCATCATTATTATTAGAAACTTTTGTTTTGTATCATCTGTGACTGCTGTGGTCTAATCTTGAAAGGTTGTAGTGATTTTTAGAAATATGAAATTTGGCAATCTTCAAATGTTACCATATTGCATAATTATTTTCATTGTTCCTTTCTCTCAAAATGACGTTTGTTTTTTTTTTAATGATAATTTTAATCTTATAAAAGTTATAGATATTATAGTGAGGATGAAGATTGACAACTAAAATTCATATTTATTGGATGTTAGTTCAAAAAAATTGTTTTTCTATCTGACTCTTAGTGACCTTTTTTTCTTTTTTTTTTTTTAGATTTATTTATCAGAACAATTTATGACAAAACTAATCCCTAACATCAGATTTTTACTATTAGAGATGTGACTGTTATAACATCTCTTTCTTTTTTTCTTTTTTTTTTCTGTTTTATTTATTTGGAAATAAACTTGTTGGGGTTTTTATCTTTTTATTTATTTTTTATTTTTTGTATATAATACAAAGAAAAATGGAATATCTTATACAGACTATAGCTGTTGAGTTTATAAGGAACCTTCTTAAAAATTCACAAGAAAAAGCTTTGTTCACCCCCCCCCACCTCCCCAAAAACAAAATCACATTTTTAAAAAAAATTATTGAACTTTTAATCTGTGCCAAATCAATTTTGCAAAAATCAAAATAAATCCAGTTTTGAGATAAAGACGGATCACCCTATCCCAGCCAGGAGACCAGAGCTAGTGTTGATTAACAAAAAAAAAAGAATGTGTCAACTGGTGGACTTTGCAGTTCCAGCAGATCACAGGGTGAAGCTGAAGGCAAATGAAAAGATGGATAAATACCTGGACCTTGCCAGAGAATTGAAAAAGCTCTGGAGCATGTGAGTGAAAGTGATACCAATTGTAGTTGGTGCACTTGGAACGGTCCCAATAAAGTTGGAAAAAGACTGGATGATCTGGAAATCAGAGGAAGAATTGAGACCATCCAGACAACTACATTGCTGAAATCAGCTAGAATACTGCTGCACTGCTGCAATCAGCTAGAATGCCCAGAAGAGTCCCGGAGACCTGAGAAGACTTGCCTCCAGTGAAATACCATCAGCTGACGCTGATGTGAAAAACTCATAATAATAATGGTTTATATTAGTGAAATTAATGCATAGAGTGCTGAGGTGCACCACAATCATAAAGTCTCACCTGTAGTATATAGAATAATGTACTAATGTCAGGATGTTTTTTTTCTCACTTATCTGGCACATGCCACACATGCTGTCCATCGGCTTTAAATAACCTACTGAGGTTGATATGCCGTAAAACAAACCAAAACATGCTGTCCATATTGAATTAAGAATTTTCTGGAGTATAGTGTTGATATCTCCAGGGTCATAGAATTCAGGCGAGTTTGGGCGTTGCAGCTCAGTGCCATAACAGTCCCAATCTGCTTTGTTCCAATCAAAGTGAGGAGTTTGGAGATGGTTGTGTTTTTTTGTTAAGTGAAAAAAGGGTATAGACTAAATTTGAATGACTGGCAGTTGGAGTTAAAACTGTCATTATTTATCTATATATTAACACTTAAAGTCCTATACCATCTCATTCCACCCAGCTGGAAGTCCTATTTGTTTTAACTAATCAGCCCCAAACAATAGCCTTTGTTTAAATTTAATATTAAACATATGTTGAAATCTTTGATTTAAAGGAAATAATTGGTAACTTTAGATGCAAAGGTCATTTTTAGCCATTTTTTTATATATCCTTATAGGAATGCTCTGGACTTAGAAAAATCTCAACAGGATGTTAAGAGACTTGTGTGTCATGCCCTGTCACTATCTCTAATAAATAATGGACCCTTCCATTTTGAGTGTGAGAAAAGAAAGGGAATAAGAATAAGAGAGGGGGGAATATAGGGAAGGGGGGAGAGAGCATAATTTTAATATTGTATCATCTATTTCAATGAAAGGAAGAAAAGGGGGGAAAATTAATGTAAAACATGAATGCATGTGTTTGAATGATACGCTCTGTCATCACCTCAGTGAAACAATGGACCCTTCTATTTTGATTATTGTTGTAGAGGAGTTAACACCCCTACAAGATGGACTGGCTCATAGCCTTATAAGAGACATTTATACAGACATTTGACCCTCCTCATTCTTGTACGCTTATTTTGTGATTGTACTACTTCTTGTTTTTATGTTATAAGTATCTGTTAGCACCAGATACAAGTGCTGAATAAAATATATATCAAGCACACTATTTCTCTGTGTATCTTTTACCACCTCAACGATACAACAATTATGATGAAAGAAAGAGAAGAAAAAGAACATAATACATATCAGAAATAAAGAAAATATAAGAGAAAAGAGAGAGGGGAAGAGCAAGAGCGTGGAAAGTTGGAAAAAAAGAGAGCAGAGTTTGGGAGCTAGTGGTAGGTGTGGTACTTTACCTCAGACGCAATAAACAATCTCCCTGGTGAAAAGGGGATAGACTCCTTCGCTGTCCGGCTGATACTGAAAATAAGCCACTCCACTGACTTTACTTAAAATATTGAATTATAATGCAATAGCTCTTAAGTAAACATAGCAAATGTTGTAATAGTTAAATTATCATACCATGGTATATTCACACGTCCTGCTAGTCGTTATAATTGTTTTAAAACTTTTTTCACACTAAGAGTTGCTGAGGCATGGAATAAACTACCTGCATCCATTTTAGGCTGCTGAAACACTGCATCTTTCAAAACCTCCATGCTTCCTGTAATTCGACAACACTATACCTGATATCCTCCCTCTATACACATATGCACTTGCACATGCACACATACATGTATAAAATTACTGTACACTATTCATGTTCCTGAAACTAATACATTATTCTGTGTACTATACATGAGACTTTGATGAGTTGTGGTGCACCTGAGCATTGTATGCAATAAATTTCATTATTATTTTTAATAAAAGAATAAATGAAAAATAAATATGAAAGGTTGAGAGATAGGCAGCAATGAAAAAGCAGGAATGTTGAACTGGGATAAAATATTTTTAAATTTGATTTAGGATTTCTTTTGAAAATTTTATGGAAGCAATCATGTGCAAAAAAAATAAACAAAAAAAAAAGTTAAGGTACACAAAAAGAATATTTTTCTATTAGGATCTCAAAACATTTTTTTTAATCAGCTTCTTTTTTTTTTTTTTTAACAACAACAGCTTCATTTTCAGAAAATCTTCTGTCGAAGAGATTTTATCTCAAAATATTAAGAATAAATTAGAGGTTAATAAACAACATCATAGTTACCTTATTTTTCTTTACACTTTCATTGTGATAGCCTTCAAAACCAACCACCAAACCAATATAAACACAATGCTTCAAGCAAATTATAAAAACACTTTTTGGTTTTTTTTTTTTAAACCTTTAATTGCAGTTTTTTAACAAAAGACTTTATAAAAAAAAACTATCACTTACAATGATCTGATTCCTTCAAAAGTGGCAAGTCTGATTTTTAATTTTTTATTACAGACATATCTTAAAGAATAAAAATTTACATTTCAAACACAAATTTTGTATTATTTTCTTCATGTCGTAATTGGGAGCCTTCTTGGAACATATGGAAAATAGATAGATCTTTGCATTAAAATAACGGTTTCTGATGTGAGCAAAAAATCCTGTATTCCATGAATAAGTGTTTAACAGTCAAAGGTGTTTGACATGTTTCACACTGTTGTTGTTGTTCTTGTTTGAGTATAAAGGAGTGCGTTAGTCTTGTGTGACCAATGCGTAATTGTTGTTTTTGTGTGATAGCAAATGTCTAGTCAGTTTTTTGAGTAACGCACACGAGGAAATGTTAATTGCAAACTGACCTGAAAAAAAACCCCAAGAAATAAGGAACAGTGATGTATGTACAAGATATGTTTAAAAGTAAATTTTCAAATGACACCCAGTGATAACTTTTAGTGAAACTAAAATTAGTATTATTTGGATTATTCGGACTATTGTCCTCATCTTCATTCTTATCTGTACATTTGAGATGAGGCTTGATAATTAGTATTATTTGGATTATTCGGACTATTGTCCTCATCTTCATTCTTATCTGTACATTTGAGATGAGGCTTGATAATTAGTATTATTTGGATTATTCGGACTATTGTCCTCATCTTTATTGTTATCTACAGTATTTCTCTGAATTTTTGAGATGAGGCTTGATAATTAGTATTATTTGGATTATTCAGACTATTGTCCTTATCTTTATTCTTATCTGTACATTTGAGATGAGGCTTGAGTATTACTATTGTCCTCATCTTCATTGTTATCTACACTATTTCTCTGAATTTTTGAGATGAGGCTTGATAATTAGTATTATTTGGATTATTCAGACTATTGTCCTCATCTTTATTGTTATCTACAGTATTTCTCTGAATTTTTGAGATGAGGCTTGATAATTAGTATTATTTGGATTATTCGGACTATTGTCCTCATCTTCATTCTTATCTGTACATTTGAGATGAGGCTTGATAATTAGTATTATTTGGATTATTCAGACTATTGTCCTCATCTTTATTGTTATCTACAGTATTTCTCTGAATTTTTGAGATGAGGCTTGATAATTAGTATTATTTGGACTATTCGGACTATTGTCCTCATCTTCATTCTTATCTGTACATTTGATATGAGGCTTGATAATTAGTATTATTTGGATTATTCAGACTATTGTCCTCATCTTTATTGTTATCTACAGTATTTCTCTGAATTTTTGAGATGAGGCTTGATAATTAGTATTATTTGGATTATTCGGACTATTGTCCTCATCTTCATTCTTATCTGTACATTTCGTCTGATGTACCCTCCAGCCTTCTTCAGGTATTTCTTTTCGAACTCGGGAACCTTCTTTTCAAACTCGGGAACCTTCTTGTTGTAATCGGGAGCCATCATGGAACTTTGAACCTAACTCTTTATTCAGTCCACGGGGGTATCCTGTTATCATTCTGCTAACCATTGCTGGGGTACAAGTGTTAAGCTGTGTTAATTATTATTCTATGTTACTGTTGCCCTTGATCAGGATTGAACCTGCAATTGGACACATAACCTAGTGGATAAAGGAGTTAGGTCAAGACAGTTCTAAGTGACAGTTATCTCTGGACTGCAGGTTTTATTGTGGACTAGCCTATCTTATCTTTCGTAGAGAGTGAATGCGTTGGTCCAGGACTATTTATACACTGCTGTTTTAGAACATCAGAGTGATTACTTGAGAACAAACCAAAGACCACAAAATGCAAAGCCGAGACTCTCCCTCTGAGCCACCAGCCCACACCACACACAGGGATCACCAAATCATCTTGCCAAGGTAATTGCACAACCACCTAAACTTAATTTGTCTTGTAGCCCATTACGTAGCATTAGAGAGGATAAAGTCAACCTCCAGGGCCACGTCTTCCCAAGTCAGTAGTCTGTATTTGTGTCACCCAATCTCATGGGCAAGGAAATAGAGAAAAGTGTTTTTACTGGAATATCATCCAGAAATGTTAATGTATTGTTGGGTCAGTAAAACGGTAATTCTGGTGGACATAAGTCCAAATACGGTTATCTTCCCTTGCTGCAGTTTGTTCGCCAATAGGTGGCATTAGTATTTGGCCAGAAGCCTGGAATTCTGAATTCCTGTTTCTTTCCTCTGAGGCTGGCAATGAGTACACATGGGTTAGGTGCCTGATGCCTCTGCCCCTTAAGTGGAGGGTTGCCCCCCCAACAAGCTACCAGTAAGTGACATTCCTTATGATGCAAGTCCTACACCTATTTCCTCTTATAGAGCGTTATGTATCTGTTTTGTATTATAACCCGTCGGTCGCTCCCGAGCTAAAGGGCTCACAGAATCTCCGAAATTGGCCGTCAAGATCGGATTTTCTGCATCAACCAAGGATTGCAGGGTCTCTATATTTGTGGGAAGTCTAGCCGAATGCCCCACGTTGTGCTAAGATCTCAAACGACTAGAAATCTGCTATAGAAACTGATTTCCGAGGTTAATGGCGTCCGATTGGTCACACACAAAAAAGAATAATGACTCTTTTTCTTCTTCAAAAATCAACAACATTTATATTCAAAAATACAGGAATACAAATAATTACTTCTCAAGGTTTGTGGGAGTGATGTGCCCGTAATTAAATACTTCTGGTCTTCTGCAAAGTATTGTGCAAAACAGTTCGTAAGTTGACTAAGTTTTCAAAATGGTCTTAGCTGAAGTCAGTTACTCTCGGCTCTCAGTATTGCGTTAATCTTGTCAGCTAGCCCGGTCAGCGCATGTGATCCTCAAGCAATCACAACATCCTCTTTCAAGCGCAGCGTGGCTTAATCTGCCCTCAAGCCAAAAACGTTTGAGTTAAATAACATTTCGATCGGAACAATTTTATTTCCGGCCGGCATGAAGATATTGGGAATTTTTCTGCTCCTCCCACTCAAGCAGGGTAACCGCCTCCCTCTTGTTTCCAACCAGCCAATCAAATTTACTTCCGCTCACCAATCTGGGTGCCATCTCTTCCGGCCACTTGAATGTTTTTTAAATACATTCGACTTTCTTTAATTTCGATTTTCAACAAGAGTTATCTCCATTCTTAAGTGTTAAGGAAACATAAAAACAATAGATTCTCTTTAATTCCGGTTTCTTCATTTTCCGGTAATCTATAAAACAGGATTTATCTTTTTCCATGAGACTCAAGTCTGATTACATCAAAGACTTGTCTAGGAACGGCTTCTCTCGCTTCTGGGAGTTCCGACCTACTTGAGATTTTACTACCAGCCACCATCGCCTCGACTGCCCAGTCGGGGTCATTGCCGGATCGCCCATCTGTTTGTCAGCCGGCGAATTATATTTCCGTTTTTTTTTTCTTTCTTTCTTTCTTTCTTCTAATTTCAAAACCTAAATCAGGTCACAGTATATCTTTGCCCTGAATGTATTTTCTCCTTCGTTCATGGAATAAAAAGTCTGTTATCATTTTACACCTTTGTCGGAGTGATTTATGTACATACTTGTACCCACGTTGGGAGGTTACTCTAAGCCTTCCAATTTTAGATATAACTTCTTTACATGTTATAGTATTATTTTTAAGGCAAAACATTTCTAAAACTGTCTGGGTGAATTTAGAATTGGCTGATAATTTTGATTGTTAATCCAAAACCAAACCTTCTTAGACTTTATTTTTCCAATGCAAGTATCATTGGGGGGAACAAAAAATTGCTTTGGCCAGTTAACTAAAACTTTACTCATTCCCCAATGATATCTTATCATCATAGTCATCAGCATCGCAATCTTAGAAGACCATAGATTTTTCATGCCTTAAAGTTATGTTCTAGCGCAGTACCTCCTGTGACTGTAAAGGTCAAGGTTTGAAAAACAGTTTTGACCACAGATGTCACATGTGAAGGTCAGTCCTGAAAATGTTGATGGCGTGCTGTTACTCTGTTGCTGTTCCTTTCTTTTGGACTATAAGAGATTCAGAGTGTTAACTCTGGTTCTTATAAAGCATTGGGTTACTTAAAGGATAAGTACCCAATGCGGAACACTTCAGTTAGGAAAACAACAAACGCGTTAGTTACATTTATATAACTTTTATTATAACATATATAGGGGAACAAAGTTCCCCAGGCTATATAATGTCACAAGTGTCCAAACATACATGGTAGTGTTAATAGACAAAGGTGGAAACCACTTACTGTAAGTAGAGGCTGTGGCGTCTGGCATGTACCATAAGTGTCTGCTGGAGAGAGGTGACAAGCATGTCCACGCTTGTTAGTGGCATCAGAAAAAGAGGGTTCTCTTCTTGGGTTCCTGTGTCATGTGACCAAAATAGGGTATCCTGACACAGGAGATTATCCAGAACCCTCAGACAAGGGAGACTGCTCTTACGGGACCTTTTTGCTTCATGCTGTTGTGCCAGACAGACATCAGACATTATACCTACATTATAAAAACTAGCAAAAATATGCATAAGTATTCGGCTAGAAACCACAAGGTTCCTAGTTCGATACCGGTCCTCGCCAACTCAGCGTATGAGTAGCACAGGGATCTGTGTGGTAAAGTGAGGAACTGATGGTAGGTGTGGCGCTCCACCTCAGATACTAAAATAATCTCCTTGGTCTAGCACAAGTGAAAAGGGATAGACTCCCTCGCTGTCTGGCTGATACCGACATTAAAGCCGCCCCGACGACTTTACTTTACTTACTTATTTAAGTTTTAATGTAATGAAATATACTAAATTAGAAAGACTAATGAAATTAAATAAGAACGCATATAAAAAGATTTCGTTTATTTTGATTATATTTTAATTGGTTTCTATATAAAATCATTCATAGGATTGATTTTAATACGTTTGAGAATAAAAAAAATAATATTAAAGATCAATAACACCAAGTAATTATTTTTAAACCTGCTTTTGTTAAAACCAGTATGCAAATTAACCATAACATATATTATATCAACCTTTATTTCTTGGCAATATATAAGACACATTGCAGGATTTAAAACGCAAAAATAACATGGGTTGTTTTGAAGCAAATCTAATTCAATTTTTTATAGAGACATCGTTAATAAATAAGATTTATTCTATGTATTAATGATTTTGACTATGAATTAAATACTCATTGATAAACTTTCGCAATTCCTGAAGATATTATACGTAGGCAGTGACATAGTTTTGGTTACAGGCAGACAGACACAGAATCTCCATTACAATGAAATTTTTTCAATCCGCGGTTAGTTGAATCAGCGAATGCAAAAGCCGCGGATAAAAAGGACTGATTGTGGAAAATACGAAAAAGAGAAATGTGACCAAGGGATTATTATATAGGTTTGTTATAAAACTCGTTTAAATTTGTACCGATCTTATTTTTATAAATTATTCTTATTTACATATAATATATTAGTGTACTTTTGCTAAATGTAAATATTTTTTTAAAATCGGAATATTGACAGATATAATACGAACGTATTATTTTTCCACGCAACACACGATGAGTTTCGTTTCGGCTTTTTTTAAAGTTCCCATTTCAACAAGTGCCGACAAGTTTGAACTTTGTTTACTTTTTATTTTGAAAGCTGGACTCCGTGTTTTTTGTTTTTGTTTTTGCGATGAATTATTGGAAAAATAATTATTTTTCAGGCTGAAGTTTTTTACAGGTGATTTTTCTTTACCTTACCTCGTCTTCATGTTTGTCATTAATATTTTTTCTCTTCGTAAACCAACGCTAGCCAATTATATTTTTGTATACTGTAGTACAAGTAAAAGGAAAGAAATCTGAAATCGACAAAATAAAAAAATAATAGAATAATGGCAAAAGATTCTAAATAAAACTCTAAGTTAAAATTAACTTAGTTTAAGTTAAGTATGTTAGTAGAGTTACGCTGTACATATAGCTTATTTATTTACTTTTAAATCTAAAGCATTTAATTTTATACATACTTTTCTAACACTATTTTTTACCGAAGTATTTTAAGATATTTTTAAAATTATGTTTACAATAAAATTATCTTGTGCTAGGAGAAAGAATGACAATGTTTTCAAACAGGGATAAAATAATTTAAATTTTTCAATTTGAAATTTAGCTCAGAGAGTACTTCTTAAAAACAAAATTAGAAAAATCTATATTTTTAGGGACGTCCAATGATAGGTGCGCGAAGTTTTTACCTTAGAATTTAAAACGATTTTAAAACATTTAAATAGATTCGTTCATGAAAATAAAAACATAGCTTCAATCTCTAGATAAAAGCAAAAAAATAATCACAATTAACCGATGCATACTAAACCAAAAAAGGTTAGTTTCAGCAACGTTTTTTTAGCCTTCTGCCATTTTTACTTTTTTTCCCTACCTATCTTATTTAATTTAGTTAATCATAAACTATAATAATACACAGGGCTGGTGCTTACTACCCCAAACCTCTCAACCTCATGGGTACCCTCATTTCCTTCGGGGGCCATGGCCCACAAGTTGGGAAATTTTGAAATCGACATGTTGGAGAGTGGAGGCTTCGTATCAAAGTTGGGGGGGGGGGGCGAATGTTGACTTTAGTCTACATCTGACAGGGTTAAATCGAACTTAACGGACCTAAATTCACCATCATATGTCACCCCGCCGAAAGAAAAAAAATACCAAAAATCAGGGAATTAACCGAATTTAATGAAATTTTCAGTGTTGATATATTAATGAATAAAAGATATAATGCACCAGTTATTTTATTTAAAAACCTTTACATTTTTTCAGGTCAGTTAATTTGAACCACGTAACTTTGAGGCGTAACACAGATTCTCAAAGATACGTGGTTCAAAGTTAATTTTAAATGTAAAAGTTTTTAAATAAAATAACTTGCATTATATCTTTTATTTATTAATATATCAACACTGAAGATTTCATTAAATTCGGTTAATTCCCTGATTTTTGGTATATTTTTTTTCTTTCGGCGGGGTGACATACGATGGCGGAATTTAGGTCTGTTAAGTTCGATTTAACCTTTGACAGTCTACTTGATCTTTTAGTTTGTTTTAAATATCAATCATAAACATTTCTCTGAATGTTTGAGATGAGGCTTGGTGATTAGTAATATCTGCGTTATTCGGACTATTGTCCTTATCTTCATTGTTATCTGTACAACGTTTCGGCAATGTGCCCTCCGGCCTTCTTCAGGTATTTCTTTCGGACTCAGGAACCATTTCGGACTCGGAACCTTTTTGTCATAATCACGAACCATCACGGAACTTTGAACCTAACCCTTTATTCAGTCCACAAGGGTATCCTGTTCTCATTCCGCTAACCATAGCTGGGGTAGAGGCGTTAAGCTGTGTTAATTATTCTTCTTCTTATAATTAATTAACAAGAATAATAATTAATTCCCCAGTCCGACAAGAAATACCTGAAGAAGGCCGGAGGGCACATCAGCCGAAACATTGTATAGATAACAATGAAGATAAGGACAATAGTCTGAATAACGCAGATAATAATCATAAACATGTTTTCTTTTTCTTGTTTTTTTATTTACTGTTTAAAGCAATCCTAATTTCTCCTCTTTTTCTTAATTCCTTTTATCAGCTCCTCAACATGAAATGTTAAACCTTTCGTTTTACACTTATTTTCTTTCTTTTCAGATTATTATAAACAATCATGGACAAGTTGTTTTTTTTTTGCCTCAGACAACATTTTGATAATTCCTACAGAATAAAAATTTAATGCAGTAATTTGTGAGATCAAAGCTAAAGGTTTCTATTTTGAATTTGAACAATTTGGAATTATGGTTAAATAATTTACCTGTGACTAAACGTTGGAGTTATATGTTGTAACCTGTTTATTAATGAAAGGTTAAAAAAAAAACTTTAAAAGTTACAATGATTTAATTTAAAGTTATCAGAAGTTTGTATTATTTGGATTTTTCAGACTGTTGTCCTCATCTTTATTATTATATATACAACATTTTGGCTGTTGTGCCTTCTGGCCTTCTTCAGGTGTTTCTTGTCGGACTAAAACTAGTTCATAGATAGATATGAATTCAGTTTATACACTCTATGAAACTGGATCCTTTATTTTATAGCCACATAAAATTAAGGCAGATTTCTATAATTTTATTAATATTCACTTTTTCTTTAACAACATTTAAGGAAATTTTAAAAATTTCTTCCACAATCTCAATTGATATTTTTCAAGCAAAATATTTTGTCTCTTACAATTTGGTGTTTATATTTGATTTATCAAAAATGAATCCCTGTTATCTTGAACTCACTCTTCCAGAAATTGTTCGCATTTGTTCTTCATTAGCAGATATTTCTGCCAGTTCAATTGGTTCTTCAGACCAAAAGACTTTACTAACATCTTCTTCTGGTTCTGTCTTTTTTGTCAATGATGGCATCGACATTCTGACTTCTCTGCAATTTTCCCACCCCATTGCTCGTTTCGTAGTCACTTCCCTCCAACAAATGCACAACTTTTGTGCAGATGGCAGCAAACGTTTTATTCTTTATCTCACAGAAATTCTACATTCAATTCAGAAACATTTAGAAATTCAGGGACGTTTAAGTCAAGGAAGGACAACCGAAAAGGAATTTCTAAGAAAATTATCGCATACACTGAAAGATTTTGAGAAGGAATTCTTTCCTGAGAAAATCTTTGGAAGTTTTTCCTCTCTCTGTTGTCATGTTGAAAATTCCGACTTGGAACCAACATTAAACCATTTGGAAAAAGTTGCAAAAACCATTTTACTTAGTTCTTATAATGATTCGGATTCTGGATTTTTAGCAACATTACTTATTGATTTCTTGCGACACAATACAACAAACACAGATTCTATCTTGGAGGTTATGGAATTGGCTACCGACCATTTTGATTTGTGTGTTGCAGAAGGAGTTGGCAAACATTTTTCTTCCTCTCAGATAATTCCAGGAATCCTAATTCCATTCCACCAACAAATCCCAAAGATAGATTTCATTCCTGAAAAAAATGTTTCTTTTGTCATGTTGTGGAATTTTCTTGAAATTGACCTGAAAGAAAACTGTAAACAAACAACTTTCAAAATTTCCAAGAATTTGGATTTTGCAACTTTTTATTCATTCAAGAATTCCTTATGCAAACATTTTGTCAATGATTGTAATTCTTCTGGCATCCAAGTAATCCTGTGCTGCAATGAAATTCCTCAATTTGCTAAAACTTTATTTGAACAGCATCAAATTTTGGCAATGCCTTACGTTTCCGAAGAGACTTGTGAATATTTTGGAAATATATTTAAGAAACATCCACTTAACAACATTTCTGATCAAATTACAGACACAAATATTTGTGCAGCGTCATTTTGTAAAAAAGCTTTCATCTCTGATTCTGTCTATCTGCAACTTGGCATTAATCAACATGAAGGAATCTGCATTTCTTCGACTCTTTTATTATCAGCACCAACACCAGCATTATACCATTATTTGAGTAGACAAATTAAGAAATGTCTTAGATCTTTAAAGATGTGTTTTAAAAATTTTTTGTGGAGAATTCCTGACATGAATCATCAAGAATCAGATGATGAAAGAAATTATCAAGAATTACCAAGTGCTGAAAATATATCCATCACGTCTCCAAGAAGAATTCTCACAATTCCTGTTAACGTCTTTCAGTTTAGATTATGGCATTTTTTTGAAGATATTTCTTTCAAAGAATTTTGTTGTTCTAACACCAATGCCCAGCTTTTGGGTGAGATTCTTACGTCTGCATTTCGACAAGTCTTTCTGAAATGTTCCAGTGAAACAAATAGAAACATTTTGGAATTTCTCCAAGAGAATAAATTTCAGATTGCCACTGGCGATTGTCAGAAAGATTCTTTTCCAAAAAAACTCTGTCTGCCTTTGCAAACTGAACTGCATATTTTACAATCAGCTCTGCATCTTGTCCAGCAATTGCTACGAATCGAAGGAATCATTCAGCTGAAAGGAAATAAAAATTGAATAAAATAGAAAAATAAAATTCCCCCCACATCGGAATTTTGTTTTTTGTTTATTTTTTTCATATGAAATTCTATTAGTAAAAAGGAACAAACAAAAATTTGCTCTTGAAAAGGATGGTTGAAGACCATTCAAAACAAGTCCAATAACTCTTTCTTGGACAGTGAATAAGAGTTACCTCCCGTATTTCTTAGCTTCGTCCAACACAAAGTAACAATAAAAAATAAATATCTTAGAATAATTGACAATTTTAAAAAATATGGAATAATTTAAAAGCTACATAAAAAAAACTGATTTAATTTTATGGAAAATAAAACATTAATAACAAGGGATTCCTTTATAGAAACAAAAACATCTAAAGACTAAAAATATTTTTATAGTTACAACTAGGAATAATATAACTAACATTTTCAGTTACCTAAAAAAAAAAAAAAAATAAATACTTATAATAATGAAATAAAATCTATTATGTACAGTTCTCAGGTGCACTACAACTCATCAAAGTCTCATGTCTAGTACATAGAATAATGTATTAGTGTCAGGAACATGAACAGTGTACAGTAATAATATACATGTATGTGTACATTGCTCAGGTGCACCACAACTCATCAAAGTCTCATGTCTAGTACATAGAATATGTATTAGTGTCAGGAACATGAATAGCGTACAGTAATAATATACATGTATGTGTACAGTGCTCAGGTGCACCACAACTCATCAAAGTCTCATGTCCAGTACATAGAATAATGTATTAGTGCCAGGAACATGAATAGTGTACAGTAATAATATACATTTATGTGTGCGCATGCGTGCATATGTGTGTGGAGGGGAGTATCAGGTATAGTGTTGGTGGATTACAGGAAGCATGGAGCTTTGAAAGATGCAGTGTTTCAGCAGCCTACAAGTGTGAAGCATCCAGTGAAGATCAAAGTCACTACAAATCTTTCTAGACTTAATCATTAATCATTACTTGACCTTTACAACAAAATAAGATTAGCTTCTAAAATGCAAGAAATTTATCTTAAGAATCAGACCGGTTTCAAAAATGATCTTCTACTCTATTTCTTATGTTAAATTTCTGAAAATTGAAAAAAAGTTTTATTTTGGGATGATGTCATTTTCTTCAACCTTCCTTTTAGTTAAGGTCAGTCAGTACATCACTAAGATGTGTACAAAATCAAATTAGGTTTCCAATATGAGGATTGAATTTCAAAATTGATTTTCATTCAAAGATGTTTTTGCACATTAAAAACCTAAAATTAAATAGTAAACCATACACACTGACAACAACAAAGATGATCTAAAATTTTGGCCTTGTGCCATACTAACTGCAGTTTATATAGTTTTTAGTAAATTATTTTAGTAATTAATTTAGTATAATGTTTTCTGTTTATTGGATTGGTAGTATCTGTTAGCTATGGGTTAAATAGATAAAAAAAGGAGTTTCAAAAAATGTCTTAAAAAGGAAATGAGTTTTTAAAAAAATTGAATACCCAACAAGAATGAAAAAAACAAAAATGGGGGTTAAATCAAACTTAATGGAACTAAATTCCACCATTGTATGTCACTCCACCGAAAGAAAAAAAATACCAAAAATCAGGGAATTTACCGAATTTAATGAAATTTTCAGTGTTGATATATTAATGAATAAAAGATATAATGCACCAGTTATTTTATTTCAAGACTTTTACATTTTTTCAGGTCAGTTAACTTTGAACCACATATCTTTGTGGTGTAACACAGATTCTCAAAGATACGTGGTTCAAAGTTAAGTGACCTTTCTGCGGGGTGACATATGATGGTTGAATTTAGGTCTGTTAAGTTCGATTTAACCAAAATGTCTTCAGCATAAAATAATTCAAAGGATGACATGCCATAAAATCCAACCAACCAATCGACTTGTTGAACATTTTATTGAAAATGACTTTCTATTTATTTCTGAAATAAATCAACCACAATTCAATTAAATTTCAGGATCAGTGAGTTTTTTTTTTTTTTTTCTTTTTGTTTTTTAAAATTCTTGTAATAAATGAGTGAATTCTAATAGATGTTTTCCATAATCTGTTCCACCCTGTTGGCTGGGGCTTTAGAATACACCGACTGCACCTCTGCAGAGAGAAAATCGTCGAGGTGGCCTAAAGTCAGTATCAGCCAGTCAGCAAGGGAGTTTATCCCTTTTCACTAGAGCTAGACCAAGGAGATTGTTTTTGCATCTGAGGTGGAGTGCCACACCTACCATCAGTTCCTTACTTTACCACACAGATCCCTGTGCTACTCATATGCTGAGTTGGTGAGGGCTGGTATTGAACTTGGAACCTTGTGGTTTCTAGCTGAATGCTCTACTAAACTGGCCCTTAAAGAGTAATGTTTACAGCACCTGGTATTCCCAAGCAGTCACCCATCCAAGTACTGACCAGGCTCGACGCAGCTTAACTTTGATGATGTGAGGAGTAAGACTCCCCCAATGGAGCCACCTGTTGGTCATGGGTGGCAACCTGTGATGCTTAAGGATGGAATCCTGGTGGATGAACAGTACATGACATGCAACACTCCACTTGGGCACTTACTTAAGCTAGACAGGCGGTCGGAGAGGCCTCCTCCGATTTATTATTACTTGCTGTCTATCGTATCCAATGATGACACCACGTGAATCATTTTCCTCCAATTTATTCGGTCTCTGGTTGCATCTTGCCAACTGCCTATGGGGATGTTAAAGTCCTTCAGGTTTCTTGATGTTGTCTTTGTACTACTTGAGCTTTGGTCTACCGATTCCACATGATACCTCTCTCTGATTGGAAGAGCACCAAACATTCATTGGACATCATCACTTTAGAAATGATGCCTCATCTAAAAAAAATCAGAGAAATGGTAGACTTTTAACTTGTGAATGTTTGGAAATTATTGTGGATCTTTAAAACAATGACATTACACATCGAACAACTTACACCAATAAAGATGTGTAATGGTTGAAACAATGGCGTTTGGCTAGTGTTCTAAAAATAGAAAAATGTAGACACACTGGCACCAAGAATTTAAATTTGGGCGGTAAAATAAGGACCGTTTCTTTTAGATGGGAATATGAGAGGTAGCAGTAAGAGGTAGATAATAATAGGAGTAGGAGGTAGATGTAGTAGTAATTGTAAGGGTCACTGAAAGGGACACGTGGGAGAAGTGAGTTGACGACGAGACACGAGAAGAGACAGACCAGCTTCCACGACAGTCACCGGTAAACCTCAGCTCAGCCTTCAGCTCCTGGATCCACACGACACTTTAAGAGGTTACAACCAAGCTTAGTACAACTTGATGTAAAAGCAGAATTTTTCTCAAACCAAAAATAAAACCTCATTTAAATCAACAGTTTGTATTTTCTGTTAATAATTCCACAAAGAAGAAATACAACAGATGCTTTGTGTTCATTCTTTAAATCTTTCCTCTCCTAAAATAGACTCTGAACGATTAACTTATCACAAAATTGTTGAGTTTTTTTGTTTTTTTTCTGAACAGAGGATATTTAAATAAATCTTATCACCTACTTAAAAAGAGATCAGAGATCATTGATATGAATGAACCTTAGTGTAGAAGTGAATTTCCCCCCATAAAACTCCAACTATTCTTCATCCAAAATTCGCAAAAACGTAGTTTTTTTTTTACTATAGTCTACCGGACAGATGTTAGTGGAATATGAGATGAAGTCCAATGTATATTTTTAATTTCTCAACTGGGATTAACATTTGATAAAAATGAAACTCTGAGGAAAACCTAACTTTATACGTTAATTAATTTAATAAGTTTTTTTAAAAATTAAACAACAGCATTAATTGATGTTGTATAGATATATAGTTGTTGCGTAGTGATTCAGTTATACACTTTTTTTTACTTCCGTATTGTTGTTTCTTTTTTTTTTCTTTTCTTTATGATATAAAAATAAACAATAAAACAAAAATATTTCAAGCTCAAGTTAAATGTCCTTAAAATTGAGAAGGGAATCCTCAATATTTACACCGTTTTATTAATATAATTTCCATCATTTTGTTTGGTATTAATACATCATAACAATTAGGTTATAATGATTTATATTTAGTTGAATAATTAATGAATTTTTATTGCTTTTATAGAGTAAAACAATTGTTCTACTTTGAAAAATAACAATATCACAAAAATTCGTTATTTTTCTTGAAATAGTTCAAGCGTAGAATAACAGAATACACGCAATCCCTTATTCTGTTGCTCCGGTGGCAAGATGGCCGATGAACAAGAGTCTGCTGTTGCTGAGGAAATATCAAAAGCCTTGGATATTGGCGTAGATGAGGTAAATAGACTATGATTTTATATTTTACTATTTAAAACACTTATGGAGAAGTACGTGTTGAAATTCCTTTATATTACGTTCACTCTCTTTGTATATGTTACGATGTCAAGTGGGTGTGTAAAAAGAAAAACAAAAAAAAAAAACAAAAAACAAAACCCTAGATCGTCATTTGTTTTTAAATCCGTGTAAAAATAATCCATCTTCTTTCAAACACAATTTGGTGTTATTTCCCTAAATTCCCACCATAAAAATTAATTCGATAATTATAATTATTTTAATAAGTTTTTCGTCTTGAAAGATAAAACACTGAATATTAACTAATCGATTGTATTGAATGGTTCCTGATCATCGTGATCGATCCAATAAATGAACCAGTGTTATTGTTTTTCGTTACTTAAAATTTAGTTGATATTTTATTTAGTCTTACATTTATTTGTGAAAAATGAATTTCTTTAGTTTCTTTCTTCATTAATTGATTTTTATTTTTATTTTTTCGTTTGAATCATTAACCAGAATATTTTGTAAACCCACCTTCGCAATTTTATTTACACGATAACATTTTTGTCGTGGAATCAGAGTGTACTAAAATATGTTTAAAATCGCCTTGAAAGTTTTAATTTTTTTCTCACCTTTAGGGGTAAACTGTGAATTTAGGAGCGTAATTTTTTACCATAGTCTACCGGACAGATGTTAGTGGAATATGAAATGTATATGTATATATTTTTAATTTCTCAACTGGGATTAATACTTTTGATAAAAATGAAACTCTAAAGAAAACCTAACAATACGTTAATTCATTTATAAGTAAAAAAAAAAAAAATAATAATAATTAAAAAAATTAAACAACAGCATTAATTGATGTTGTATAGATTTAAAGTTGTTGCATAGTGATTCAGTTATACACTTTTTTTTTTTTTACTTCCGTATTGTTATTTTAACTCATCAAGTCCTATACTGAAATAAACTGAAAATTACTATTCGTCTTTTGTTTTTTTTTCTTTGCTGAGTATTTATTATATATTTCGATTTCAGAGTAGAGTAACAATAATAAATAAGTTTTTAAAAAAATGAAAACTTATTGCAGTTCTTTTTTGTTATTAAAAATATTAATCCCAGTTGAGAAATTAAAAATATATATATTGGACTTCATTTCATATTCCACTAACGTCTATCCAGTAGACTATTGTAAAAATTTACGCCCCTCAATTCACAGTCTACCTTTTTTTCTCACAAAAATAAATAAATAGAATAGAATAAAATAAAATAAATAGAATAAAATAAAATTTCCCCTTTTTTCCATACCCAAGTAAAAACCAAAACTAGTTTTGTGACAAATATTAATCTCGTCTATTTAGATTAAGATGTCACAAAATAAAATAGAATTAAAAAGTTTTAATCTTTTAATTTTCAATATCCGCAGAAAACAATTAATGGGCACAATCAAATACTTAAAAAAAAAAAAAAAAACAATATGCACATAATGGCACAAGATGACACCCCCAGCAAAAAATCGTATTTAAATTAAATTTTCACAACGTTTGTTTTATTGATAGACACAAAGAAAAGAAAGAGTTTTAACAAAATAAAAATAAAGAAAAGAGCAGACTGTTTGAAATCTTTTACGCTGGTTCGAACATAGATTGTTGTGTTTTATTTTTTGTTTACCAGTTAAACACCTGTGCTTGTGCAATGTGTACAGTATAGTGATAGTATACACAGTTCTTGCTGGATATAAAAAAATGAATCTTTCTGTATCAGGAAAAGAAAAGAAGTCTTAATAAATTATGAGAAAGTAGAATGTTGTTAATGCTGGGTCCCGTGATGACTCAACTGTAAATATACTCTGACAAAATCTTTTAATGTGTAGTAGTAATTCAACCACTTGCCTGTTTCATTCATAAAAAAAAACAAAAAAAAAAACAGTCCGAATGAATCCATTCATGTATTTCATTGAAACAATCGCTCCCTTCATTACCAAAATGAAATTGACATTTGCCATATTTAAAAATATGGCAAATGAATGTCAATTTCATTTCCGATAATTGAAATTTTAAATGTATAATTGTGTGTGGTATTTACCACATACCCTACGTGTACGGGTTAGGCACAAGGCCCTATTAATGTGGGACCACCCACAAACCGAAGCTCATGGGAGGCGGGTGCAAAAAATGCGGGTCAGGTGGCTTCAACTGCTGGACCTTACAAACTAATACTGTTGATCCCAGGAGGCCATCCTCCCTGGCAACACCTGCCCCCTCGATTTAAAGGGGCAGGGCTGGGTTTATTGCCCAGTGCCTGAGGCGCCTCTCTTGAGGGGGAACGCTAACGAGATCAACACATTTTTTGCACTGCCACTATGAGTCTTGGCTTATGGGTGGTCCCACATTAATAGGGCCTTGTGCCTAACTTGTACACATGGGGTACGTGGTAAATATCTAGTTTATTTCATTTAATCACTTTGTCGCCTGTGACCGAAGAATACACCGACTACACCTTTGCATAGGGGTAAAATCCCCCTAATGGGGCCACCTGTTGGCCTTGGGTAGTGACCCGTGATGCTTAAGGACGGAATCCTAGTGGCTGAGCAGTCCAAGACATGCAATATTCTACTTTAGCCCTTACTTAGTTTAGGCTGAAGGTTGGAGAGGGCTGTTTCAATCAATTGGCTGGTCACATCAAGCCCTAGCACCTATATGATTATCTTGACCGTATTACTCTTATGGCAAACCTCTAACCCTTTTTATCATATATGTGCTAGTTGGCGGTGGTTGAGGGTCTTAGTGTCCTAGGTATGACATTAAACTACATCTAGTGGTGAAGTTCCAATTCTGGAGCTCTGGGGAGTGTCCCTTCATCATCATTACTTCCAGGTCCACACTGACCTAGAGTGGTAGTACCTGTTAAAGTCCTATTTATGGGTTGGAGTGGTAGTACCTGTTAGGGTCCCATCTATGGGTTAAATAGAAAACGATGTGTTTATAAAAAAATTGAGTACCTATCAAGAATTGATTTATTTCAAAACTTTGTCGGCATTAAATGACCCACTGAGGTTGATATGCCGTAAAACAAAACAAACTAAACCAAAAACCCATCTATGGGTTGAATAGAAAAAAATGAGCTTAAAAAAAAAAATTTCAATGCCCATCAAGAATGAATAAAACAATGTCTTTGGCATAAAATAATGCAACAAGGGTTGACATGCCTTAAAATCCAACCTATCAATTATATCAATTAATTTCCTTTTCATCCACTCTTTGTGGTGTAATGGTTAACAAGCTTGACTCGCAGATCCATTACTACTGAATAGCGAGTTTGGTCATTGCTGGATGCTCCATACGACTCTCAAATACATTTTAGTTTTTTCAAGAAAGAAACCATTTTTTTTTTTTTTTTTTTTTTTTTTGTTATTTTACAACTCCCCAACAAGTCTTTTCTTTCTTTCATTTTTGATTTTTTTTTTCTTGAAAAACAAAATCCTATTTATTACATTACAAAATTATTGAATCATATACATCTTCATATATTCCAGACCCCTATACCTACCTGTTATAATAATAATAATAATAATAATAATAATAATAATATCTTTTTCAGCTAGTATATTAGATCTGAGACCTGTCAGCTGTTCCTTATAAACATTCATCTTAATTCCACAGAATATTTATAATCTTTCCACAGATTATCTAACATTGCCTTAAAGGAGTTTAGAGTTGAGGCATTCACTATTGATGATGGTAGTTTATTCCATGTATTCACCACTCTGTTACTAAAATAATTTTATCTTGCATTTGCTTTACAATATTTCTTTAAGAGTTTAAATTTATGACCCCTGGTATTGATATTTAGAGCAATGTTTAGTAGATCAAAGTTTGTTGAATAAAATCCATGGATATATTTGTAGACTTCAATCATATCCCTCTTGTACGTTGATAAACCAAACTTGGTAAGTCAATCTTCCTAAGTCTTTCTTCATATGAAAGGTTTTTTAAAAATCATTCATTACTTTAGTAGCTCTCCTTTGAACTCCCTCAATAATCCTTATAGGATAAAACATTGATGTAGGAAGCGCGTGGTGTAATGGTTAAAGTCATGGGAAATGGACTCGTCGCCCCAAGTTCAAATCCTGGACGTGGTAATTGCATTTCACTTAGCTCTAATACCCTTGGGAAAGGTATGAATCCTACTCTCCCTCCAGCTATGGGTAAATAGCAGGGCAGACTGGGCTCTTTAACCATGGCTAGGTAACCAGTCTATGAGAAGGAAAACTCTGAATTCAAACCTGTTGAACTCCGCTTAAGAAATTGACCTTGTGTCGTATCCTGCTCGTGCGGAGGAGTTGATAAATATATATAAGATAAAACATTCTCCCTAATCTAGCCCTGTTTCATTGCATTTAGAAATCATTGAAACTTATCTACACAAAAACAACAAAATTTTCTATTTAGAATCACAACCTCCACTTGGTGCATGATAGGTCTGAGACATCAAATTAAATTAAATGTAATTTTAATTCAAAATAGATTAATATTTATTTTGAGTTTAATAAACTAAGATTTTATCTTGAAGTATTGAATAAATATTTATTACTTTTATATATTTTGTCATGTAGAACCAAATAACTAGTTTTAAAAAAATGTTCATAGTTTTTAATTTTTTGAATAAATGCAAAATACTAATATCCTCACCTTTGCGTTGAATTTGGTTGAAAATCAAATAAAAATGAATATGTAATGAGTGATATATGTTGTGAGTTGATTTAGTAGATATTTGCCTCAAAGAAGTATAACTCGGCTTATTCAATGATATATAAGAAATATATACTTTACAGTGCTTCCCAATATTACAGTATTGGACATAAATAATCTAAAAAAATGAATAAATAAGTAAAAAAGTTAATTTTATTCTAAACCAAAGATACCCTGATTTTATAATTTCTAGAGGAACATTATACAATCAAAATGGATATTATTAGGTTTTGTTTATTACTAAATTCTATAGGATTGAAAATGTAACCAAAATTAAAATCAAATAGCTTCACTTTTGTAAACACAAGGGGCCGGGTTAGCTCAGTCGGTAGAGCGTTCGGCTAGAAACCACAGGGTTCCTAGTTCGATACCGGTCCTCGCCAACTCAGCGTATGAGTAGCACAGGGATCTGTGCGGTAAAGTAAGGAGCTGATGGTAGGTGTGGCGCTCCACCTCAGATGCCAAAAAACAATCTCCTTGGTCTAGCGCTAGTGAAAAGGGGATAGACTCCCTCGCTGACTGGCTGATACCGACTTTAGGCCGCCCCGATGACTTATGTATATGAGGTGTACTTATTTTTCAACTGTTATCTCTTTATATTTTTGATTACAGAGTTTCAATGCTGTAGAGTTTGGTAATAGATAATACCTAATAATATCCATTTTGATTGTATAATATTCTACTAGAAATGATAGAATTATATCTTTGGTTTAGAACAAAATTAACTTTAAAACTAAAAGTGAAGTGTCTAATTATTTAGGGGCAAAATACTTTAGGTTAAATCGAACTTAACGGACCTGAAGTCCACCATCTTATGTCACCCCGACGAAAGAAAAAAAAATACCAAAAATCAAGGAATTAACCGAATTTAATGAAATTTTCAGTGTTGATATATTAATGAATAAAAGATATAACACACCAGTTATTCTATTTAAAAACTTTTACATTTTTTTCAGGTCAGTTAACTTTGAAACACATATCTTTGAGAATCTGTGTTACACCTCAAATATATGTGGTTCAAAGTTAACTGACCTGAAAAAATGTTATATCTTTTATTCATTAATATATCAACACTGAAAATTTCATTATATTCGGTTAATTTCCTGATTTCTGTTATTTTTTTAGTGAAAATCATTAGTAAATAAAATATATCTCATTCATTAACTATGTCTTTATGAAAACCTCAGATTTGCCTCAAAACAGCCCATGTTATTAGTGCATTTAAAAATTTTGCAATGTGTTTTATATATCACTAAAAACAAAGTTTTACATAATATATGGTGTTTGCATACTGGTTTTAACAAAATTGGGTTTAATAAATAATTACTTGGTGTTATTGATCTCTAATATTATTGTTTTATTCTCCAACGTATTAAAATCAATCCTATGAATGATTTTATATAGAAACCAATTAAAATATGATTAAAATAATTGTCATCTTTTTATATGCATTCTTATTTAATTTCGTTAGTCTTTCTAATTTGATATATTTCATTATATTAAAACTTAAATACTTATGCCCTGCATTGGGCGGGTATTCTTGCTAGTAAACTTTAATAATTATTTATCCTTTCAGAATGTTTACTTTATTTCAATTATTAAGAAGAAATGAACATTTATTTTATTTTATTTTATTTCATTTTATTTTTATTTATCTTTTTAAAAGTTGGACGACCAGAATTCGACTTGCCTCCCGTGGAGGTTCCACCCACGTTGGAAAGCATTCTTAATGAGGTAAGACTTTTATTCATTACATTTATTATAAAACTTTTGCTAGATTGAAATTCAGTCAGTTACCTCCAATCTCACATAAGTAAGATAATCAAGAAATACTAGCATTCCCAGTTGATTTTTTTTATTTGAGGTTATAATTATTTAATCACATTAGTTAAATAGAGCTGTGTAAATGGAGTCAGAACTGTTTGAATTGTGCAAATATCCCCACTAGTTCAAAAGTTATGAGAATTTAAAGTCCCAAAATTGGGGGTACAAAAGTGGACATGATTTTGTTAAAAAAAATATGACAAATCACGGACCAATTCAAAACAAGAAATTTAGTAATTTCTTTACCATTTATTTTTGGAACAATTTTTTTTTCTTATACTTTTTGAAGAAATCTCCATCAACTTTGGTCTGTTATGGTTTTGCTTCCAAAGGTTGGAAAAGAAAAATACAAATTTCTGCTTGTAGTTAAAAGTGTCTCATAATTAAGTGTAAAATTTCAAGAATATTGAAAAAGATTAGCTACTTTGATTTTGAAAAACAAAATAGCATATAAAATTTAGTCTAAAAAAATATGTCACATTTTATGTTTTTGGCTGTTCAAAGCAAAATATTATTTTAACTCACTGTAAAAAATAATTCAATGGATAAAAACACATAAAAATTACATATTAAGAAAGATTATTTTCTTTTCTTTCCAACCATATGAATATTTTTAAGATTGTACCAGAAATACATGAGAAATTGCAATTTGAACCAATGAAGGTGAAAATTTGTCAATGTCCAACGATTTTACCAAACGACCTGGTAATGCTAGAAATACTGGGCACTGCTGGAGAAGTAAGACAAACTCACCAATGTTGGCTGATCAGCAAAAACTTACATTAATCAGCTCTGCGCAGACACTGGATACCATCTAGAAGACTTGCCTTGAAAAATGACCAATAGGAATGGGTAACGAGAGAGAGAGAGAGAGTGAAGGAAATTCATGCTATCAACACACCTTCATGATGATACTAATTTATATTTGTTACTATCAGAGAATAATTGCTTAGTCCAGTGGCTTCAGTCATTGGATCAGTAAGATATTTAATATCAGCTTGATACCAGGGTGCCATTGCCCAGATAATACCTGCCCCCTTGATTTAAAGGGGCAGGGCTGGTTTATTGCCCACTATGTGTGATGCTTCAAAAGAGGAATGACAAAGGGATACATACAATTTTTAGTTCTGGCCATGAGCTTCGGTTCATGTATGACTTCCCACGTTAATTGATCCTTGTGTTCAATCGACATTGTTGGATGTCAGTAAATAACTATTTAGTCCAGTGGAATATTTTGCAGTGAAACAAGTAACTTTTTTTCAATTTAAATCTTCCGAGTAGGATTAGTTAAAGAGACATTTAGTGAAAAGATTTCATATCTTTATTGGATTTATATTTTTGATAATTCATCATTAATTTTTAAATTGTATGAAATCCATTAATTTTGAATTGTATGAAATCCATTAATTTTTTGAATTGTATGAAATCCATTAATTTTTGAATTGTATGAAATCCATTAATTTTGAATTGTATGAAATCCATTTTTCTTTTTCTTTTTTTTTTCAGCCTGATGACAATGAACTCTTGTTAGATGATGAAGATCTGAGCTCCCTGACCCAACTGTACAAAGAGGATTCTGTGGAGACCTCCTCCATGTCCAGTCAGGACAGTTTAATCTCAGATCGACCCAGACTAAGAGCAGGGTAAATCACTATTTCTTTTCGCCACTGTGGTACTGACATATTTTTGTTATTATCTTTCAGCTTTGTTATTTTGTTTCTAAGTGTTTCCATAAGATCTCAAGATTAACAATATCCATTTCCTGGGATAATAGAATATTTGTTGGGACACAAAGCAAAAAATAAATATTATCTATATCTTCTATCTATATATCTATACATATATAAAGGGCAGTTGAAGTGTATGTATGTATGTATGTATGTATGTATGTCTGGAGGAAACTATGAAAACAAAACTATTATCAACAAAGTAAATATATATATATATATATATATATATATATATATGTACTTTCTGATATTTTTAAGGTCATTTAATTTTGACAGAAAATAAGTACCAAAAATCTGAAAATTAAATGAAAAAAAAAAAAAAAAGAAAAAAAAATCTTAAAAAATATTTTTGGAGATCTTTTAATTTTTACTCTGTTTATGTATGTGAAAAAAATCATACATTGATATTTGTTCTGTCTAAAAGGGTTGGGGCCTAACTTTTCAATTGAGCTTTCTCCAAAATTATTAGATAACAATACTAAAGTAGGCTTGTTATCAAATATCACCAGATCTGGCTTTTTGTACAAAAAATTGATTTACATTTGTGAATATAATTAAAAAATAAAACTAAGTAGAAACAGGATGAAATTTAAAAAGAATTATAATTATATATATATATATATATATATATATATATATATGTATATATATATAATTATAAAATTAAAAAAGAATGATAAAAAATGGAATTATGAAAAAGATTCTAAAGAAAAATGAACATGATGTAATGGTTACCCTGAGCACCTTTTTGATTTCCATGTGTCTAACACATGACATTGCTTACAAAGATGACTTTCAGAAACATGTTTTCATTTGTAATAAATAAACAAGACTTTGTTTGTTTTTTAGATGTCTATTCTTTATTACAAAAACCCCATATATAATATCTGTTCAGTGTTGATCCTTTTTGTTTTCTCCAAGACTGTGACAATTGGATCTTCATGAATTGTTAGTTGATTTGGATTTCTAATAAATGTAAGAAGCCCCCCCCCCTTTTTCTTTTTCTTTTTTTTTTGCTGAAAGAATTTTCTATTTTTCAGACACAAGAAAGCTGGTTCTCTTGACATTCACGGTTCAGTCCTTAAACCGAGCAAATTGAAAAACATATCTGCACAACTGAAATCTGCTGCAGTAAGTCATCAAAAAATCAATTTTAAAATTATTGATATTTTTTTTCTTTCTTTTTCCTTCTTAATCAACTTGATTTTACTTAAGATAACTTTTACTTCAGTTGACTGCTTTTCCAGTTCAACTACTCACACACTCACAAAAACACACACTGACACACTCACAAAAACACACACACTCACAAAAACACACACACACTCACACACTCTCAACTACTCACACACTCACAAACACACACACTCACAAACTCACACACTCACACTCACAAACACTCACACACTCACACTCACACTCACACACTCACACTCACACTCACACACTCACAAACACTCACACACACACAAAACACTCGCACACTCACAAACACTCGCACACTCACAAACACTCACACACTCACAAAAACACACACACTCACAAAAACACACACACTCACAAACACTCACACACTCACAAACACTCACAAACACTCACACACTAACAAAAAACACACACACTCACAAACGCTCACACACTCACAAACACTCACACACACACTCACAAAAACACACACACTCACAAAAACACACACACTCATACTCACAAACACTCACACACTAACAAAAACACACACACTCACACACAAAATTCAGTATTTTTCTTCATCTAATAATAATCATTAAATCAAATTCATTCTAATATTTTTTTCTCATTCATTTATAATTTTCAATAAAAATTAATTTTATGAATTATTTATGTCATTATCTTTAATTTCTCTGCAAACATTATTTTTACACATCATTCAATTATTATGTGTTTAAGAACTACAAGGTTTAATTTAATGATTCATTCTCTATATCACCCTATAACTACAGTATGGGTCAAGATTTGAATCTTTAAAAAAAACTTATCCAAAAACCAGGAGTTTTCTGATATAACAAGTTTAAAACCTGAACTTTAATATCTTTTGGTTTAGTGCATGGGTTCCCAACCCTTTTCAGCTCATGGCCCACTTTGAAACCAGAATTTTATTGTGGCCTATGAAATTATTATAATAGAAAAAATATTTCCATTTTACATAAGATATTTATTCAATCAAGATACAACCATATTGACGCACACACTTTATCTCAAGTATCTAAACTACATGTAATTTTCAGTTCCAATTTAACGACTATTTATTATCAATATTTAATTTTGCAATTTTCTGACCTCTAGTAAATCATCTAGCAACAACAACAACAAAATTATTTTTCTAATTTTCTTTTCATTTGATTTACTATCATTTTTGATTTCATTTCAAGTTTTCTTTTTGTTTTTATTCTTTTTTTCAGAACAGAGTAAATGCAGGAAAACCATCGGCTATTGTAAGTTTTTTGATTTAATTATAATTACATTTGACTCCAAAACAAATTCATGTTGAATCTTTTACTATGTTTCCCAGCAAAATAAGAGCTACCTGCAAAATAAAACCTAGTTTTATTTTTCGGGTCGATTTTGATATATATATATATTTACCAACCCCTCCGCACGAGCAGGATGCGACACATGGTCAATTTCTTAAGCGGAGTTTAACAGGTTTGAATTCAGAGTTTTCCTTCTCCTAGACAGGTTACCTAGCCATGGTTAAAGAGCCCAGTCTACCCTGCTATTGACCCATAGCTGGAGGGAGAATTGGATTCATACCTTTCCCAAGGGTATTAGCGCTATGTGAATTGCAAACAGCTTCGTCTAGGAATTGAACTCGGGTCGGCGACTCCATTTCCTACGACTCTAACCATTAGACCACGCGCCTCCTAAAAGATTTTGATATAAGCTCTCCCCTTAAAATAAGCCCTAGTTTAGAGCGGTAGTCAGACAAGAAATAAGCATTCTTCACAATCACATCACGCGATGCAAATATTTCAACATCCCCCGAAAATAAGCCCTAGTGTTATATTTCAGCGTGAAAATTAATTCAAGCCCTGTCTTATTTTCAGTGAAACCTGGTAGCTATTTAAGTTTAGTTCCATTTTGAAAAATAGTGCGCTGCTTAATATTCAATACATCATGAGGAAGCAGATCCCAAAATGTAGATATATCTTTATTTTATTATGTTATATGAATTTTATCATATAAATGAGCAGTTATTAAAAAAAAAAAAAGAATAGGAGCTACAGGTGGAGCAATGAACTGAAAGGGCCAGAGTTCAAATTCTGGACTATGTAGTTTGTATTATTTGAATTATTTGGACTATTCTCCTCATCTTTATTGTTATCTGTACAACTTTTCGGACAATGTGCCCTCCGGCCTTCTTCAGGTATTTCTTGTCGAACTTGGGAACCTTCTCAGCTATGGATAATTAGTAGAGCAGATTGGGCTTTCTAGCCTTAGTTGGGCAACCAATCTAGGAGAAGGAAACATTGAATTCAAAACCAGCTGAAACAGGTTTGTCAATGGGTTGCAATTGCCGTAGAAAACAGGAAATGAGGTGAATGTTAGATTGCTGATTTCATTTTCTTATGCCAACTCAGCGTATGAGTAGCACAGGGATCTGTGTGGTAAAGTAAGGAGCTGATGGTATGTGTCGTGCTCCACTTCAGACACAAAAAACAATCTCCTTGGTGTAGTGCTAGTGAAAAGGAGATAAGACTCCCTCGCTGTCTGGCTGATACCAACTTTAGGCCACCCTAATGACTCTACTTAAAAGGGCTGGTTTAACTCAGTCGGTAGAGTACTTGACTAGGAATCACAAGGTTCCTATTTCGATACTGGCCCTTGCCAACTCAGCGTATGAGTAGCATAGTAAAGTGAGGAGTTGACGGTAGGTGTGGTGCTCCACCTCAGACACTAAAAAAACAAAACAATCTCCTTGGGCTAGCGCTAGTGAAAAGGAGATAGACTCCCTCGCTGTCTGGCTGATACCAACTTTAGGCCACCCTAACGACTGTACTTAAAAGGGTCGGTAGAGTACTTGACTAGGAATTGCAAGGTTCCTGGTTTGGTACCAGTCCTCACCAACTTAGTGTATGAGTAGCACAGGGATCTGTGCGGTAAAGTAAGGAGCTGATGGTAGGTGTGTCATTCCACTTCTGACACAAAAACAATCTCCTTGGTGTAGCGCTAGTGAAAAGGAGTTTGACTCCCTTTGCTGTCTGGCTGATACCAAAATCCAGTTGCCCCAACGATGACGACAATTATTTGTGCTCTATCTAATTTATTCGTTCATTACTTTTCCTACATTTCCAATGCATTTTCATAGTAAAAATCATTTCCAATGCATTTTCATAGTAAAAATCATTTCCAATGCATTTTCATCGTAAAAATCATTTCCTATGCATTTTTAAAGTAAAAATCATTTCCAATGCATTTTTATAGTAAAAATCATTTCCAATGCATTTTTATAGTAAAAATCATTTCCAATGCATTTTCATCGTAAAAATCATTTCGAATGCATTTTCATCGTAAAAATCATTTCCTATGCATTTTCATCGTAAAAATCATTTCCTATGCATTTTCATAGTAAAAATCATTTCCTATGCATTTTTATAGTAAAAAATTTCTATTTTGCTTAATTCACTCAACATCTTTTTCATCAATTTTGTTTTTCATTGACTCATTCCACGTCTTTTTCATTCATTCCTCTTTTTTATTCCTGATCTATTTCATTCATTATGAACTTTTTCATTGCCTTCATCCGTTAATTGAAACCCTTTCAATGTACTACTGGTACTATGTAATCCAGTACTATCTGTTTCATAGTTGGATGATCGGCAACTAAACCGGTAACCCCACAGATTTTGTCTAATGAGGAGGGTGGCTAGACACCCTGCAGGATGAAAAACAAGACCTGTAAAAGGGTAGAGGAAGCTCTTTCCTCAATGGCCATCTAGTACATTATTTCTGAAGTCAAATATCTCATCGCGGCAGGGTTGTGTAAACTTGATAGTGTCACAGCCATGCTGTTGTGAACTTAAGTTCCTAGTAGACCCGCCCAAGGTGGACAAGTCTGCTACCCAGTGGTGTTAGGGCCATAACCTGGCTAAAGAGGCTCTGGTGAAAATTCCAATAGGTGTCTGCACAGGTGACAGTTATCTCTAGACTGCAGGTTCAATCCTGGTCAGGGCAGCAGTAACATAGAATAATAATTAACACAGCTTAACACTTAAGTACTCCAGCTGTGGTTAGTGGAATGAGAACAGTATATCCCCGTGGACTGAATAAAGGGTTAGGTTCAAAGTTCTGTGATGGCTCCCGATTACGACAAGAAGGTTCTGAGTCAGACAAGAAGTACCTAAAGAAGGCCGGAGGGCACTGGCTGAAACGTTGTACAGATAACAATGAAGATGAGGACAATAATCCGAATAATTCAAATAATAATTTTTAAAAACATACATTGTATTTTGAAATGGTTTCCCTCTCAAAATGCCAAACTAATGGCTAAAATCTTTCTTTTTTTAAAAAAAACTTTTGTTTGATAAAAATTAAAAAAAAAAAAAAGAAATTCTCTCTATAATTTTACTTTTGTAGTTTTTGGTTATTTTCAAACATTTTATTGTTATTTATTATTGTCATACATGTGCTTTCCCTTTAAAATGAAATTGAAATGGAAACTTTATTTCTCTTTTGTAGGCAGTATCATCTCTTATTGCTATTGGAACATCCCATGGACTTGTGTTGGTGTTTGGTAAATATTTTTTTTTTCCAAATCGGTTTGGGTAGGAAATTGTTGTTTTTGTTTATATGTGTTTTATGACCATTTGTATTTAAGAAACCACAGATTTTTCTGTTGTGTAGATGTTCAGAACACATAGTAGAATGGAATAATAGTTATAAGGAGTAAGATGCTTAGTAGGACAAGTTGTGCAAAAAGAAAAATCAACTTTTAAAATTAGATTGTTCTTTTTTAACTCTTAACATCCTGTTGAGAATTTTTCAAGTCCAGAGCCCCATTCCTATAAGGATTTATCAAAAAATGGCTAAAAATGGCCTTTTCATTTCAAGTTAGATATTTCCCTTTAACTTAAGACTTCTAAATATGTTTAATATTACATTTAAACAAAGGCTATCATTTGGGGCGTATTAGGAAAACAAATGTGACTCCTGGCCATGTGGAATGAGCCGGTATATATATTTACCAACCCCTCCGCACGAGCAGGATGCGACACTAAGTCAATTTCTTAAGCGGAGTTCAACAGGTTTGAATTCAGAGTTTTCCTTCTCCTAGACTGGTTGTCTAACCAAGCTTAAAGAGCCTAGTCTGCCCTACTATTTACCCATAGCTGGAGGGAGAGTAGGATTCATACCTTTCCCAAGGGTATTAGTGCTAAGTGAAATGCAATTACCACATCCAGGATTTGAACTCGGGGCGACGGGTCCATTTCCCATGACTTTAAACATTACACCATGCGCTTGGAATGAGGCAGTATAGGATGTTAAGTATTAACTAGAGTAACTACATAAATCCGTTTCAAATCTGAGTTGCCTTAAAATTTAAAATCTAGAAATACATCCAGTCTGGTAAGTGTGAAGAATATAAGAAAGTTTGTTTTGTTTTTTTTTTAAATAGGAAGAAATTTCACTATCTGATGTGCCATAAATTGTACTTGAAAACCTAAGCAGTATCCATTTAAAAGGAAAAAGCAATTAGAGAGATGAAAATTCTTCATCCAAATGTAATTAAAAATTGTTTAAGCAGAATCCGTTGTTTATGTTTAGCTATTAATATTGAGAGAAAAAAATATTTGATTTTGGGTTTTTCTTTTTAAACATTCATCACGCTCAGAATTGCCAAGGCATGGAATAAGCTGCCCGCGTCTGTTGTAGGCTGCCGAAACACTGAATCTTTCAAAGCCTCCATGCTTCCTGTAGTCCGCCAACACTATACCTGATGCCCCTCTCCACACACATATGCACACACGCACATGCATATTACTACTGTAAACTGTTCATGTTCCTGACACTAATACATTATTCTGTGTACTAGACATGAGACTTTGATGAGTTGTGGTGCACCTGAGCACTGTACACAATAAATTTCATTATCATTATCATTATTATTATTATTTTTCATTATCACTTCATCTCTACAATTCTACTATAATGATTTGATTTTTCCATTCAACAAAAATGGCAGTGTAACAAGATCTTTTCTAATACAATAACATGAAAATGATTTAACTTAAGATAATAAAACAATTTCTAATCTAAAGTGCAAATAAATAATTACAGTCTAGGATCTTCATTTGTATTTATTCTAATCTTTAGAATTTCTCAAGGGAGATAATCATTAAATGCTGATTATAGAGTACATTCCCTTATTTATTTCTGACTAGAAGCGGCTACCCGGTGTCACCTGGGTAGAGAGGGTAGTCTCGCAGATCCATTATTGTTGAATTGCAAGTTACATCCTTGCAGGATGCCCCATTAAAATCCCTATGTAAAAAAGAAATTGTGTTGATCCAGACACTCTGAAAAGAAAAATTAATGTCTGCTACTTAAAATAGTAAATGCAAAAAAAATTTTTTTTTAAATTCCATGCTGTTATCATTTAAATTTTATTCACGAATATAAACCAAATCTTCATTATTTTTGCCCCAAAAAGCAAGATCTGGTGATTGTGAATGTATACATATTTACTTTGTTATTAATTGTTTTATTTTCATAATTTCCTCCAGACATACATACACACAAACTGCCCTTTATATATGTATAGAAGATAGATAATGATAATGAAATTTATTGTGTACAGTGCTCAGGTGCACCACAACTCATCAAAGTCTCATGTCAAGTACACAGAATAATGTATTAGTGTCAGGAACATGAACAGTTTACAGTAGTAATATGCATGTATGTGTGCGCGTGTGTGCATATGTATGTGGAGAGTGGCATCAGGTATAGTGTCGGCGGACTACAAGAAACATGGAGGCTTTGAAAGACTCAGTGCTACGGCAGCCTACAACAGACGCGGGGAGGTTTATCCCATGTCTCCGCAACTATATTATAATATAAATAAGATGTGAATTAACATTCAGTTTAATGCTCACTAAAGAAGGCAGAATTTATAATATTTCTCTTGATTTAAAAATTATATTTTCTTATTGTTTAATTATCTTTCTCTCTAATTCAATATGTCAAATAATCTTTGAAGCAGTTATACAATATTTTAATAATAACCAATTTTTAAAAAAAGATATCTCCAAGGAAATTATTTCTGATTGATTTTTTTTTTTAATTGAGTAGATGAAAAATATCCCTTATTCAAAGTGACATTCCCTCGATTTAAAGCAAAAAAAAAAAAATTTTTTTGCTAAAACAATTTTGATTTTCCGATCCCATAAAATTAAATGGATTTTGTATTTTTTTTGTTTTGTTTTGTTCTGTAGATCCTCGTCAAGTGTTGAAGTGGTGTTTGGGAAGTACTGCAGTAGGAGCCCAATATGGATCTGTTTCTGCCCTCAGTTTTAACAGGGATTGTTCTCGTTTGCTTTGTGGCTTTGCAAAAGGACAGGTGATGATCTTAGCAATTATTATTGTCTGATATATTCTTCTTCATTCTTCAACTGCTACTCCCATGTTTTTTTTTTTTGCTTTTGCAGCATTATTAGTTAATTCAGAAAGTGCTCAATATATTTCATAAAATATAGAGCATTTATAGTTGTAGTTCAGTCGGTAGAGCGTTTGGCTAGGAACCACAAGGTTCCTAGTTCGATACCGGCCCTCGCCAACTCAGCGTATGAGTAGCACAGGGATCTGTGCGGTAAAGTAAGGAGCTGATGGTAGGTGTGGCGCTCCACCTCAGACGCTAAAATAATCTCCTTGGTCTAGTGCTAGTGAAAAGGGGATAGACTCCCTCGCTGTATGGCTCACACCAACATTAGGCCGCCCCGACGACTTTACTTTACTTACTTATAGTTGTAGAAAAAAAGACAGGCAACAACTTTTAACTTCAAAGAAAGATGACTATACTTAGAAACTAAAGTTTATACAAACTAATTAAAAGACAGAAAGAGAAATTAAAATAATTCCAAACCAAACTATTTCCCATGCAGACAAGTATATATAATACTAGACAAAACGTGACCCATTGGGTTACCCATTCAGCTCTGGGTAGATAATTGAAATTAGGGAAAAGGGCGTTAGCAAAATGATTAAAATTTTTTTTAAATAGATACGGCCAGATGAAACCTTAAGATCATTTTTGACCTCATTTAAGCTACGGGTTGCTGGTTGTGAAATTTAACATAGAAATACATTTTAAAATTCTCCCGGATCTCTCTCTCTACTCTCTACTGAGAAACTAACATCATATAACAAGGAGGTAGTCAAGAGACACATCGAGGGGAAGAAAAAGATATACACAGAGCAAAGTAAGAGATTGGTCTTTTTTTTTTTTACTTAATTGAAAATTACAACTAATTAGAACCAATTAAAATATAATTTTTTTCAAACATAATTCAATCCTAAAAATAAGGAATAATTTAGTGTAATTTTTGTGTCATTAAACTAAACAGTAAAAAAGCCTTTAGGAAACAAAAGTTGATTAACTCAGCTTTAGTATAATAATAGATGTAGCAACCAAGCTGTTTTAGTCCACCTGAAGTAGGTGTACCTTGAACACCGAAACCGTCGTAGAGAGAAAAAACTGTTTTATACAACTTATATATATATATATATGTAAAAATGGAATTGGAAATGAATCCGACAATATGAGGAAGAATAAATAAAGAAAAGAAAGAACAGAATGGATAATAAATTGATTAAATTCATCTTTTATTATCCATTCTGTTTTTTCTTTTCTTTATTCATTCTTCCTCATATATATATATATATATATATATATATATATATACTCAAATAAGCATCAAAATTCATTTTATGATTATTACTCCTAGTTTGTTCTTATGAATTCTGTTTATGGTGTTTGTACTTTCTCACATTTCTATTAGTACATTCATCTACTTGTAAAATCCATTACCAATTGTGGTAAATATCAAAGTTTTTTTAAGAAGTAGATTTGCTTCAGTGAATATTTCTATTGAAATCTTTTTAGTTTTGGTTCAATGATTTTTATTTTACTTACTTTATATTTGTATTTGATTTGAATAAAAAAATTAATGAATAATGAATTAGTCAAAAGTGATATTGTGTTATTTCTTTCAGATTACAATGTGGGATCTTACCAATGGGAAATTACTCCGAACCATCACTGATGCTCATCCCCCTGGAACTGCAGTCTTGCATATAAAGGTCAGTTTTTATCACTTTTGTGTTGTTGGTTGGGGTTTTAAACACTATAAAATATTTGACAGATATTTCTTTCATTTGATATTTATTAAGCTTAGTTCAGTGAGGCACTCAGTAATACTTCCAATAACAATGTCAGTAATTTTTTAGTAGAAAATTAATAATATTATTTCTCTGAATTTTTGAGATGAGGCCTGATGATTAGTATTATCTGCATTATTCGTACTATTGTCCTTATCTTCATTGTTATCTGTACAACATTTCGGACAATGTGCCCTCCGGCCTTCTTCAAGTATTTCTTGTCCGACTCAGGAACCTTCTTGTCTTAATCGGGAGCCATCACGGTTCAATCCTGGTCAGGGGCAGCAGTAACATAGAATAATAATTAACACAGCTTAACACTCGGGAACCTTCTCAGACTCAGGAACCTTCTTTTCAAACTCGGGAACCTTCTTGTCTGAATCGAGACTCTTCTTGTCAGAATCGGGAGCTATCACAGAACTTTGAATCTAACCCTTTATTCAGTCCATGGGAGTATCCTGTTCTCATTCCACTAACCATAGCTGGGGTAGAGGCGTTAAGCTGTGTTAATTATTATTCTGTTTATAATATATATAGTATATGTACAGATAACAATTAAGATCAAGACAATAGTCCAAATAATGCAAATTAATAATATCTAAATTGATTTTGTCTTTTTTTTTTTTTTAAATCTTTCAGTTCACAGACAGTCCAGTGATTGCTGTCTGCAGTGACAGTGGTGGATCTGTATTTGAGTTGGAATTTAAGTAAGTCTTTTTAATTTTTTTTTTTTTTTTTTTTTTTTTTTTCTGTTAGCAAGATGAACTTGTGTTGGTGGGGATAAAATAATATTTGTAACTATCATTCTTTTTCAGTGTTTATTTTTCTAGCCATAAAATCTTGTTTCAAGATATTCAGGGTATTGATGCCCATTCATTGATGCCCATGCAATTTTCTGGGGTGGGGGTGGGGGACCCCCACCCCAGAAAATTGCTAAATATAGAAGGTATGTAAATTGTATTAAAAAAGTGTTCAAACTGAAACTGTATTTACCAAGACAAAAAGGTAATTTGAATATTAACTACATAAATGAGAATAACCTCCCCTTGTTTGTTTCACTTTGAGGAAGCCGTTATGTTTTGATCGGCCATTTTCATTTCATCATAAATCTACATTGAAAATACGAATTTGTTCGAATTAATACAATTGCATGTTTTAACACGAAAATATCATAAAATGTGTTCTTAATAACAATTAAGTTCATTTCAAATAATGCGCAAGCACAATTAAGAATACATTTTATGATATTTTCGTGTTAAAACATGTAGTTGTATTGATTCGAACAAATTCGTATTTTCAGTATAGATTTACAGTGAAATGAAAATGGCTTCCTCAAAGTGAAACAAACAAGGGGAGGTTACTTTCATTTATGTAACTAATGTTCTGATAACAAATTAAAATAAATAACAAGATTTACAAAACAAAATATATGGCTTCCTCAAAGTGAAATAAACAAGGGGAGGTAACTCTCATTTATGTAGCTAATGTTCAGATTACACCAGTGGATGAAGTCATACACTACCACCAATCAGATTTCTGCTGGTTAGTGTGAAAAAATAAAGAAAATGGAGAAAAACATATTTTAAATAACATTTTCTTGTTTTTTGTTTTTATTTGCAGGAGATTGATTGGAGTGAGAACATGTGAATCCAAATGTCTCTTTTCTGGAAGGTTTGTAATTTATCAAAATATTCACATATCACCACCTCCCCCTTTTTCTGTTTTAAAAATTTCCCTCACAGTATTATTGGAATATGACTGAATATTTTGTTGTTGTTGTTGGGATTTATTATTTATTTATTTATTCATTTATGACATTATCAAAAGTAATTTATCAAAAACCACCCTCCTCCCTCTTTTTCTTTTTTTCCTTTTTTATAAATTTTCCCCTCTCTTTCCTTATCATTATTTTTTTTAATATATATTATTATTTATTATTATATATTAATGATAGGAAAGCAATTACAATGCGTATAAAATAAAAATAAAAAGATGTTTAGTCTTATCGATTTCAAAGTAACTTTATCATCAGAGACAGTTTTTTTTTACCATAAAATCTGTTTTTGTTGTTGGGTTTGATGATTAAGGATTTAAAATCCAAGTTATTAGGCTGCACCTCTGTAGAGAGGTAAGAGCCCCTCTTCCAATGGGGCAACCTGTTGACTGTGGGTTGCGACCTGTGATGCTTAAGGACGGAATCTTGGTAGTTGAGCAGTCCATAACATGCAACACTCCATTTTCCCCCTTACTTAGGCTAGACAGGTGATCAGAAAGGCCCCCTCTGGTCCTGTCAAGCTCTAGCGCCTACATGATTGTCCTGGCCCTATTGCCCTTATGGCAAACCCCCAGCTCTTTTTATCATATATGTGAGCTAGAAAGCTGTGGCTGAGGCTCAGTGTCCTGAGTATGATGTTAAACTGCATCTAGTGGGGAAGTTCCAATATTGGAACTCTGGGGAGTAAGGATTACTCCTTGATCACCATTACTCCCAGGTCCACTCTGACCCAGAGTGGTAGTATCTGTTAGGGTGCTATCTATGGGTTGAATAGATAAAAAGATGAGTATTAAAAAGCTTTTTTTCTATTTTAGTACTTTTTATTTTTTAATTTTCTAAATAAAATTTTTTTTTCTTTTTTCTTTTTCTCCCAATTTCCATTTAAGATATTTTTAATTAATTTCACTTCTTTTCTGTTATCTGTAAAATATTAAAAAAGTTTTTTTTTTGTCTTTCTTTCACAGCCGAGGCGAGGTTTGTGCTATTGAACCACTTCATATGAATTACACCATCCAAGACCACCCAATGCAGGAAGTGATGGTCTTAGCCATGGCTTCACTTTCAAAGGTTAGTCACACTATACAAAAAAGAAAAATTAAATACTGTTATAATATTATTTGGATTATTGTCCTCATCTTCATTGTTGTACCGGCCATTCCTACAGTGGAGAATATACACCGGTTCTCACTATAAATAGTGAGACACCGAGTGAAAAGGTTGTACTGTTACCGTTTAGCGGCAAGCTAGCCGTTCTTGTACCTTATTGTAAATACACTTGTCTCATTTTACCCTACCTCAACTTGACTTCTTTTTTTACTGTTGAAATAACATCACAACATTCATTGTTATCTGTACAACGTTAGATTAAAAAAACAAAAACAAAAGAAATAATATGAGTCAAGGTAAATAATATCAACATAAGTGAATAGGTAGATATTCTAGGCAAAACAAGACATTAGGTTTATAAGTTCCTAAAATTCATACTGTCCAATTGGATACATAGCCTAGTGGATAAAGGAGTTAGGTTAAGACAGTTCTAAGTGACAGTTATCTCTCGACTGCAGGTTCAATCCTGGTCAGGGGCAGCAGTAACATAGAATAATAATTAACACAGTTTAACACCTGTACCCCAGCTATGGTCAGCAGAATCAGAACAGGATACCCCCATGGACTAAATAAAGGGTTAGGTTCAAAGTTCCGTGATGGCTCCCGATTATGACAAGAAGGTTCCTGAGTTCGAATAGAAGGTGCCTGAGTCCAAGAAAGTACCCGAGTCCGACAAGAAATACCTGAAGAAGGCCGGAGGGCACATCGGCCGAAACATTGTACCAATAACAATGAAGATGAGGACAATAGTACAAATAATCCAAAATAATACATAAAATGTGTTCTTAATTGTGCTTGCAGATTATTTGAAATGAACTTAATTGTTATTAAGAACACATTTTATGATATTTTCGCATTAAAACATGCAGTTGTATTAATTCAAACAAATTCGTATTTTCAGTGTAGATTTACGGTGAAATGAAAATGGCCGACCAAAACAAACGGCTTCCTCAAAGTGAAACAAACAAGGGGAGATTACTCTCATTTATGTAGCTAATGTTTAGATTACCTGATTATCTTAGCCCTAAACTGACTCTGTCCCAACCCTTTTCTCTATCAGCTGATAAAAAGCCTCATGACTCTGCATTTTGATTCAGCATCATTTCTATTGGGAAGGGGGGGGGGGCGTCACTGTGGGGTAGTGGTTAATGTGCTGCACTGCAACATTCTTGTAAGAAAGTTCAAACTCCAGTCATGCTATTATGTTCACTTTAGATTAATACTCTTGGGAAAGGTATGAAACCTGTCTATTGATTTGTCAACTGTAAAGAATCTGAAGATCAAATAAATGGAAATACAAACAGAAGAGTTATACATATCAACAAATCTTGATTTTTCAGATTCTTCACAGTTGACAAATCAATAGACATATTCTTAAATAATTACTGCCACTACTTCCAGGAAGAGTCCATTAAGCTGAGGAGGTGTTTGACTGTTCCACTGTCTAATAGTTAACAATCTGTAACAGTCATTTCCAGACTGCAGGTTCAATCCTGGCTAAGGGTGAGAGTAACACAGAATAACAATTAACAAAACCTCTTATACCCCCCGAGCTATGGGTTAGATAGTACCACCACTACAAGGATGGCTTTGGCATTTGATAGCCCACAAAGGTTGATATGCCATTAAACAAACTGAAACCATAATTTCTCTCCTCATTCACATTGTTATTAAGTACACAGTGTTACATTTCTATTCTGAGCTGTATGTCAATTCCACAACAAGACCAACCAAATATACGGTAAGATTGTTTCTATGTTTTATGGTACACTAGGGTACAGTAGTAAGATGATCATCACATTAAAATTTATTGTAGGGAAGAAAGAGAAAGATAAAAATTCCCTATATCGTTTTTAATCGCCATAATATATCCAGAAATAGAGATACATTTTTCATCTTTTTTTTAAATATAGCAACAGGAGTTTTACTTGAATTTTTTTGCTGACCAAAATATTTAGTTACTTGCTAGTCTGATGATGAAAAACAGGTCTTATTTTTAAAAAGAATAAATATTTAAAAAATCAGAAAAATAAAGACTTATTTAGGAAGACACGCACACCAGAAAAAATTCAACAAGCGAAATATATGAATCGCTTAGTAAGTTTATATTTATTACAAATTACAAAACTAGAAATCTTTGCATTTTTTTAAAGTTATTTACACGATGGCTAAAAAATGACTACTACTGACTCAAAATCTTGCAATGTAATTTTCAGGTTAACATAGATAAAAATTTGTCAATATTTACTCGTTTTCTACCTTAAAAATTTTTTATTTCTTTTTATTTTATGCATCTAAGTGCCTGATGGTTTATGATTGCTTATGCCATGAAAATTTGAACACACACACATTGGCTCCATTATATTAAGATCAATTCATAATAATTTCTAATTTTTTTTTTTCTATTGCAGGTTCTTATTGTAACGTTGAGGCCACAGTTGAAGATTATGTTTACTCATCCACTTAAGGTAAGAATTGTCTTACATTATAAATTCTACTTGCTGTAATTCATTAACAAAGAATATTTATGATATAATGAATATGTAAATACCTTAGTACCCCCTCACTATAATCTCATTGGACAGTTCAACACTGTGTTGGTTCTAGACCGACGACCACACTTACTCGATAGCCGACTACCTTATGCTTACAAGCTAACTTTACTCGCTAGACGACACCTCGACCGACGGATGTACCAATTACTACTGCGATAATATACCAAATACAAACTTCAGAATATATCCCTTAACCCAGATATATCAATTTACATTTGTCTTAAGAAAATGGTTGTCTTTTATAAAAGTTGTCTTTTTACAAAGTTTGGAAAAGAAAACTGATTTTAAAAGGGAATTTGTGAAAAGATAATGCTCAACCCTAAATATTGCTCAAGGTATTACTGTGTTAATATTTGTCTTCATCTAAATTTAATATAACATGGAATATTTTGTTAATAATGGTACCAAAATGCAGGACAAAATGTTTTCTTTAAGTGAATAAATAAAATAGGATGTCACAATGAAAATATGGTTCCTGGTGATTGCACCATTTTCAAGGTAGTGGGTTGGTGGGGGAATTAGAAGATATCTATTTACTGTAAACATTTTTTTTCTGTATTTTGTTTATTTTCCTATCTTCAGGGTAAACCGTCCACCCTGCCTTTGTTGGCTTGGCAGTTTGTCATCATCCAGATTTCCGAAAGTGACCGAGTCATTGATCCTGTCCTTGCCTTTGCAAGGGATAATATAATTTATTTCTATCAAGTAAGTGACTATTTCTATTGAATAAGATTTTCATTGTTTGGTACTGTTATATACTCCATCGTCAGGTATATACATTGTAGAATACTGATAATTGTTATTCTGTGTTACTTTCACCCTTAGCCAGGATTGAACCTGCAGTCTGGAAATGACTGTTACAGATTGTTAACTATTGGACAGTAGAACAGTCAAACACCTCCTCAGCTTAATGGACTCTTCCTGGCAGCAGTGGCAGGAATTATTTAAGCTGTTATAGTGGGTTCATTAATGAACTAGTAACTTCATGTTAGGCTTGGCCAGTCAAACCAATTGTTGACTGTCTAACTGACTGACTTCAATATACATGAGAGATGAAACTCAGGTGATAGAGAGAGAGAGACAGAGATTTAAGACTTGGTTCATTTCTTCTTTACTACTTCGTCGCCATGTTTCCTCCTCCTCCTCCTCATCTTCGTCTTTGGCCGTCATCTTGTTGTATAGTCTTCTAACTGCTTCTTCTAAGGGTTAATTTTTTAGTCATGCAATCTATTAAACCACAAGACATTTTTTTCCTTGATCAAGATTTATTTAACCCATTCTTCCGCGCGGGGAGTTAACAACCTCAGCAGAGAGAAGAGAGAGAGAGAGGCTGATGCTCTCTGCTCCAACATCAGGTTGAAACTAAATCTAAACTAGTTACGTTTTTCTCATGGTGCACGAGATCCGCACCTCTCTAGGGGTCAGTTGGGGGTCATCCAACAGAAATCTACCTGCCTACGCTTTTAACTCCAATGAACCTATTTCAAACTAATTACAGGGTCTTGTCAACAATTTATGCTACCATATAAATTATGTAACAGTACAAAGCCACAAATGTGGATCACTCAGTAAGGATTGAATTCCTTGCATTAATAAAGGTCTGTTAGACTACCTTACAGTGAAGCATCTCAAAATCTGTGACTAATATGCCTATAAAAGATAATTTGTTTCATAAATGTTCTAGAAGTAAAATCTCTAGCAAAGCTTTATGCACTCCATGACCCTAGCACTGAATGAATTAGAAATGGATCGCAGATGAAGATTTCAGTTTCATAGAATTACTCTGTAACTTTTTATTATTATTATTATTAATCTTAACTAGTATTTTTGTTAATTTTAATTTTACTTTCTTTTTATGGCAACTCATTCTGATCATTATTTCTTGTTTGTTTGTTTATTGATTTTAATGGCACATCAACCCGTCTGGGGTTATGTCATGCCTAACGGTTAGGAAGTTATACATATTGTGTATTTATATTTATACTTTTTAGTAATTGGTTTTAAAAATGTGTTAGCATTATTGGGGATTATGTTGTATGGTATTGATTTGTTTCATGTCTATATTCAATGGTATAATTTTATTTCTCTCAAAAAAGAGAGAATATCCTCTATGTTGACATTTTCAAACAGATCTTTCATATTGTTTGCTTTAAAAAGCATTATTTCTATGACAGAAAAGAATAAAAAAGCATTATTTCTATGACAGAAAAGAACAATGAATTATCTAAATAATACTAAGAAATATATACTAATGTATAGTAATTAGTATGGTCTACTGAAAATTTGGAGATTGAAAAGAAAATGGTAAACGGATTTCTGGAGAAAGAGAAGAAAAAATAATAAGAACAAAAAGAGGTTAAAGTTTGGAAGGGTAAACACTCAACAGGTGCAACCATTAACCGACCAATGATCTCGGAACTAGAGTTAAAAATAAAAACGGAAGTTCCGGGTTTTGAGCGGAAGTGGATGTGACCTTCCCCCATCCCCGGTACCACAAACGGAAGTAAAGAAAATTCGACCCTTTTTTCTCCAGACCAAAGGAGGGTTGGACCCATTTGCTAGAGCTCCATCAGGACATATCTAGGGTAGCAACAAACAGTGTGCCCACATGAACGTGATTTACATAGAACAGCTTGACCTTACTCTCTCTCACTCTCCTTCTCTCTGAAAAAGAACCCACAAGCCTAGAAAGAAACCCCTTTCTGATTATATGACTTCGTATGTTGTTCCTTCAAGCTAATGATGACTACTACTACTAACGACTACTATTACAACTCAACTGGCCCCTCTGCAACAATAATGATTGAAAATGTTTAATTTGAAAGATTAAAAAAAACATAAATGTGTAACTTTTTATCTCATAAATACTGGGATTTTCAAAAATTTGATATCATTTACATGTACAGGGACTCTTAGAAATTTGATATTATTTTGTAATACAATAATAATAAGGAAATTTATTGTGTGCACCACAATTTGACAAATTCTTGTTCAAATGATCTCAAATTTTAACAGCATTTGTAGGAACAGCTCAAAATTCAGTGTTTAATGTTTAAATGCCTTTTCTTTTTTAAGTGAGTGGCATTTCTATACCTGATAAGAAAAAAAAAAACATCTTGCATTGTTTCCACACATGCTGTTAAAATTTGAGATCATTTGTATGAGAATTAATCAAGTTATTAGATCACAAAATGATATCCATTTTTCTGAAACACCCTGTACATCCCAAATGATACCAATTTTTCTGAAACACCTTATACATTGACTTTGCTCATAAAAAATTGAGAAAATAAGGTTTTACTCCATTTTCCAGCCTCTAATATCCTCAATTGATAAAAGAATTTAGAGAACTACTGTTCATTGCAACTCATTCATCCTTTTCTAATTGTGGGTCCCCCCATTCAAGCCGCTTCTTTGTCTAATTGTGGGTTAACATCCCACTCGATACAGTGTAACATTTGCTTTTTTCTTTTTAAATTAAAATGTTTGTCTTATAAACCAACAAATGTTTCAATTTATTGGAAGAATAAACGGTATAAATATGAAAACTTATTCTATTTTTTAAATTTTTATTTCAGGTCATTTGTCATAGTGGTCAGGATATCCGATGTTCTGGCTTACAGAAAATTGAGCTACCTTATCAACTCCTTTCGATTACAGTGAGTTACAGTGACATTTTTTTTTTTTCATTCCATGGATTTTTTAAAAAAATCTCTAAATCTTTTTTTTTAGTAATTAGTATATCTAAAATGATTTCACTTCTGCATAATCTTTGTCTTAATTTTTATGATGAGGAATTTTCATTACTCTACTAAGACTAGTATCCCATCTTGATTGTTATTATAGACACAATATTTTGCCTGTTGTACCCCTGACTTTCTTCAGGTGACTGTCATAGTCAAAACCAACTAACTAATTATGATCAAGTCATGCTGAAAGCACTGGTTCCTGCTAGATCACCAAAGTTAAGCAGTGATCATCCTGTTTAATACTTAATTGGGTGACTATTTAAGCAACAGATGGGTAATCTGAACATTAGTTACTTAAATGACAGTGACTTCCTCTTGTTTGTTTCACTTTGAGGAAGCCCTATGTTTTGGTCGGCCATTTTTATTTCACCATAAATCTACACTGAAAATATGAATTTGTTTGAATCAATACAACTGCATGTTTTAACACGAAATTATCATAAAATGTGTTCTTAATTGTGCTTGCACATTATTTGAAATGAACTTAATTGTTATTAAGAACACATTTTATGATATTTTTGTGTTAAAACATGTAGTTGAATTTATTCAAACAAATTTGTATTTTCAGTGTAGATTTACGATGAAATGAAAATGACCAACCAAAACAAACAGCTTCCTCAAAGTGAAACAAAGAAGGGGAGGTTACTCGTTACTCTCATTTATGTAACTAATGTTGAGATTACCATAAGATGTTCCATGAATTTATTGTTATCAAATGTAATTCCTTTCACATTAATTTGAAATCTGTTCTGATTCTATTTAATTTCACTTATAATGTGGAGAAGAAAAAGAATGAAATATCTTGAAATATCAAAGGTTTGTTGGAGATTCCTATTTTTCAAATCAAAATTTTGTGTTTTTCTTTTTAAAGTGGATGAACCCACGAACATTGGTCACTTTGGACACAACAGAAAAAATCCACGTCTTTGATGTCAAATCGGAAGAAGAACTTGAGGTCAGTTGGTACTTTTCTCTCTCTCTCTCTCTCTCTCTCTCTCTCTCTCTGTTGTAGATTTCTACCTATTTTCTCTCTCTCTTTCTCTCTCTCTCTCTCTCTCTCTCTCTTTTTCAAGATTATTTTGAAATCCAAAGTGTAGGAGGTGCTGTTATAGTATGTGTCCTACCTCAGTAAGAGTATATTTATAAATATAAGTAGTAGGCAATTTATTGAAACTAATTATTTTTCACATATATTCAATTTCAAGAAATGCAATTCAGTCATAAGCTGTATATAGTAATTAAAAATAAGTAAAAAAAGAATTTATCTATAATATACATGAATCAGAGATCTATTTAATTCTAAAATTCTGAAATAGAGTTAGGGTTAGGAGTTATTATTATAACCTTATAATATGCTTTTTATGGTAGGCTACATACTATAAGAGAGATTTTATAGGTCACATACTATAATGGTACCTTGAAGGGTGTTCTTTGAACATTGATTTTTATCATAACAGAATAATGAGCTACTTAAAGTTTTCTTGTCCTAGTAGCAGACCCCCCCCCCGTTCTACAAGAACCTTTTCATGATATGTTTCGCTCTTAAGCCAGGTTTTCACCTGACTTAGAAGCATTTCTAGGTCTTGAGCTTTTTAAGGTAATTACTGGTATAAGAAGGCGGCATCCTGGATCCAGGGTTTTCTGATTAATGAAAAAAATCTTATAGCATTTCAGTATGATATCACTTCAAGAATAATGGAATATATATATTTACCAAACCCTCTGCATGGGCAGGATGTGACACATGGTCAATTTCTTAATCGGATTTTAACAGGTTTGAATTCAGACTTTTCCTTCTCCTAGACTGGTTGCCTAACCAAGGTTAAAGAGTCCAGTCTGTCCTACTATTTTACCCATAGCTTGAGGGAGAATAATTGGATGCATACCTTTCACAAGGGTATTAGCACATACACACAGATACCTACCTATTCTCATGCAGGTTATGACCCCTTTTTCTGCAAATCATTTCGGTAACTGACTTGTTTCTGCGACCCGTGTAATTAGGTTAGACACATGGCTATACACACGCACAAGTCGCGTGAACACGGCATCCCTTTGCCACGTCTTTAGAACAATTGAAAATATCTTTAACAACCATGTTACTGTAAAGACGCATCTCCGATCTCTCTGTATCTGAACACTTTTTTTACCTACTCTTCTTTACGGTCTGTTAAGAAATTTGAACTTTTTCCTTTGTATTATTTTGTAAATTTGTTTGTTTGTGTTCATCAATATATATATATTTATCATTCTAATTCATTCCATTATCTTTGGTTTTTTCCTTTATTGTTTACTGTTTTCTTAGACCGTCTTTGTTAAACGATTATTTCCTATAAGTCTAACATAAACAAAGGGGAACCACTCTTGACTGATAAATTATTTATTGATCTACCAGGAAAAAAAGAAGACAGGTTTATGGTTAGGGTTTAGGGTTAGTTTAATGGGAAAATAAATAAATAATTTATCATTCAAGAGTGGTTCCCCTTTGTTTATGTTAAACTTATAGGAAATTAAACTATCTGTTAAGTTACCCAGTCTAACAATATAGAATACCTCCATATAATGGAATGAGAGCAAATACTGTCAAACTTATATCCCCCTTGACATAAATAAAAAATGATAATCTATAAAAAAATGTTCAGTAGAATGCAACACATACTTCACATAGGTAAAAAATAATAAGTGGATGCTGTGAGCTAACCTAAGGCTTGTAGGTATTCACCCACTCTATTCGCAAGGTCATCCAGCTAGGGTCAAAATCATTATTCAGTAGTAATGAATCTGTGAGACTAGCTTGCTAACCATTACACCGTGATAAGACACCCACAACTAAGGTTTGTATGCCAGTTTAAGCAAAGCTTAGTAAACTTCACCATTATTGATTGACAGAGTTACTTCCCTTGTTCTCTAGTTATTTACTAAGCTTTGTTTAGATATGGCACAAGGCCGGATGTATGAGGGCTCCCCAGTGAGACACAAACTCACTAGCAACGGTTTGGTAGTCTAGCTTGCTAACCATTACACTACACAAGGCACCTGTATCCCTGTTCTGTAATTGTCAACAAGAACTCTCATTATTCATACCCTTAAAAACTCATATCCCCATTCACCCTATTTCATTGAGTATTTCCTAAAAAATTATTTTCTTTTTTTTTTTTTTAGATGATTGACATTGCAGACGTCCAAATGGTTTATGGTTCCAGCCATTTTAAGTCATTAGCAACAGGAGGAAATGTCAGTGAAGCTCTGGTAAATAAATCCATTTATCTTTTCACATATATCACCATGGAATTTCCTAGTTACTCTCCAATTGATTTATAAATTTTGACCAAAATTGTAAGGATTAAAAAAAAAAGTTCTTCATTTTTAATTTTTTTTTTTGAGTGGTAGCAGTGTGGTGGTGGTGTTGGTGGTGGGTATTTTTCAGCCTAATTTAACACATTTTTAAAACCAATTACTAAAAGGTGTAATTATAAATACACGATATGTATCAGTTCCTAACTGTTAGACATGACATAACCCTGGAGGGTTGATATGCCGTTAAAATCAATAAACAAACAAAGAAACAGGATTTGTCAGCATTGTTTATTAATTTTTTGTATGAATTGTTGAAATTGTTCGTGTTTTTTGTAATGGTTTGTTGAGAGATTTGTTCGTAGGTATTTTGATCACATAGATAGATAGATAGATTGGTGGAGTGAGTGAGATAAAGAATGATTGAGAGAAAAACAGAGATTGGAGCTCAAAGTCGAATGCATCAGACCAAAATATAAAATCTGATTTGTATGCCCTTAAGATTATGTATCTATGACGGCATTCACCTTGGGCTGGTTGAGGCAGCTCCACCAAATGAATTCAGAACATGCACAGCGATCCAATGCAACTGAAGTTATGAGCATTAGCCATTCACAGTTCCATCAACAAATTCCATAAAGGCCTGGGCCCAGGATTAGCTCAGGGTTTTGCTTGACTGTTTTGAGCCAGGTTTTCAGTTGACCCTGAAGAATAATTAAAGTCCAATTACTGTCGAACTGGGAAGACAAGGCAGCAAACGGTTGTAACTCAATACAATCCCGAAAGTCACAAAGTCCACTGCAAAATGACAGAGTATATATAAGACTCCACAATGTCATTCAAATCAAGCAGTCAAGCAGCCAATCAGAACTCAAGGAATGGAATCGCCCAAATCACCCAGATTCATGGATGGATCATTCTTGAGCCCTATTTATACCAACTGTCTTGGACACTGCTGGAGTGGTACTTAGCTGCTGTTATTCAAACCACCAGTAGGCTAACTGACTTCAATAGACACCAGTGGCATTTCTTCCAGCCTGAGATGGTACTGGGTTGATGGATTCACAGATGATGTCATGAGGTTGTCAAAGAAGACAAATCCAGCAAAGACATCTCACAAGAAAAGCCTGCCCTGAAGATTAATAAAATTTAACAAAAATTCTAAAAAGAAAGTGTCAAAATCAATTTACTTGTTTAAAGTTTTTTTCGACTCAAATATGAGGGTGAGTCAAAAGTTTTGCAATATTTTGGTAACATGAGATGCAATTCTGTTGCTTGAGATACTTTTGCTGCCCTGTCGGTGGGGTTGTAGAATATACCGACTGCACCTCTGCAGAAGTAGGAGAAGGCTTAAATGGTTTTATGCAAGATATCAAGTGAAAATGGTTTTATACAAGATATCAAATGAAAATGGTTTTATACAAGATATCAAATGAAAATGGTTTTATACAAGATATCAAATGAAAATGGTTTTATACAAATATCAATGAAAATGGTTTTATACAAGATATCAAAATGGTTTTATACAAGAATCAATGAAAATGGTTTATACAATATATCAAGTGAAAATGGTTTTATACAAGATATCAAATGAAAATGGTTTTATACAAGATATCAAATGAAAATGGTTTTATACAAATATCAAGTGAAAATGGTTTTATACAAGATATCAAATGAAAATGGTTTTATACAAGATATCAAGTGAAAATGGTTTATACAAGATATCAAATGAAAATGGTTTTATACAAGATATCAAATGAAATGGATAAATGGTTTTATACAAGATATCAAATGAAAATGGTTTTATGCAAGATATCAAATGAAAATTGTTAACTGGTTGATAGAATTTAGTAATTCTTATATTTCTTTGTATTTCTTTCTTTCTTCAGGCATTTGCAGGAGAGCAGGCATGTTACCAATCAGTGGTCAGTCATGGCGGTCAATTAATTGTTTTAGGAACAGAATCTGTTACAGTCTTTTCTCTCAGATCTTGGATAGAGGTAAGCACATTAATAATGGTTTGATTTCTTTTGTTTTAATAGTAATAGCTCTTAAGTAAACATATCAAACATTGTAATAATTATATTACATTAATATTTGAAAATTTGCAACGGTGGCTTCACTTAAATAACTAATTTGTAAACTAATAATTTGATTGGGGTCAAATTTTGACACATGCCATTTGAAGTTTGGTACTTTATAAAAATCATATGAATTTTTTTATTAGTGGTGCCATCTATATGTCAGGCCCCGGACTTATTGAGTGATGTGTTAATTAAAGTATCATACTGTGGTATATCCATAGATCCTGCGAGCACAGTACCTCTATTTATATCAAATGGAGGGCAGCCATTTTCATTTTCTGTCGATCTGTGTTCCAACTCAATTGTCGTTAGTAACACTTTATTCATATATGACAGTTTGCTTAAAAAATGAATTATTAGTAGCGCCACCTATATGTCAGGCCGGGACTTATTGAGTGATGTGTTAAATTATTATCGTACTGTATGGTATATCCACAGGTCCTTCTAATGTAATATATCTGAAAATCTGTGACTTTTGTTATAATAGCAATAGCTCTTACATAAACATATTAAACATTGTAATGATTAAATTATTATCATACTGTATGGTATATCCACAGGTCCTTCTAATGTAATATATCTGAAAAATCTGTGACTTTTGTTATAATAGCAATAGCTCTTACATAAACATATTAAACATTGTAATAATTAAATTATTATCATACTGTATGGTATATCTACAGGTCCTGCTAATATAATATTAATATATCTGAAAAATCTGTGACTTTTGTTTTAATAGCAATAGCTCTTAAGTAAACATATTAAACATTGTAATAATTAAATTATTATCATACTGTGGTATATCCACAGGTCCTGCTAGTATAATATTAATTTTCTGAAAAATCTGTGATTTGTTTATTTCAGCGTATTGATGTTCTTGTAAAGCAGAATAAACATCGAGATGCATTGGCTTTGGCGTTGTCTTTTTATGAAGGTAAAGCAAAAGCTGTTGTTGGTTTAATGGGATCAACAAAAAAGAAAAAATCTGTTGTAAAAGACATGGTGAGTAATTGAATATTTAGTTCACTTTTATTTCTCTGAGTTAAAAAAAATATTTTTTTCTCTGCTTCTTTATTCGTATTATTTACATAAAAAAAGAAACTCCATACGCAGAATAATAGAAAAAGCAGAAACAGCCACAAAGTGTTTGTGGTAAAAAATATTTTTTTCTCTGCTTCTTTATTCATATTATTTACATAAAAAAATAAATTCCATACGCAGAATAATAGAAAAAGCAGAAACAGCCACAAAGTGTTTGTGGTAAAAAAAAAAACAGAGTATGGGAAAATCAAAATTAAAAAATACCAAAATGATTTTAAAACCATCTGTCACAGGATACTGCTGGTGTTAGAGTAAAGCATTCACCTATGCAAAATAGGCTAAAACTGATACTCTAACAAACAACATATTTATAGGGAAAGTTATAGTTTTTTACAAACAAGTACATTGGATGCAGGCTGAGACATGATCGATCTCACCCAGGTCACTTTAACACGAGGGGGAATGCTGATGGGATCAATGCATTTTTTGCGTTGAAAAACCTCTTTAGATTTTGAAGTGAACTCTAAAAAGGGATTGGCTATTCATGCCCAAGACATGAGTAATACCCTCATGACCAAACCAGATTACTGCTCTCTGTCTCACAAATAGAATAAGGATGCTTATTTATTTATTTACTAGAAGCGGCTACCTGGTGTCGCCTGGGTAGAGGGGGATTTTTTAAGTTAGTCCTGCAGATCCATTATTACTGAATCGTGAGTTGAATCCTTGTGGGATGCCCAATTAAAAAAATAGACCTTGCATTGATCCAGCTACTCTGAAAATAAATGTTAATGTTACTATCTAAAATATTAAATGAAAAAAAATTCCATGCTGTTATCATTTAAATTCTATTTTTTTAATTATCTTCACGAATATATATATTTACCAACCCCTCCGCACGAGCAGGATGCAACACAAGGTCAATTTATTAAGCGGAGTTTAACAGGTTTGAATTCAGAGTTTTCCTTCTCCTAGACCGGTTGCCTAACCAAGGTTAAAGAGCCCAGTCTGCCCTGCTATTTACCCATAGCTGGAGGGAGAATAGGATTCATACCTTTCCGAAGGGTATTAGCACTAAGTGAAATGCAATTACCACGTCCAGGATTTGAACTCGGGATGACGTGTCCATTTCCCATGACTTTAACCATTACACCACGCGCTTCCTGTTAGGTATCTGGCAGCCATCCTTCGTTCCAGATGTAATGAATAAGTAAGCAAGCCAGTAAGAATCCAGTGTTAACGTATTCCTTGTAAGTCCTTCGTCCGAGATAATCCAAGTATCAATGACATAAGCTCAGAATATGGTCTCTATTAATACAGCAGAAGCAGCAGCAGCAGTGCCAGTGATTGGACAATAGAAATCCTTCTCAGGTCACGTGTTTATAGGCGAGTCTATAAGTAGGAGTGACCATTTACCTGATGCCTTATATCTAAAAAACCGCAACACTTCCTACTTCGAATATAAATCAAATCTTTATTATTTTTGTTTAAACAAATTAACAAGTCAAAATCTGATCAGACTTTTAAAATAGTTATTAATGCTTTTCTGTGAATTTGTTCAATCAGGAAAACCCATTTGAAATTGGAGACAAGAAAACACAGCCAGTGGGAAATGATGAAGACAGAAAAAATAGATAGTGCTGAGTAAAATAAACAATTGCAAGCAGAGAAGAAAAACAGTTGTAATTCTAAATAAAAAAAAAACAAGCAAATTAGTTTGGGGCAAGTTGGTCCTAAACGTGTCTGCTTTTCATCTGAGTGTATTGCAATTTTCGTCAGGATGGAGTTGCAAGTTATAAATGCAGACAAAACTATTTATTATCTGTGTTAAAAGAGAGAATTAACAAGATACACTGCCTGTCTGTTCTTAGAATTAAGAATTTATAGCAAAAAGGTAATAAAAAAATTTGTGATGAAAGACAAGAATGGGGAAATATAAATAGAAGCTTTTGAGATCCATCTCCAAAATTTGGCACTAACAGAAAGATCTGTTTTGACTTTGAGGAAGCCGTTTGTTTTGGTCGGCCATTTTCATTTCACCGTAAATGTATACTGAAAATACGAATTTGTTCAAATCAATACATCTGCATGTTTTAACACAAAAATATCATAAAATGTGTTCTTAATTGTGCTTGTGCATTATTTGAAATGAACTTAATTGTTATTAAGAATACATTTTATGATATATTTGTGTTAAAACATGCAGTTGTATTGATTCGGACAAATTTGTATTTTCAGTGTAGATTTACGGTGAAATGAAAATGGCCGACCAAAACAAATGGCTTCCTCAAAGTGAAACAAACAAGGGGAGGTTACTCTCATTTATGTAGCTAATGTTCAGATTACCTATATCATTTGGTTATAAGAAAATGAAAAGTAGAATTATTTGATTTCGGTTGATTTGTGAATTTTCTTTTTTTTTTCCAGATGCTTAATTTACTTTTTGAATTTGTTGATTTATCAATGACACAATTTTGTCCTGAAAAAGGAAAAATTGAAGAATTAGAAGATTATTACCAAGTAAGTCATCAGCTTTTTTAAAAAAAAATTTTGGTTAAATCGAACTTAACAGACCTAAATTCCGCCATCGTATGTCATCCGCTGAAAGAAAGAAAAATACCAAAAATCAGGGAATTGACCAAATTTAATGAAATTTTCAGTGTTGATATATTAATGAATAAAAGATATAATGCACCAGTTATTTTATTTAAAAACTTTTACATTTTTTCAGGTCAGTTAACTTTGAACCATGTGTCTTTGAGAATCTGTTACGCCTCAAAGATACATGGTTCAAAGTTAACCAACCTGAAAAAATGTAAAAGTTTTTAAATAAAATAACTGGTGCATTATATCTTTTATTCATTAATATATCAACACTGAAAATTTCATTAAATTCGGTTAATTCCCTGATTTTTGGTATTTTTTTTTCTTTCAGTGGGGTGACATACAATGGTGGAATTTAGATCCGTTAAGTTCGATTTAACCCACTTTCTTTATTTTGTTAACTCTAATTTTTGTATTATTTGAATTATTCAGACTATTGTCCTCATCTTTATTGTTATCTACACAATGTTTTGGCCGATGTGATCTCCTGGCTTGTGTAGATAACAATAAAGATGAGGACATAATCAAAAAATCCAAATTATCAAGCCTCATCTCAAAAATTCAGAGAAATCCTAATTTTTGTAATTTTTCTTTCTTTCAGGGAATTGTTCCTGTTTGTGTTGATTATTGCCTTTGTTTGGAATGTGTGTAAGTAAAAAGAAAATACTTATTCATTTTATTCTCCAGTAATAAAAAAAAATAGGAATAATTTTTTTTAAATGAAGGAAAAAAAAAAAAAAACAATATTTAAAAATTTTTTTTTTACTAAATTTGAATCTGCATGTTGTCAATCATCTTTATATTGCACAATATGCACTATTCTGTGTAGCATGTCCTTTTCTTCCCTCTTTCTTTATGATAAAAATGTAATGGTCCATTATTTAGCTAAGATAATGACACTCCTAAGAAATAAGAATTTCAGAAAGACACTAATAAGATAAGCAACACCAGATAATCAGGATTTACATTGTGGTCCTATACCAGTCATGGTATGAATTATTTCCGTGACTACCACATGTGTCCATTATTTAGCTGAGGTGACGACACTAATAAGAATTCGGCGGATAAGCAACACCAGATAATCAGGATTTACATTTTTGCATTTCATCTTGGATGATTTGGACAGTCTCATTTTTAACCAGCGGGTGTTGCAAGATGATAATGGTCATATAATTAAGGAACAAGTGTATCAATATATAGATGAGCAATATTTATGCTGATCCTTGTTCCTGATATTCCTCTTTTGTCTATGGGTCATGATTTCTACTTCACTAGACATACATCAAAATCTTTGTTGTTCTGTATTGTTAGACTACATAACTTAACAGATAGCTTAACCAAGACGGTCTAAGAAAAGAGTAAACGATAAAGGAAAAAACTGAAGACGATGGAATTAATTAGAACAATAAATATGGTTATTTCCTATAAGTCTAACATGATCAAAGGGGAACCACTCTGGACTGATAAATTATTTATTTATTTTCCCATTAAACTAACCCTAAACCCTAACCCTAACCCCGTCTTCTTTTTTCCTAGTAGATCAATAATAAATAAATAAATAATTTATCAGTCAATAGTGGTTCCCCTTTGATCATGTTAGACTTATAGGAAATAACCATAATATATATATTGATAAACACAAACGAACAAGTTTACAAAATACAAAGGAAAAAGTTCAAATTTCTTAACAGACCGTAAAGAAGAGTGGGTAAAAAAAAATGTTCAGCTAAAGAGAGATCGGAGATGTGTCTTAACCGTTGTTGAAGATATTTTCAATTGATCCAAAGACGTAGCAAAGGGACACAGTGTTCACGCGACTTATGCGCATTTACAACCACATGTCCGACCCAATTACACAGGTTGCAGAAACAAGTCAGTTACCGAAATAATTAGCAGAAAAAGGGTTTACAATGTGTAAATGTGTGTAAGTATATGGCATGAACATGTGTTAATGTATGGATGTGAATGGTAGTGGCAAACATGCACACACGCACACTTACTCAGGCAACAGTTCTTTTTTTAGACATGTTTCATTAAATATGACACAAGGATTGTTTGAGGTTTTATCTTTTTTCTGCTAAAAGGTAAATATGGATCAAAACTCTAAGAAATTACTAAATTCTAAAATTCTAAATTCTAAAATTTAAAATTCTAAATTCTAAAATTGTGAGACTACCTGTTCTGCACTCTGCACCTTCAATGCACGATGTCTAGACCCCAAGCATTGTAACACTCTGCGCTGGCCAATTTGAGGGCATGAGTCAGAAACAGTAGTCACAAGGATTAAATAAAAACAAACAACAACTACAAGTGTTTGTAAACAAGACGTGGATGGAAGAAGGGTGTGTTGATGCTTCGCTGTCTATCCAACTGGCTGCTACTGGCTATCCCTACCAGCGATCTTAACACCTCAACGGCCGAGTTCTAACTGTATTTATGTCAAATTCCCCTTCCACAACCACACAGATGGCCAGCACTTAAATCAAATCGCAGACTTCTAGTTGTCATTAACCCTTAAAATTAAAGTAATTAAATATTTTTTCAGACACTACGTCTTCAATACGTTGACCATTAATTTTTTCAAAAGAGATTTTCTCCTAAAATATCTTTTGCTTTTAATACCTGGGTGCCTAAGATATTATCATCAAGTGGTCTCATTTCATGGTGGTCGTACAGGTCTCTTAAACTTTACGACCTAATCTTTGGATTCGTAAAAAGGTCAGCCACCCACCCCTTTTACTTATGCCTGGCTTTAACCTATTCTCTTTCTTATTTATTTATTCTGACCATGTTCGTCTTCAACCATAGTATCTCAAAATTCTAAATTCTAAAATTCTTGCTGATTGTCTCATTTCTTTCTAACTTTATACTTAATTTATAATTGGTATTTTCATTAACTGTTTTTTTTTTATTTATTTTAATTAAAAAATTTTTGTCTTTCAGAGATATTTTATTTGGCCGAATCTATGACCGTTTTGGAATGGATATTATAGCCAGAGGTACATTCCTTGAATGCCTGGAGCCTTACATTCTTAATGACAAATTAAATTCAATTCCACCAACTGTAATGAAGGATTTTGTTGAACATTATGAGAGCAAAGGAATGTTAGAAAATGTTGAAGCTTGCATTGTTCATCTTGAAGTGACCAGTTTAGATATTCACCATGTAAGTGCCTTATTATTACAGGTTTTTTCAAATGTCATTTTCTGACCATATGACCTTTAGGCACCCATTTAGATCTCGATTAATACGGATATTTTTTCCATTTACACTGTCAAAATCCGGTTAATTGTTAACCGACGATTTTTAGAGTTTTTTTTTTTTAACTATAAACCTAATCCCTAAACCTAACCACTAACAAACAACCGGATTTTGACGGTGTAAATGGAAAAAATTTCCGTATGAATTGAGATCGCAAAAGGGGTGCCTAAAGGTCATATGGTCCGTCATTTTTTTTTTGATCAGTTTAATATAGGTATTTCTTTGGTAATCTGAACATTAGTTACATAAATCAGAGTAATCTCCCTTTGTTTGTTTCACTTTGAGGAAGCCGGATGTTTTGGTCGTCCATTTTCATTGCAGTGTTTATTTAGACGCATTTTGTGATGTCAGAGATTTACACTACAATGATGCTGACATGTTTACGGAGGAACAAATGGAACAGTTATTTGATGCTGAAAGTGACGTTGAATTTGAAGGTTTTGAATAAATGTTTTTGCTTTTGCTTTTGTAACTGATAGTGATAAATATGTAAAGGCAATTTACTTAATATTTATTTTTCACTGATGTTATTACTGTTATTTCTTTATTTTCTGCAAACAAAATGCACAAAAAAACTACATGTTTGCATTATGTTATATATATATATATATTTACCAATCCCTCCGCACAAGCAGGATGTGAAACAAGGTCAATTTCTCTAGCAGAGTTTAGCACGTTTGAATTCAGAGTTTTCCTTCTCCTGGTTACCTAGTCATGGTTAAAGAGCCCAGTCCACATTATGTTATATATACAATAATAATAAAGGACGTTACCGTATATATTTTTACAAACCAAGGATGTTATATAGACATCTTTGACTCAGTTAAAGAAAGGGAGCGTATTATACACAAGGTTTAGGTTTTTCAGAGGTACCACCCTCTTAAAAATCCACTGTGTATTATACTCAAGGTGGGGGGGGGCTATACTCAAGGATTTATGGTAATTCTGCAATACAAAATCTTATTATTTAAATCTTATTCATTTATATTGTGAATTTTTTAATATTCTGCCCAACAGAAAAGAAATTCTTGTGTAAACATCATAAGCAATTAGGGTAAACTGAACATTAGCTACATAAATGAGAGTAACCTCCCTTTGTTTATTTCACTTTGAGGAAGCCGTCTGTTTTAATCGGCCATTTTCATTTCACCGTAATCAATACAACTGAATGTTTTAACACGAAAATATCATAAAATGTGTTCTTAATAACAATTAAGTTCATTTCAAATAATGCACAAGCACAATTAAGAACACATTTTATGATGATTTCGTGTTAAAATATGCAGTTGTATTGATTCAAACAAATTCGTATTTTCAGTGTAGAATCACGGTGAAATGAAAATGGCCGACCAAAACATACGGCTCACTCAAAGTGAAAGAAACAAGGGGAGATTACTCTCATTTATGTAGCTAATGTTCAGATTACCTTAATTAGTACATTGCAAATTTAATGCAAAATATTTTTCTCTCATTTTGTAGATTGTTCATTTATGCTGGAACCATGGCTTATACGACGCTATCATTTATGTCTATAATAAAGGCATGAATGATTACACCACACCTTTGGAAGAATTGTTGCTTTTGTTAGAGGCTGCCGTCACCACCGGCAAACAACTCACAGGTTATAGTTTTTTTTGTTTTTAACTCTTTAAATACAATGTTCATTTTTTCTAAGTTTTTTTTCTATCATTTTTTTTCTATCGTTTTTTTTTTCTTTCTTTTTCTTCTTTCTTTTTTTCTTCTTTTTTTTTTTTTTCTTTCTTTTTTTTTCTTTTTTTTTAACCTGTCTCATATTTCAGTACTTTTTAAAGGTACAAATTTTCGTAAAAAAAAAAAAATGAAAAATACTGGAAAAAAAAAAAATTTTTTAGCGGATTGAAGGCATTTTTATCGACAAATTATTATTATTATTATTATTATATTTTTTAGTGATTTGAAAGCGTTAAAAGTAAGCCATATTTTTATCGACAAGTAAATGTAAATATTTACCCCCCCACTTTAGAATATTTTAAAGAGGGGGAGGGTTAAAATATTTACATTTACTTGTCGAAAAAAAGGCTGGAGGGGGTAAAATATCGCATTTACGTTTTATCAGCTATCACCGCCTAGTGTTTTTTAAGGCAGGAGGCCAGGACGCAATTCTGCGAATAGGACCAAATTCTAGTATAAATTCATTGTTAGTAGACTTTTAGTAGACATTCAATGTAGAATAATTTTTAAATGCTATTTTTATTCTGTTTACAGATGACCAAATAAAACTTGGAAATAAATTGCTTGTTTATATAAGGTAAGTAAATATTTATTTTTCTTTCTTTTAATATTTAAAAACTTAAAAATGTTGCTTCTTTGCAACATTCTATTGTTTATGACACCTTCCAAGAAAAAAAAAAAATGTAAACATGAAAGTACAATGAACACAATTCCCTCACCTCTAGGCATCAAATAACCTAGATAGATTGACATGCCATTAAAATCAATCAGTCAGTCTCGTGTTTTGATAACTTTCAAAAGTTTCCATCTAAAATTTTGATATCAAACTTTGCTTTAAAAAAACAATTTGCTGGTTTTATGTGTTAATATATATCAGTGTTTTTGTTTTCTTTTTCTGTTTCAGCTACTGTTTGGCAGGAAGAGCTTATCCTCTTGGAGACATTCCTGAAGAATTTCTAACAGATGTAAAAGATCAGGTAAAACTTTGGTTTTTTATTCCTCAAAATACAATGACCATTTTTTTTCTCAGTCAATCTTTCTTATTCTCATTAAAAGTCTTGCGTTACATAGCATCTTTCTTGTAGCATACTTATATTACTTGGGCTGATATCTTCTTAAGACTCTGGTTGAGTCATCCTGTGCTGTTAGTTTGTTCTTAGTTAACAACTCAAGATATTTCTTTAGTGAATTCACTTATTTATTTCTCTGTCTTCTTAACTAATGTCTTCTTCTTCTTCTTCTTAAGATGCTGGTTGAGATGTCTTGTGCTATTAGTTTGTTCTTAGTTAACAACTCAAGACATTTCTTTGGTGAATTCACTTATTTATTTATCTGTCTTCTTAACTGATGTCTTCTTCTTAAAATGCTGGTTGAGATGTCTTGTGCTGTTAGTTTGTTCTTAGTTAACAAAAGACATTTCTTTGTTGAAATCACATTTTTATTTGAGTCTTGGATTCAAATCACTCAACCGCGCTCTGAATGAGGAGCACCATTGCATCCTCATTGGCATTACTCCAAAGTCCATTCTGATTGGAGTTGTAGTACCTGTTAGGGTCTCATCTATGGATCAAATAGATATGTTTTAAAAGTATTATTTGAAACCATATAACTATGTTTAAATTAGTTGTAGTAAGAATAGTTATTTGAAGCTATAATTATTTACAAAAGATATTATATTAGGCAGACTTGAAAGTCTATAATTTCTTGAAAAAGAAGAAAAAGATTTTGACATTAACTAACTTAACAATATGATTGACATTCTGTATAACCAACCAACCAGATTCTATTTTGATTTTGTATCAAGTGAAACAAAAATTATTTTTGAATCTTCTGATTCATTTCTTGCTTTGATCCTTAGAATTTAATAATAACTTACTATTAATTAATAATCTCACATCGAGTAAATTTCTATAGACTTTTCATAACATTTTATCTCATGTATCATGTTTCAATCAATCTAACTAGTCCACAGATAAGTGATTTGGTATAAACTAGAATCGGATCCTTCCCTTATGAAATATACCAATATTGGCAACCTAGTGATCAAAGTTTTGAGGATAATATTGATCTGATCATGATTATTTTTTAACAAAACTGTATCTTATAGAAAAAAAATGGGTAATTTATGAGGAAGTGCGTCCCGGTCTCCTGCCTCATAAATTGCTACCCGGTGACTATTAAAATAATGACCCCAGCTACAGTGTTACTTGAAAGAAAACAACCAACTTGGGGTGTTAAATGTATTTTAGGGGTGAGGCTTCTCTTTTTTGTCATAATTCTTATTTATTTATCGTAATTTGTCGTAATTCTTATTTATTCATAGAAATTTGTCATAATTCTTGTTTATTTATCATAATTTCTTTTATTCATGTTTGTTTAATGTCTTGTTTTTAGTTTAAATAAACAAGAATTACGACAAAAAAAGAAGTGACACCCCCCCAAATACATTTACTTGTCGAAAATATTATCTATATTTATTTATCTCCATTTGTTCATATCTATCTATATTATTTTGTTTGAATTACGACAAAAAGAGAGAAGCCCCCCAATACATTTAACGCCTTAAGTTGGTTGTTTCCTTTCAAGTAACACCGTAGCTGGGGTCGTTTTTTTAATAGTCACCGGGTAGCAATTTATGAGGCAGGAGACTGGGATGCCCTTCCTCATCAATTACCAAAAAATGTACTATTTCTCTGAATTTTTGTGATGAGGCTTGATGATTAGTATTATTTGTATTATTCAGACTATTGTCCTCATCTTCATTGTTAACTGTACAACGTTCCGGCCGATGTGCCCTCCGGCCTTCTTCAGGTAATTCTTGTTGGACTCTGGAACCTTCTTTCAAACTCGGTAGCCATCACAGAACTTTGAACCTAACTCTTTATTCAGTCCACTGGGGTATCCTGTTCTCATTCCGCTGAGTCCGACAAGAAATACCTGAAGAAGGCTGGA
>CM042165.1:56394139-56441639 GCA_023376005.1 Doryteuthis pealeii | reverse complement strand
AAGGTTATAATAATAACTGCTAACCCTAACCCTATTTCAGAATTTTAGAATAAAATAGATCTCTGATTCATGTAAATTATGGATAATTCTTTTTTTAATTATTCTTAATTACTATATACAGCTTATGACTGAATTGCATTTCTTGAAATTGAATATATGTGAAAAATAATTAGTTTCAATAAATTGCCTACTACTTATATCTATAAATATATTCTTACTGAGGTAGGACACGTTCAAACCGGGTAGGTCAGACACTATAACAGAATCAAAAAGGTAGGCCACATACTATAATGGCACCCAAAAATTCTTGTTAAGAATGAATTTGCTTATGATTGCAATTCTCAAACATAACTATATATGTTCAAAAAATATTCTGAAAAATCAGTTCTATCCATTTTCTGTTTTATATTTTTAGTTTAATGAAAAATGAATCATTAAGTTTGCTGTGATCAACTCTTCTTTCTTCTTATGATTCACTTTACAATTTGAAAATCAAAGTTTATTTGATTCTACAAAATGTATGGTATAAGTACTAACTTTTTAAATTTTCTTTTTTTTTTATCATTCAGGCTTTTGAAGAACCGGAATTCAATACAACTGAAGGGTTTGTAAAATTTCTTTTCTTATGGCAAAATATTATTGCTTTTCTTTTGATGAAAATTAAAAAAATATTTCAATCAGGAAAACAAAGCAAACTTTTACAAGCAGAAATTAGTTAAAAAAAAAAAAAAATTCTTTATTTGACAAAGAAATTTTTAAAATGCATGAAACTTTCTTTATTTGACAAAGAAATTTTTAATATGCATGAAGTAAAAAAAGTAAGTAAAGTCGACGGGGCAGCCTAAAGTCGGTATCAGCCAGTCAGCGAGGGAGTCTATCCCCTTTTCAATAGCGCTAGACCAAGGAGATTGTTTTCAGCATCTGAGGTGGAGCGCCACACCTACCATCAGCTCCTTACTTTACCGCACAGATCCCTGTGCTACTCATACGCTGAGTTGGCAAGGGCCGGTATCGAACTAGGAACCTTGTGGTTTCTAGCCGAACGCTCTACCGACTGAGCTAACCCGGACCCTTTTTTTTTTTAACTTCCTTTTAATTAATAGGAAATCTGTTTATGGAATAAAATAATCTATCAAGATTGTCTTCAACATTTTAAGAAAATTAATCCTTCAAAATTTCAACAACTCTTTGTCATTATAAAAAATCAATTAATACAAAACTATTAGTTTAATCAGCTGTTGTTTTGTTTTTTCTTTTCAATAATTTAAAATATATTTTTGTTGTATAAGTTTTTAGATCCATTGATTTTTTTTTTTAATCTTGTTTTAGAATCCAGAAACGCCAAAGAGTTATTGATATATTACTTCAAGTTATGGTGGAAAGTGTTGGGTTCACAGTAAGTTGACATTTATTGATTCTCTTTTGAAAACCTACACCTTTGTTTTCCTCTTTTTAGAATGACCTTTATTTAGACTTTACTAAAAGTTTTTGCTAGAATATTTTACTTTTTTTTTTCAGATCTAGAACTTTACCATTCCATAATTTAAATTTGTTTATAATAATAATAATGATAATAATAATAATTAAATTTATTGTGTACAGTGCTTAGGTGCACCACAACTGATCAAAGTCTCATGTCAAGTACACAGAATAATGTATTAGTGTCAGGAACATGAACAGTTTACAGTAGTAATATGCATGCATGTATGTGCGTGCATGTGTGCATATGTGTGTGGAGAGGGTCATCAGGTATAGTGTCGGCGGATTACAGGAAGCATGGAGGCTTTGAAAGATTGAGTGTTTCGGCAGCCTACAACAGACGCGGGAAGCTTATTCCATGCCTCTGCAATTCTGAGCGTAAAGAAATGTTTCCGAAAGTCCCGTGAGCAGTGCTGTTATGAATTTTTTTTTTCAAAATTAATTTTATTTTCTAAGTGACTCATTCATCATTCTTCAAAATTTCTTAAACTGAAGATTTAAATATAATTCCCCACCCTGTCAGCTGGGGCATTAGAATACACCGACTGCACCTCTGCAGAGGTGTAAGACCCCCAATGGGGCCACCTGTTGGCCGTGGGTGGCGACCCGTGATGCTTAAGGATAGAGCCCAGGTGAATGAGCAGTTCATGACATGCAATACTCCACTTTGGCCCTATCTTGGGCTAAACGGGCAGTCGGAGAGGCCCCTCTGATCAATCGGCTGGTCACGTCAAGCCCTAGCACCTATATGATTTTCCCAACCTATTGCCCTTATGGCAAGCCCCAACCCTTTTTATCATATGGGTGCTAGAAGGCGGTGGCTGCGGGTCTACATGTCCTGGGAATGACGTTAAACTCTATCTGATGGTGAGGTTCCAATTTTGGAGGTTTGGGGAATGTGGAGCACCCCTTCATCACCATTGCTCCCTGGTCCACTCTGACCTGGAGTGGTAGTACCTGTTAGGGTCCCATCTATGGGTTAAATAGAAAAATGTATTTATAAAAAAATTGTATTATCCATTAAGAATTGATTTATTTCAAAACTTTATCGGCATTAAATGACCCACTGAGGTTGATATGCCATAAAACAAAACAAAACAAACAAACAAATTAAATATAATTCCTTTTAAAAAAAACAAAATTCCCATTCATTTCTTTTATTGTATTTTTGTTTTTAAATATTTTTAATTTTCCTAAATCTGTTTATCTTTCAGCCGAGCCAAATTGGAACATTATTCACATTCCTTGCCCGTCAAATGGCGCGACATGAGAATACGATTTTGGTGAACAGAGTTCTATTTGAACAAGTTCTTGAATTCTTGTCCAACCCCGATGAAATCTCTCGGCATGAGGAAAGACAGCAAGCCATGATGGAATTGTTGATGGTGGGAGGGTTAAACACATTTGATGACAACAGACTTCTACAATTGGCAGAAAATGCAAAATTGTAAGCACTATCAGATTTTTCAATTCATTTCCATTTTTGTTCAACAATTATGAAGATAAGTCACTGTTATTCTTTAAAAAAAAACCCAAAAAAACCCCAACTTTTGGACACTACTCCATCATCTTTCACAGACGGAAGGATGCTAACCAACCAACATCAAGTAAATACTTAAGGGTGCATATTTTTGCTAGTTTTATTTTAAAAAACAAAAAACATGTACACATACACACACGTTGATTGTTATACTGACTAATTCTTACCTATTTTTTTCTTCCCCAGCTACCGTGTCTGTGAATTTGTCTACGAAAAGAATCGGCAATATGATAAAATTTTAGTTTGCTACTTGAAGGATTTTGCAAGAAGGGTAATTAAAACATTCTACTATAAATCTCTTTCTTTCTTTTATGTATAAAATTCACTTCTCTCAAGAGATTGTTAAGGCTTTTTTGATGTTACTAACACAAAATAATGAAACTTTCTGATTATTTATTCAAACAATGACATTGAGTCTGTGAAGACGTTTAGGCGGTGGATGAAGACTGCAAACTTTTATTAAAGTTTATATTTTAACTTAAGCAAAAGAGATTGACTCTTTTCGTCACACATCTATTTTAAAATGGTACAGAAAAAGAACAGGATATATATATATATATATATATATATATATATTTGCTCTGTGACTCTAACAATAAGAGCACACATTGAGCTCTGCAAACTGCGACACATTTAAAAAAAAACTCCTATGTCATAAGGAAGATTTCTTCTCCGGATTTTTAGGTTATATATATAGAAATATATAATATATATAGAAATTCTATATAAATCTATATAATTCTATATTTTAAAGTGATATAGTAATTGAAATGTTTATTTATAGTAGTAGTAAGTGATATAATATATATATATAGAAATTCTATATAATTCTATATTTTAAAATTATATATATATAGATATATATAATATATATAGAAATTCTATGTAAAACTATATAAATTCTGTATAAATATAGATATATAATAATATAGATAGTAAATAATGAAAATTTATTTTATGTATAAGATTCACTTCTATTAAGAGATTATTAAGACCATTTTGATGTCACTAACACAAAATAATGAAACTTTCTAATTATTTGTTCAAACAATGACTTTATTATTATAGAATTAGCAAAATAATTCTGTCTTTTTTATCTTTTCTAAAGATCTTTTGACCATACTTATAATAAAAGTAAAGTCGTCAGGGTGGCCTAAAGTTGGTATCAGCCAGACAGCGAGGTAGTCTGTCCCCTTTTCACTAGCGCTATGACCAAGGAGATTGTTATTTTGGCGTCTGAGGCGGTACGCCACACCAACCATCAGCTCCTTACTTTACTGCACATATCCTTGTGCTACTCATACACTGAGTTGGCGAGGGCCAGTATTGAACCAAGAAACTTTTGGTTCCTAGTCAAGCGCTCTACCGACTGAGCTAAACCGGCATTATAATAGAAACTGTTATTGCCTATAAATAGTTACCCCCCCCCCAACAATTTTTTATACAAAGTTAATTTTCTTTTAAAGCAAAGATAACAAGATATTCTAGAAAGATTTCTTGTGGAACATTATTTTGTCCCAACGGATATTATTATGCAGAGATGCTGGTAGGTACGCGTCCTGTGTCCCTGACGCATAAGACTCTAAAAGGATGCAGTAAAATTGTATCCATGTGTCCCAGTGTTTTTCTTTAGTTGGGACTCATACATTTTTCTGGGGACTCATTAAAGCAAATATGTGCATCCCAGGAAGCACTAAATCAAAAAGCTATCAGCATCACTGATTACTTATTATTTATTTCCAAACTCTACAATATTGAAACAGGGTGGCCTAAAGTTGATATCAGCCAATCAGCAAGGGAGTCTATCCCCTTTTCACTAGCACTAGACCAAGGAGATTGTTTTTGTGTCAGAGATTGAGCGCCACACCTACCATCAGCTCCTTACTTTACTGCACAGATCCCTGTGCTACTCATATGCTGAGTTGATGAGGGCAGGTATCGAACTAGGAACCTTGTGGTTTCTAGCCGAATGCTCTACCAACTGAGCTAACACTGTCCTTTGTAAACAAATATAATTATACCCCTTTTTATTTATATAGTTTTATATTGAAGTAAGTCAGTTAGACAATCAACAATTGGTTTGAGCAATGTGACTGGCCAAGCCCAAGTCAAGACAACTGGTATTTATGGGAATTCAGAACAGTCCACCCATGCATTTGGGTGAGTCCATTCCCTGAGTCCTGATTGGCTGCTTGGTTTGTAGGACCCTCTGAGGCTCCATAAATCCTGCCACTTTTCAGTGGTCTTTACGGCATCTCAGAATTGTATTCAGTTACGACTGCTTGCCGTCTTGTCTTGCCAATTCGACGGTAATTAGACTTAGTATTCTATATTTTATTTTTTAGTTATAGAGCTATTTTGATTTTATTTTTATTTTCAAAGTTTCAATACTTTAGAGTTTGGTAATAAATAATACATAAAAATTGATTGTATAATATTCCACTAGAAATAAGAAAAAAGTCTGGTATATTTGGTTTAGAAAAAATCAGCTTTTGGGGTGCACTTATTTACACATGGTTAGAGTCATAGGAAATGGACTTGTCGACCCGAGTTCAATTCCTGGATGAAGCTGTTTGCATTTCATATGGCACTAATACCCTTGGGAAAGGTATGAATCCAATTCTCCCTCCAGGTATGGGTAAATAGCAGGGCAGACTGGACTCTTTAACAATGATTAGGTAACCAGTCTAGGAGAAGGAAAACTGAATTCAAACCTGTTAAACTCCGCTTAAGAAATTGACCTTATGTCACACCCTGCTCGTGTGGAGTGGTTGGTAAAATATATATTTATGGGATATTCAGTATCTTTGGATATTAAATCACTATTAAAAACCACTTGCAACATTTAACATTTTCCGAGAAAGAAAATTTAAAAAATGTATTTTATAGGTCATCAAAAAATATAAATTTGATTAATGATATTTTACATCAATTAATGTTCATTTTTTTTTATTTTTAAGTTTTTATTTTAACAGTTTTAAAAGTTGTTTTCATAAATTTGTCTTGTGCACATGATCTAGTTTAAACAGTTAAACTTCTGACATATTCTGAGTAGTGTTGATTTTTTTAACTATGTATATTACAAAACTCCCGATTTACACCTATTATTAAATATTATATATATATATATATATATATCTTTTTTATTTTGTTAGCATCTGGTATTCCCTTACATCAACCGAATTCTTCAAGGTGACAATTATGGCCCTGAAGACAAAGGCTCAGTTCATAAAGCAGCTCTGGAAAATCTCAAGGTAAACAAAAAATGTCATCATTATTTTTATTCTTAGAAAGATTTTTATTACTTTGTTGTGTTTCTTTTTATGATAAACACCAAATATTGGATTTTAAAACACATTACAATATAGAAATCTCAAAATTAATTTGTATAAACCATTTTAAACATACAAGAAAGTCTTCCTATTTTCATAAATTTTTTATAAGGAAAACCCAAAGTTGTAATGTTGAAACCACTTCACCCAGAAGTAGTTCTCAAGAAATAGTTCCCTTTCCTAATTTTGAGTCATCTCTGCCCTTTTTACTCCCACTCTTTATAATTGTCATCTATTACTGACAATCACTATGGTTATCATCACTTACTGTCCCTCTCAGGGGTTCGTCTAGTACAACTTTCATAATCGGGTTTTTCCCAAAAAACAATATTTTTGGCCATTCTCACTGTCTGAAAACTTCAATCAACGCTAAAGATCTCTTTCAATAGCATTTCGTAACCCGTACTGACCGGATCAATCTCAGTCATTGTTTTCATGCACTCTAGATTTCTCCATAATTCGTGTGACTAAGTACTTTACTTTTTCTTAATTCGTATGAATAAAATTCTATTATTATCTTTCACTTACAAAATTTTATAAGTTTAACCTCTGAAAAACCAATGGGCTACCAGTCATTATATTTACAAATAAATGAAAAAAAAAAAAAGGAAACTGATTTATGAATGAATATCAATTATGTCCAATACTCTATCCATTTTCTACTATCAATAAAATATTCCTATGTCATAAGGAAGATTTCTTCTCCGGATTTTTAGGTTATATATATAGAAATATATAATATATATAGAAATTCTATATAAATCTATATAATTCTATATTTTAAAGTGATATAGTAATTGAAATGTTTATTTATAGTAGTAGTAAGTGATATAATATATATATATAAATTCTATATAAATCTATATAATTCTATATTTTAAAATTATATATATATAGATATATATAATATATATAGAAATTCTATGTAAAACTATATAAATTCTGTATAAATATAGATATATAATAATATAGATAGTAAATAATGAAAATTTATTTTATGTATAAGATTCACTTCTATTAAGAGATTATTAAGACCATTTTGATGTCACTAACACAAAATAATGAAACTTTCTAATTATTTGTTCAAACAATGACATTATTATTATAGAATTAGCAAAATAATTCTGTCTTTTTTATCTTTTCTAAAAATCTTTTGACCATACTTATAATAAAAGTAAAGTCGTTGGGGTGGCCTAAAGTCTGTCTCAGCCAGACAGTGAGGGAGTCTATCAATAAAATATTCCTGATCTATTTTCTCAACAGGATTTAGTGAATATTGATTGCAAAAAGGCTGCTAAAGTGGTGCTCTACAGTCTGTCCAGTAACTTAGGAGATGTTGTTCAACAATTACAAGATGAACGGGAAATCCTATTCAGTTTTCTACAAGGTGTTCTTTCTTACAAGTGAGTTGCCTATTAATTCCTACTCCTGTTTTCCCTTTCTATCTGTTGCCACATATCAATCTTTAGGAAAACAGTTTTTTTCCTCCTTTTAAATTAACGCTGTGTAAATTAAAAACAAAAAGATGTACATTACACATATGTACACACTCTCTCTCCCCTCTCCCTATCTTTCTTTCTCTCTTTTCTCTTTCTGTCTCTTTTCTCTTTCTCTTTCTTTCTTATTATATTTTTTTCTTTTTTCTTTTGATGTGTAGCATATTCTTTTTCTTCCCTTACAATCAAAATGGAATGGTATTATTTGTATTATTCGGACTATTATCCTCATCTTCATTGTTATCTGTACAACGTTTCGGCTGATGTATTCAGGTATTTCTTGTCGGACTCGAGAACCTTCTTGTCGTCCCTAGCACCTATATGATTTTCCCAACCCTATTGTCTTTATGGCAAGCCCCAACCCTTTTTATCATATGGGTGCTAGAAGGCGGTGGCTGCGGGTCAACATGTCCTGGGAATGACATTAAACTCTATCTGATGGTGAGGTTCCAGTTTTGGAGGTTTGGGGAATGTGGAGCACCCCTTCATCACCATTGCTCCCTGGTCCACTCTGACCCAGAGTGGTAGTACCTGTTAGGGTCCCATCTATGGGTTAAATAGAAAAATGTATTTATAAAAAAATTGTATTATCCATTAAGAATTGATTTATTTCAAAACTTTATCGGCATTAAATGACCCACTGAGGTTGATATGCCGTAAAACAAAACAAACCAAACCAAACCAAACTTCTTGTTGTGATCGGGAGCCATCACGGAACTTTGAACCTAACCCTTTATTCGGTCCACAGGGGTATCCTGTTCTCATTCCACTAACCATAGCTGGGGTACAGGTGTTAAGCTGTACTAATTATTATTCTATGTTACTGCTACCCCTGACCAGGATTGGACCGTGATGGCTCCCAATTAAGACAAGAAGGTTCCCGAGTCTGACAAGAAATACCTGAAGAAGGCCGGAGGGCACATTGACCGAAACGTTGTACAGATAACAATGAAGATGAGGACAATAGTCCGAATAATACAAATCATACTAATTATCAAGCCTGATCTCAAAAATTCAGAGAAATAAAATGGAATAGTTCATTATTTATCTGAGGTGATAACAGGCTGTGACATTAATGTATAGATCATATTCTACTTCACATTTGGTTATCATTATTTATTTACCTTTTTCTTTTTTTACCTTTGCAGAGAATCAAGTGGTAGTGCTCTCAATCCAGAAAAACAAGTAAATATTGAGCCTCATATTTATGAATTATATATTGATCTCTTGTGCCAGTTTCATCCTTCCAATGTTTACAATTTTATTAAAACTATGGAAGGATATCGAGTCGAGCAGACACTACAGGTGAGTTTGAATTTTCAAAACTCTTTATTCCTTTTTTTTTTTTTTTTTTTTTTTTAATTTAAAATCTTTTTATGTATTAAATAACAAAGAAAACCATCTCTATATACGAGAGGTAAGTCTATAAAGATATAAAAAAGTAAGTAAAGTCGTCGGGGCGGCCTAAAGTCAGTATCAGCAAGTCAGCGAGGGATTCTATCCCCTTTTCGATAGCGCTAGACCAAGGAGATTGTTTTGGCGTCTGAGGCGGAGCGCCACACCTACCATCAGCTCCTTACTTTACAGCACAGATAGATCCCTGTGCTACTCATACGCTGAGTTGGCGAGGACTGGTATCGAACTAGGAACCTTGTGGTTTCTAGCCGAACGCTCTACCGACTGAGCTAACCCAGCCCCTTAGTAAGATTAGTCAAGGTCTGAAATATTTAAAAAAAAAAGGCAATGTAATTCATTAAATAGATATGATATTTCTTCAGAGATTTTCCTCTGAAAACTGCTATATTGCAGGGGTGACTTTCTGCAGCTCACTCCCATACAGTAATTCATTTCTATCTGGGTGATAAAAGAAATTGACAGAAGATTTAATTTTTGGTTTCCATATTTGACTTTTGACATTTTAATTTGATTAGGCTGGTTTGTTTTGTGGGATTACATCTGCCATTTCATTTGGGAGGAGAAACTATTTACATGTTTTTCATTTCTGTTAAAGCCCCTCAATGGGATCTCTAAAAATCAAAACCCTCAAATCATGTCCAGCTTTGTGGTTCTTGTTGAAGTGAGTTAGCTTACTGTTGGTTTGACAACAAGCTAAGCACAACTGAACAAGTGCCAAGACAATTGGTACTTATAGGAATCCAGAATAGTCCACTCATGCATTTGGGTGATTCCATTCCTTGAGTCCTAATTGGCTGCTTGATGTTATGAGGCTTCATAAATAACCTGGCATTTTGCAGTAGTATTTGCAGCAAGACAGATTTGTATTGAGTTAAGACTACTTGCTGCCTTGTTTTACCAATTCAACAGTAATTGGAATTAGTATGATTATTCTACAGTTCTCAAAAAAACTAACTAAAAAAAACCCTAAGATTTTCTTCTTCTACTCTTTCTGATCATGGGATTTTCTTCAGCCAATGCGTGTATCTATAATTTCAAATCATTAGTTTTCCTATTACATTCAGTTCACATACTGACTCAAAACAAAGTACAGTTGGTGTGTATGTATATATGAATGTATGGTAGTAAAACAAGGAAATCAATCTGACAGAATGTTGAGGAATGTAGACAAACACAAAATGTTCCAAAGGATGTTTATTGATACAGCCTGGTAAGGCACCAGAAAAAATTGTACAAAAACTTTGAAAAGAAAAATTAATGTCGCTTATTTAATATATTAAATGCAAAAAAATCCGTCGTTGGTATTTAAATATTATCTTTTAATTATCCTTACGATTATAAATCAAATCTTCATTATTTTTGCTAAAAAAAAACAACATTTAATAAATTTTCCTCTTATTCTCTCTTACTCCTGTTTTCTCCCTTTCTCACAGGTGTTCCTAAAATTATTAATGTCAGTTTCAAGTATTCATCTTTGGTTGACTCAGATTTTTAATCGGCATTGGATCAATTTTTCTCAACATTCATGAAGCTGTTAATCTCAGATTTCCTTTTGGATAAAATAAAGAAGGGAATTTGATTTTATTGATGCCTATAAGACAATTACCAGTGAGAAATATATATATATATATATATATATATATATATATATATATATATATATATAATAAATAAGTAATGCACAGACACATGTTTTGAAGTATCACTTCTCATCAGTGTGGTTATACATTATCAGCTACCCCTGGCCGGGTTTGAGACCCGAATGAACTTTCGTTCGCCAATCCTCTTACCCGTATACACACACACACACACACAGGTCTATTTTGACATATCATGTTGATTCAGTGCGGATAATCTTCCAGTTGGGATCGAAACTTGACTGATTTTTCATCAGTCAGTCTCTAACTACCGGGCTATCAGTACACCCACGAGCAGAAAAGAATTTTTACTGATAAATACATACATATGTAAAGGCTACTAAAAATATATATATATATATATATATATATATATATATATATATATATATATATATATAATCAATAATGTATTATATTATGGATATTAATCTTGTTACAAGATTAATATCCATAATATAATATATTATTGATTGTAAATCTGCTCTGCTATATTAGCATTGAGCACCTTTATATGCCAATACTTTTCTCTTCATTCTCTATTCATTCTATATTGTATAATATATATATATATATATACTTTGGTGCGGTACCAAGTTTCTTGGTACAAGGTGATTCTAGGCGGGTCTTAATTCTCTACCAGTAGTTTGTTGTAGAGTTCAAGTTCCGTATGAGAGCTCAATGTTTAATTATTGTAAACAGAGCAAAGTTATTTGGGAATAAAAGGCCTTAAATACCACGGGTATTGTGGTTATGGACCATTTCCACTCGCGAGTATGCCCACAAGCTTCTTCAGAGCACTGATATCTTTTATTTAATAAAACATATCAGTGGTCTGAAGAAGCTTGTGGGCATACTCGCGAGTGGAAATGGTCCATAACCACAATACCCATGGTATTTAAGGCCTTTTATTCCCAAATATATATATATATATATATATATATATTATATATATATATATATATATATATATATATAACCTACCTACAGATAAAAAAGCTAAGAATACACATAATTTATTAGCCTTTTTATAAGAAAAAACAAAATAAATTCTCAATACTTTGATTCTGTTTGAAATGGAAATTCTTTCTGGTTGATGATTTCTTTAAGTGTTTATCATCAAAGTATTTAAGATTTCTTTCTTTTTTTCAATGATTTTTTCTTTTCTTTTTTCTTTTTTAGATTGTCAAAAATTATGAACTTCCTCATGCCACTGCCCATTTGTTGGAGAAAACAGGAGATATTATTGGTGCCTTTCAAATTATGCTGAAAGTAAGTTCACAAGACCTTTTCAAAACTTTTTTCTAAAATAGAAATCAGGTTAGGAAAAATTATATACACTAGCAAGGATATGTGCCCTTCAGGTATAAGTATTTAAGTTTTAATGTAATGAAATATATTAAATTAGGAAGACTAACGAAATTAAATAAGAACACATATAAAAAGATTACACTTATTTTAATTATATTGATAAGAAAGGTCCTGAATATATTGGCCAAAATCTAGACAAAAACAACAAAGATGAAGATACTAGTCTAAAAATTGTTTAGAATAATGAAAATGCCACATCTCATAACTTGAGACAACTGAAGATAAAATCCATAAAATTTCTGGAATAATGAAAATATTTAATCTCAGAGATTGTGGGCAACAGTTAGGAATAAACTACTTCCAAAAAAATTTCACCCTGTCGGCTGGAGCGTTAGAATGTACCTCTGCAGTGGGGTAAGACTTCCCCAATGGGGCCACCTTTTGGCGACCCGTGATGCTAAAGGATAAAACCCAGGTGGTTGAGCAGTCCATGACATGCAATATTCCACTTTGGTCCTTACAGTCGGAGAGGCCCCCTCTGATCAGTCGACTGGTCATGTCAAGCCCTAGCACCTATATGATTGTCCCAACACTATTGCGCTTATAGCAAGCCCCAACCCTTTTTATCATATGGGTGCTAGAAGGCGGTGGCTGAGGGTCATGTCCTGGCAATGACGTTAAACTCTATCTGATAGTAAGGTTCCAGTTTTGGAGATTTGGGGAATGTGGAGCGCCCCTTCATCGCCATTGCTCCCTGGTCCACTCTAAAGTGGTAGTACCTGTTAGGGTCCCATCTATGGGTTAAATAGAAAACATGAGTTTATAAACAAAATTGATTATCCATTAAGAATTGATTTATTTCAAAACTTTATTGGCATTAAATGACCCACTGAGGTTGATATGCTGTAAAACAGACCAAAGCAAACCAAAACTTAAAAAAAAAAATGTGTAGAATAATGAAAATGCTTAATCTCAGTTCTTTAGACAAAAATGATGGAAACTATCTTGTTTTTCATTTTATTTATTTATTTATTTTTCCTTTTTTCAGACTTTGCAAGCCAAAGTGCAAAGTTTCACTGATGATGCAATTTCCACAAAATTGAGTAAAGCAGGTAAGAGAATGTTGCCCCTCCCCACACATACACACACATATGACAATTTCTTGGGTCAGATATTCGGTGTTAGAATTCGGCTCATTTAGGAAATGAATTTTAATCTCTTTAATCCATGAAATTGATTTTTGTAAAAATAATCAAACTATTTTCCACCAATTCTTTTGGATAGATTCGTATATATAGAGAGAGTCATATATATATATATATATATATATATATATATATATATATATATATATATGTATAAGGTAATCCAAATGACTGGTAAGTAAGGGAGGATTCTATTTGGGATCTTCAAAATCTCACTGTACAAACATATTATTATATATGCTTATTTCATGTTGTTAACAATAGCAACTTTTTAATTATAAAACTTTAAATGAAAGACACGTTTTTATTTGCTTATTTCATGTTGTTGTTAATTCAATAGCAACTTTTTTAATTATAAAACTTTAGACGAAAGACAGGTATAACACGGGAATGGTTAATAGTTTTATGGAAATTGGTTACTTGATCCATAAATTCTTCTGAAATATCTTTTCTTCATTTCAGAAACCATTGTCCAGTTCCAAGATCTTCAAGCAAACCTTTTAGTCGTGATCCAGTTGTGTCAAAGAAATTCTGGGAAAATGGATGAAGCTAACCGAGAGGTCAGTTTCTCATTCTTTTCTTTCAGTCTGGAAATTTTTTTCTCTGAATTTTTCAATGGGGCTTGATAATTTGGATTTATTCGAATTATTCAGACTATTGTCCTCGTCATCTTTATTGTTAAATTCACAATCCTGACCAAGGGCGATAATAACAGAATAGTTAAGGGCCGGTTTAGCTCAGTCGGTAGGGCATCCGCCTAGGAATCACAAGGTTCTTGGTTCGATACCAGCCCTCGCCAACTCAGTGTATGAGTAGCACAAGGATATGTGCAGTAAAGTAAGGAGCTGATGGTAGGTGTGACGCACTGCCTCAGATGCCAAAATAACAATCTCCTTGGTCATAGCACTAGTGAAAAGGGGATAGACTCCCTCGCTGTCTGGCTGAGACAGACTTTAGGCCACCCTGACGACTTTACTTTTATTATAAGTATGGTCAAAAGATTTTTAGAAAAGATAAAAAAGACAGAATTATTTTGCTACAAACTATTTCTGTAATAATAATGTTATTGTTTGAACAAATAATTAGAAAGTTTCATTATTTTGTGTTAGAAACAAAAACAATCTCCTTGGTCTAGTGCTATTGAAAAGGGGATAGACTCCCTCGCTGTCTGGCTGATACCGACTTTAGGCTACGCCAACAACTTTACTTAACATAGCTTAACACTTGTACCCAGTCATAGTTAACAGAATGAGAACAGTCTACACCTGTGGATTGAATAAAGGGTTCAGTTTGAAGTCCTGTGAAGGCTCCTGATTATGACAAGAAGGTTCCTGAATTCAACAAGAAACACCTGAAAAAGGTCAGAGGGTACACCAGCAAAAACATTGTGTATATAACAATAAAGATGAGACAATAGTCCAAAAAATCAAATAATGTAAATTTTTTCTTTTGGAAAAATTTGTCTTTTATCTATTATTCTAAGATTGATTGAATGTTTGTCTGAATTTTTGAGATGAGGCTTGATAATTTGTATTATTTGGACTATTGTCCTCATCTTCATTCTAGGCAAAGGTGATAAAACCATAGAATACTTAACATAGCTTAATAACCTGTGGATGACAACATGGCCGAGATAGCTTAATACACCAGTCTTGATTAAAGGAATAAGAACAGTCTACTTCCATGGATTGAATAAAGGGTTTGGTTCAAAGGTCTGTGAAGGATCTCGAGTTTAACAAGAAGATTCCCAAGTTTGACAGGAAACATCTTATACCTTTTTGTATCAAACATTATATGGGGGTAAAGAAATCCTATTAGCTTGAGTGGTGTGTGTGTGTGCGTGTAATATGATAATTGTGCCATAGTTAATGTGTTATATGCCCCATTGTCATGTATATAAACAAGAGTGTGAGAGAGTATTGTTATGTACCCCTTTCTCGTCATGTGCATAACAAGAGTTCTTTTGTGTAACAGAAAGAGAGAGTAGAGACATCAGAGAGAGACAGATAGATAGATAACTTACTTGGTTGTTACTTCTTTCTATTCTCTTCTTCTCTGCTTCTTCTCTTTCTATCTCATGTTGTCGTTTCTCTTCTTCTCTTTCCATTCGGCCATGTTGTCGTTTCCTGCTTCTTCTCTTTCCATCTCGGCCATGTTGTCGTTTCTTTCCTGTCGTTTCCTGCTTCTCTTTCATCTCGGCCATGTTGTCGTTTCCTGCTTCTTCTCTTTCCATCTCGGCCATGTTGTCGTTTTCCCTGCTTCTTCTCTTTCCATCTCGGCCATGTTGTCGTTTCCTGCTTCTTCTCTTCCATCTCGGCCATGTTGTCGTTTCCTGCTTCTCTTTTATCTCAGCCATGATCGTCTATGTCTAAGTTCTTGCTTTACTTGTTGCTTCTTTCTTTTCTAACTAAGGGCATTCGTTTAAGTCATGTAATAACTAATCAACAAGACTTATGACTTTGATCAAAGTTTTATTTGCCCTTCTAACTCATCGCGCGGAGTCACAGCCGAAGTAGAACATGTCTGTCCCACCCGGGGTCTGGCTGCAAACTGACTAACTAACTAAATCATACGTGACTTGCAATATTCTTGCCTCTGAGGTCAGTTGGAGTAACCATCACTGGTATATTTCCATTCCCTCAGACCTCTCGCTACAGGGCTTGTCAAAAGCCCTACGTCACCATACAATTATGCAACAGTATTACTTCAGAGAGTTTTCGGTGATAGAGAGAGAGAGAGAGAGATATTAGAGAGAGACAGAGATTAGAACTTACTTGTTACTTTATTTCTTCTTAACTAGTTCTAGTCGCCATATTTCATCTACTTCTTTGGCCGTCATCTTGTCGTCTGATGCTATATTCTTCTAACTGCTTCTTCTAAGGGCTAACTTTAGTCATTGTAATTAATCAAATAAACAACAAGACTTTTATTTCTTGATCAAGATTTTATTTAGTCTAGCCCATATTCATTTGCCACACGGATGACAACCTCGCAGTAGCAGGTCTACTCTGCTTCAATGTCAGGTTGAAACTAAAATCTAAACTAACTAATTACGTGATGCATGAGATTCGCGCATCTGGGGTCAGGGTTACCAACAGTCCTGGTATTTTTCTACTGGCCCGCTTGAATTCTTGCTACAGGGTCTGTCAACAATTTATGCTACCACATGTAATAAACAGGGTTAGTATGCAAGCGTATGGTGACGAGGAAAAGAACAGATACGGATTTTGAGTTTCAAAATTGTATTAAAAATAACATGAGAACGATGAAAAGCTGAAATTGAATTTAAGAGAGAAAGTCTGATTTTGGTGATAGTAGAAAAATGACTAATAAAGTCAGTAAAAATGTCAGGATGGCCGAGTCAGTTGTAGTGTAGGTGGAGAGGTGGACAGATGAACCAGTGGTAGTGGTTGATTAGGTGGGCAAGTCTTGTGTTTTTAGTAGTCTTTAGCGGTTGTATCGTGTATCAGTCGGCGTACGATATGGTATCGCTGAACGATGTGTAATTGTTCGTTTGTTGACTGCCTGTGAGGTAGGATTTGGGTAGAGGTAGGTGAGGTAGGTGAATCGGCCGCCTGTGATGTATGTTCGTTTGCGAGGTTGGCCCTGTTGAAGTGTGTGCGACGCTGATGCCTGAATCTCTCTGTTCTGTCGGCTTTTGAAAGCCGACTTTATATAGAATGTCGCAACCCAAAATCGGATCAACTGAAGCCTTTTTGTTTTTTGGGGGGAGAGCTTTCGATTGGATGAAAATGTGAGTTTATTTACAAAATTATTTTATTATAATTGTTTGGGCATTCTTGTTTTCCAACCGGAACTTCAATTTGGAGCCTATGCGCTAAAACATGTTAAATTGGTCACTTCTTTTTAGGCTACCATGGAGTAAACTTCCGGTTAGTGTCACAACTTATGTTTTGTTTGTTGTTGAGTGTGTGTATCTTTTTTTATTGCGGTGTGTGCGCGAATTGAATTGGTAATTAGTGAATCGGGAGATATCTATTATTGTTTATGTAACACACATAAATTGTAACAAATGTTATATTTCTGATCTTTTCAGCAATATCAGGAACTTCTGCTCGGAATTACTAAATTCAGAAATCATCTTCCATTTTTTTAAAATGTCTTTTATTATATCAAAAATATAACATCAAAAAGTTTAATATATAAAAATGCAAGTTACTAAATTCAGAAATCATCTTCCATTTTTTTAAATGTCTTTTTTTTTCTTCTTTTTTTTAACAGGCAATGTGGTTTCCATTGTTAGAATCAATGATGACACCTCAGCGAAAATTAAAAGACGTAGAAGACAAAGAGATTATTGGTGGTGGGTTTTTTTGGCCTTTATCTTTCTTTTTTTTTTTTATCAGAAATAGAATTCTTTTGTAACAACCAGAATATCAAGGACAAACCAATCAACTTTGAAAATGTTTTGGTAATCTGAACATTAGCTACATAAATGAGATTAACTTCCTCTTGTTTGTTTCACTTTGAGGAAGCCGTTTGTTTTGGTCGGCCATTTTCATTTCACAAATTTGTTTGAATTAATACAACTGCATGTTTTAACATGAAAATATCATAAAATGTGTTCTTAATTGTGCTTGCACACTATTTGAAATGAACTTAATTGTTATTAAGAACACATTAAAATTTGTATTTTCAGTGTAGATTTATGGTGAAATGAAAATGGCTGACCAAAACAAACAGCTTCCTCAAAGTGAAACACACAAGGGGAATTTAATCTCATTTATGTAGCTAATGTTCAGATTACCAATGTTTTTATTGGCATAAACAACTTTTTTACATCCAGATGTGGATTGTTCTTGATACTAAACTTTGTAACTATTGTTTATACGAATAGAATTAAATGAAGTTGTAATTTGTAAGATATAGTCCAGGTTAAAAACAAGTTAAGGGTAACCCAAAGCTGAACTCTTTTAGACCTCATTTTTCTGATACAGGTATCATTGGGGAACAAGAAAAGTTTTGATAAATGGGCCATCTTTGGTCTGTTTTTCTCTACTATTTTAAACCTCATTTTTCTGATGCAGGTATCATTGGGGAACAAGAAGTGTTTCAGTAAATGTGCCAAAACCAGCCTATATACCCACACTTTTCTTGTTCCCCAATGATACCTGCATAAGAAAAATAAGGTCTAAAAAAAAAGATCAACTTTATTGCACTTTTAACCTGGACTAATATTAAATCCTTTTCATGAATTTCCAGAATAATCTGTTTGATCCCAATTTTTATTTTAAGTTTAGTAAATGGGTAATTCCATGTCAAATCATCCAGGCCATGTCACCCCCCCCCCCCATTCAATCTTTTTGAAATTTTGTCAAAGTGTGGATTATGATAAAGTTAACCAATCCCCAAAATTTGAGCTTCCAATTTTAAAAATTGGTGGAGTTATGTCGATTTTTAGCTCTTCAAATTTGAGGTGGGTTCACGAAAAATGGCGACTTTTTAAAAATCTATTTTTGTCTCAAATTTTGGGGATTGTCTAATGTTAACATAGTCCACACTTGGAAAAAAATTCAGAAAAATTGAAGGGGGTGGGTGACAATTTTTATGTTAGACTTTTCTTTTATTAGAATTTTTAAAATTCTTCAAATTTAAATTCATGATTTAATTGTTTTAGGGAAGTTTAATTGCCCAGACAAGAATATTTTAAAAGATAACAAAAAAAAAAAAAATGTTTTACCCCCCCCCATTTTTTTTTTTTTTTTACATTCAATTATTCTCTCTTTTTCTCTCTCTCTCTTTTCCTCTCTTTCTCCAGATATTCGTGAGTTAACCCACCATTTGTTAAACAGCATGATGGGATACATTGCCTTGCCTGCCATTTTACAGAAGATTATGCAAGTAAGTGCATTTATACTTTCATTCATTCAAACTTGTTTTATTAGAATCTTATATTTATTTTTTGTGAGGGTAAAGCTTACATGTTTTTTGTTTGTATTAATCAAATACATTCAACCAGCCAATTATTCTTTGTATACATCAAGATTAATTCTGGATGGAAATCAACTTACCAAACCATTCAATGGTTTTCTTTCTTTTCTGGATTTTCATACAAATTAAGAATATTGTCATTTTTTTTTTTTTAAAAGAGAGAGAGAGAGAGAGAGAGAGAGAGAGAGAGAGAGAGAGAGAACCAGATGAGCTTGAAAATAAACAAACAAGCTAATGCTTAATGATAAAACAATATATAAAAAAAGGGTAAGCCAAACCTGGAATGATAATCAGACATTGTTGAACAGACACACACAAATAAATATACACACACACACACACACACATGCACATGAACACACACATAAACACACACCAATACACACACACAGAGAATTTGGAAGATAGGCACAGAACAAAATGGACAGTCAATAGCAACAGGTTCAGTTTCAGAAATCTTCTGTTGAAGAGATCTTTATCTCAAAATATTAAGAATAAATTAAAGGTAAACAAACAACATCATAGTTAACTTATCTTTCTTTACACTTGCATTTTCAACACCAACCACCAAACCAAATTAGGAATATTTTTCCATTTTCCAAATATAATCAAATCTTCAAATCCTTGCAACTTAGCTGAAAGAAGCAAGGATTGAAATACTTATGACCGTGTTTCCCTAAAAATAGGACCTACCTGCAAAATAAGACCTACCATGATTTTTCAGGATGATTTTTATATAAGCCCTCCCCTTAAAATAAGCCCTAGTTAAGAGCGGCAGACAGACGAAAGAAATAAGCATTCTTCACAATTACATCATGCGACACAAACAGTCTACATTCCCAAAAAATAAGCCCTAGTGTTATATTTTTGAGTGAAAAATTAATATAAGCCCAGTCTTATTTTGGGGGAACATGGTAGTTTTAACTAATGAAAGTTTGTTGAATTTTAGTGCTACAAAGAGTGATATAGTTTATTGTATTATTTGATATTTATTCTTCCTGTAAGATTCAAAGGTTATGACAAAGTCATAACTCGTTGAAACACAAACAAACTCCGACAAAGGTTGAGGGACAAAACATTTTATATAACAGCACATGAATAAACAAAGGATACATAAATTACATAGAAGTGTACATGAAACATACATACAGATACAATAGTAATATGAACATAAAAGCAACAGACCTGAGACTAAGAATAGTCCATGCTGTATAAATCACTTACAGTAATGTAAGGGGGGGGCAAAGCCCCAACAAGAAAGGGGTAGTCATAAGACTACCTCATTGTGTCTCGTAGGTTGAGCAGCAGGCAAGGAGAGAGAGAAATTCAAAACAGCCGCTTAAATACACGAGGCCCCTAGCAGGAACCAGTGACATTAAACGAGCAGACAACTCCCCAGGCAAATACGAAAATAATCCCCACATTCCTTTTGTTGGAAAGACAACATGATTTTCTGCAATATGGTATCATTAAAATAATGTCTTCTGTTTAATTCAACTTTAGTTTTATTATACCTTTTTTTTTCTTCTTTTTTTTTTTTTTTTGTTCAGGATCCTGCTTACAATACAGGAAAGTTTGGAGAAGTAAAAGAAATGGTTTTAGGAATGTTAGAAACTTACAATTATGAACAGGTAAGTTGAGTAGATAATATTTAATTCTGAATATCTATTAGATATGATTACTAAATATTATATGATACAGTATTACCTATGAATAAGTACACCCCTACCAATTTTTTATAAAAAATAATTTTCTTCTAAACCAAAGATACCAGCATTTCATTATTTCTAGTGGAACATTATACTATCAAAACGGATCATATTAGGTAATATTCAAAACTAGAATCTCCAGAATCTGTAATCAAAAATAAAATTGCTATTCCTTTATAAACGAAAACAAAATTAAATAAATATATATAAGAGGTGTACTTATTTTCTGGATTGCTAGATTTTTTATTTTTGGTTACAGGGTTTCAATACTGTAGAGTTTGGTAATTTTATTGTATAATTTTCCATTAGAAATAATAACATCCTGGCTTAGAAGAAAGTTTGAATTTGTATAAAAAATTGATTGGTGTGTATTTCTTTATGAACAAGATATTTTATGTTAACTGAATTAAAAAGAATCTGCCTAAGTCCAACTCGCTGCCTTGTCTGTAATTTTTTATTAATTGCATGAATATTTATAAAATTATTTCAAACATTTACTTAGTAAACTTTTAAAGTTTATTTCATTCATTCATTTTTTTATAACACCATTTTTTAATCCCATTTTAATATTTTTTGTGAACCCATTTTTTAATCCCATTTTAGTTTTTTTCGTAAACCCATTTTTTAATCCCATTTTAATTTTTTTGTAAACCCATTTTTAATCCCATTTTAATGTATTCTGTGAACCCATTTTTGAATCCCATTTTAATGTTTTTTTGTAAACCCATTCTTTAATCCCATTTTAATGTTTTTTTGTAAACCCATTTTTTAATCCCATTTTAATGTATTCTGTGAACCCATTTTTTAATCCCATTTTAATGTTTTTTTTGTAAACCCATTTTTTGTAAACCCATTTTTTAATCCCATTTTAATTTTTTTGTAAACCCATTTTTTAATCCCATTTTAATTTTTTTGTAAACCCATTTTTTAATCCCATTTTAATGTATTCTGTGAACCCATTTTTTAATCCCATTTTAATGTTTTTTTGTAAACCCATTTTTTAATCCCATTTTAATGTTTTTTTGTAAACCCATTTTTTAATCCCATTTTAATGTTTTTTTTTGTAAACCCATTTTTTGTAAACCCATTTTTAATCCCATTTTAATGTTTTGTAAACCCATTTTTTAATCCCATTTTTTTTTTTGTAAACCCATTTTTTAATCCATTTTAATGTATTCTGTGAACCCATTTTTTAATCCCATTTTAATGTTTTTTGTAAACCCATTTTTTAATCCCATTTTAATGTTTTTTTGTAAACCCATTTTTTAATCCCATTTTAATGTTTTTTGTAAACCCATTTTTTAATCCCATTTTAATGTTTTTTTTGTAAACCCATTTTTTGTAAACCCATTTTAATCCCATTTTAATGTTTTTGTAAACCATTTTTTAATCCCATTTTTTTTTTTTGTAAACCATTTTTTAATCCCATTTTAATGTATTCTGTGAACCCATTTTTTAATCCCATTTTAATGTTTTTTTGTAAACCCATTTTTTAATCCCATTTTAATGTTTTTTTGTAAACCCATTTTTTTGTAAACCCATTTTTTTGTAAACCCATTTTAATGTTTTCTTTATGAACCCATTTAAGTAAAATTAAATCCAATTTGTTTCTTATGGATTGTCAAGTGTCACCCAACAGTATTAATTGTTTTTGTCATGTTGTATTGCAGACACTGATGATGACTTGCAAGAATTTGCTGAACCATGATCTACACATGCACTTAAGAAGTTTAAGGGCAGAAGCTGTCCGCGGATTCCTGCCAGTTGCTGAATTCTGCAGTCTCTGTAACAAACCATTGCCGCAGACTGTCGACACGGATTTAGTTATCATCTTCAGGTCAGTCATCTTTTTTTTTATGAACAATATATCTGCATTTTATTATCTTTTACTATCACTATTAAATGCATTGTGTCGGTGTCAAATACAAGACTTTACATTGGAAAAAAAAAAGAGAAAGCTATTCAAAATAGAAGAAATCAAACAGAGTGCTCCAAGCTTGAACAGAGGTCTGTTGTCAAATTTTTGGTGGTTGAGAAATGCAAACCATGTTAAATTCACAGAAGAATGTGTGATATGTATGAAAAAGAATGTTCTAGTTAAAAATAATTTTTAGAAATTGACTAAACATAGATTTGCCATTATGAGAATGTGTCCATGGAGTGGAAACACACTGACTTTCCTGTAAAGAGAAAGTTCCAGATGTGTCATTCAGTAAATAAGGTCATGCTGACTGTCTTTTGGGACATGAAAGCACACATAACTATTGATTTCATTGAAAAAGATGCAACTGTAAACAGTGCTTCCCATTGCCAACTCCTTGGGTAAAATTCCCCTTATTTATTGAATTACTCTCATAATTAATATTTATTATATGTTAAGACAACGAAATTGACCTTGTGTCACATCCTGCTCGTGCGGAGGGGTTGGTAAATATATATATATGTTAAGACAACAACTATCATAATCTACCAATTGGCATAGGATTATTTGAGAAATTATGAAAATTCTAATTGAAAAATGCAATCTGGAATAAGATTAGCATTCCCAGCAAATTAGCTAATTTTGGTGAGCGTTGAGAAATTTGCACCTTAATTAGTTAAACTCGCAATTTCTCAAGTATTTCTGATTCAATCTTTAAAATATGTATATGGTTGGAAAGAAAAGAAAATAATATTTCTAAATATGTAATTTGTATGTGATTCTATCCATTGAATTATTTTTTACAGCGAGTTAGAATGGTATTTAGTTTCAAACAGACGCAAAATCAAAGCAGCCAATCTTTACCAATATTCTTGAAATTGTATACTCAATTAGAAGACACCTTAAACCACAACCAGGAAGTTGTTCTTTTCTTTGCTGACCCGTGGAAGCAAAAATAGAACTGAGTTAAACATAGATTCCTTCCAAAAGTATAAAGTAAGCAAAAAAAGAGCACTCTATCATTAATTGAAGATAGGGACTAAGTAACCAATAAGCACCCCAAATCATCAACTTAATGAAAGATTCATATGTAACTCATCATCAGTAACTTCCGTTTTCAAATTTTTGTAAACAAATGATTTTAATCAGAAGTTTATGGAGATATTGAACTCACAATAAATTAAATAAATAGATGGTTGGTACACCTAATCAAATTAAAATTCAATAGCAAAATCTTTTTTTTTAATAAATACTTTTTAATCAGAAGTTTATGAGTATTTTTCAACACTTACGATAAATTAAAAAAAATACGCTTTTATACTGAAATATCTTTTACTTAATCAGAAGAGAAATGTAATTATATTTATTTAAATAAAAATACAGTTTTTATTTACAAAATATTTGGTTATTTCCTATAACTCCTATCTAAAAAAAGGGGAACCTCTCTGAATTAATTCTATCTGTTAATTAAACTACCCATTATTTTCCCATTAAACTAACCCTAACCCTAACCCATCTTCTTTTTTTCATAGTAGATCAATAAATAAATAATTTATAAAATTCATTCATAGTGGTTCCCTTTTTTTTAGGTTGGAATTATAGGAAATAACCAAATATTTTTATGCTTATCTAAATAAAAGGATGTCGTTCAGAAATAGTATCACACAATTTGTAAAAATTTGTTTTTGTCAAATACAATACAATATAATTGCAAAAATCGTCTGTTTGTTTATTTTCAAATATTTGAAAGCAAAACTTACCGGTGATAAGTTAAAATATGAACCTTTCATTAAGTTGATGATTTGGGGTGCTTATTGGTTACTTGGTCCGAAGATAGTCTCAAAATTATTTTGATTTATATATTGTGATTATTGATCATTTCACCAAAATCTTGAAGAAGTGTTTCTTTTTTATTCCTTAAAGGTGTGGTCATAGCTATCATACAGGTTGTCTTCGAGGTATTGGTTCTCTGCATGTCATTGATGGGGAAGAACTTTGGACTTGCCATTTATGTAACAGTTCCAAAAGAGGTCGGACTCAAAGCACCAGATTCCACAAGGCGTCAACCGTTTGTAATAATTCTGCCCAACAAGATTCAGATTCTGATTCTTCAAAAGCAAAAGAGGTAAGTGACTATAGCGTAATTATTATTACGGTATACGGAGAATTTGGGGATTGAAAAGAAAATGGTAATCGGATTTCTGGAGAAAGAGAAGAAAAAGAAATAAGAACAAAAAAGAGATTAAATTTTAGAATTGTAAACACTCAACGGGTGCCAGCCATTGACTGACCAATGGCCCTTAAACTAGATTTTTAAAAAAAAAAACGGAAATCCTAGGTTTGTCCATTTCCCCACCCCCGGGACCACAAACATAAGAGAAAAATCTGTCTTTTTGGTCTGGGCCTTGGGTGGAGGCAGACGTTGGTCGCTGGAGGTCCTACGGTGACATATCTAGGCTAGCAACGAACAGCACACATGAACGTGATTTATGATAGAACAGCTTGACCCTACCCTCTCTCTCTCTCTCCTTCTCTAGGAAAAAGAACCCACAAGCCTAGAAAGAAATAAACAATCCCTTTTCGACTATACAACTTTTGTATGTTGTTTCTCTGAGCTAATGACGGCTACTACTACTAACGACTACTACTACAAACCGACCTGGCAACAGTGACGACAAAGAATTAAAAAGTTTAAAAAATTGAAAATATTTTTCATTCTCATTTTTAACATGAGGAATTATCACTACCAGAGTTTTGGATGTGCGCACTTGGTGTAACAGTTATCAACATAGAAAATGGAATCTGGGACTAGAGTTCAAATTCTGGATGAAGCTGTTTGTGTTTCACTTTGCACTAATTCACTTGGGAAGAAGCAGGCATGCATCCGTCTGGTCTCCTTCCAGATATGGATAGATAATATGGGTAAACTGGGTTCTTTTAGCTTTGATTCCCCAAGCTGTCTAGAATGAGGAATTATCATTATTATACCCTGTTGTCCTTAGACTAGTCTCTTCATCTTGATTGTTATTATAATCATAATGTTTCGGCCGTTGTATCCTATGAATTTCTTCAGATTTCTGTTGAACTAAACCCTTTATTTCAATTTATTGAATAAAGAGTTCAGCTTGAAGGTTACCAGCTACAAATAACTGCTGAAGAAGACCAGGATGGCTGAAACGTTGGGATCGGTGATAACAACCAAAATCAGGACACTAGTTCAAGTACATCAGTGTATAAAAAAGAAATTTTGAACTGAAAGTCATTATGATCATCAGGTTGTGGTGCAGCCATAGAGTAGTACCGTTACGGCTACAGCTTGGTAGAATTCTTACTTTATCTTATCAGAGAGATCAGATTTCCATATGATTCATAATCTGTCTATGGATAATTCCATGTCAAATCATCCAGGCCATGTCACCCACCCCCTTCAATTTTTCGAAATTTTGTCCAAGTGCTTTTATAAACCAATTTTTAGTTGTAGGGAAGCTCTAGAACTCATTTTACAGACAAAAATAGATTACAAAAAGGTGCCATTTTGCGCCGACCCCAGTAAATTTGTTGAGTTAAAAATCGACATAACTCTGCCAATTTTTGGAATTGGAAGTTCAAATTTTTGGGATTGTCTAATGTTAACATAATCCACATCTGGCAAAAAATTTCAGAAAAATTGAAGTGGGTGGGTGACAATTTTAAATTTTTCTGGATGATTTGACATGAAATTACCCCTATAGCAGTCCATGCCTTTCCAATGCCTATATTAACATCGCATTCTGTAGATGAGATATTACTACCTAGGTATGTAAACTGGTTTACTAAAATCTGAGGCTTGCCATCTAGTATGGAGATGTCTCTATCCTGTTTAAAACACATGCTCCATTTTATCTGAGTTCAAATAGAAGCTAATGCCTCTTGCCAGCTTATCTAGGCTCTGCAGCAGTGATTCATAGTTGTGCAGGTGTATTTGCAAGAAGCATTAGATCATCTGCGTAGTTCACATTTGTAATAGTTTCTGTGGGATATTGACAGCTTCTTACCATATTTAGCTTGAATTATAATCTATATATATATAAAAGGCAGTTGTGTGTATGTATGTCCCGAGGAAACTACGAAAATAAAACGATTTCAAAGTAAATATATATATCTACACATTCACTATCGCTTTTTGCGATATCTTGCTTTTTGAGCAAAAATAATGAAGATTTTATTTATATTCGTGAAGATAATTAAAAAATGAAATTTAAATGATTGCAGCATGGAAATTTTTTTTTTTTCACTTAATATTTTAAATAGTAGACATTTAATTCTTTTCAGTGTGGTAGGATCAACACAAGGTCTTTTTTTACATAGGGATTTTAATGGGGGGGGGGCCTCCTCCAAGGAGTCAATAATAATGGATCTGAAAGACTTTTTACTCTTTCCCCTCTACCCAGGCAATGCCAGGTAGCCTCTTCTACTTGTGTATAAATTATTAGTCTTAGATAGGAACACTTGAAACCATATAACTTTGTGCTTTCAAATTAATAAAAACAATAAAGTGCAGGGGAGTCCCTGTGGCGTAATGTGAATAAGCAACACCAGATAATGTGCTGGACTACTAAATTGTAGTTAGTGAGTTCAAACTCAAGTCATGCTATTACATTTACTATTACTCTTGGGAAAGGTATGGACCCACTCACTCCCCCAGCTATATGTTAAATAGTATCACTGCTGTTTTAAAAGGATGGCTTTGACATTAAATAACCCATAAAAGTTGATATGCCATTAAAAAAAGAAATCAAACAAACAACTGCAATTTAAAAAAAAATTTCAATGTAACATTGAAAATATAGTTATGATTATAATCAAAGATTTTAAAATAAATCAAATTTTGGCATTAAATAACCCATAAGGAGTTGATATGCCATTAACCAAAGCAATCAAACACATTTCAAATGTTTAATTAATCTGTAGAATTTTCTAATGTTCTTAATTGTGCTTTCATTTCACCGTAAATCTACACTGAAAATACGAATTTGTTCAAATCAGTACAACTGCATGTTTTAACACAAAAATATCATAAAATGTGTTCTTAATTGTACTTGCGCATTATTTCAAATGAACTTAATTGTTATTAAGAACCCATTTTATGATATTTTCGTGTTAAAACATTCAGTTGTATTGATTCAAACAGATTCGTATTTTCAGTGTAGATTTACAGTGAAATGAAAATGGCCGACCAAAACAACCGGCTTCCTCAAAGTGAAACAAACAAGGGGAGGTTACTCTCATTTATGTAACTAATGTTCAGATTACCAGAATTTCTGTGTAGAACAAAGTTTTCATGTGATGAAGTGAAGAAGAAATTAAATGTGATTAAATGGTTAAAAACTCAGTCCCAAAATTTTGATGCTGAAAGAATACAGAAGTTTGGGGGGTTTTTTCAAAGTGTTTTAAAGAATTTTTTAAGTGTTATTAAAGTGTTTTAAACAATTTTTTAAAAATCTTTTATTTCAGGAATATATTGACCCCAACATGCAGAAGCATTTGAAAATCTACGCAAAGCCATGAAAACACCATCAAGGGTAAGGCGATCCTCGTTAGTTAGGATTTTTTTAGTATTTCTTTTATTTATCAATGCTTTTTTATTTAAAGATAAAGTAAAGTAAAAGTAAAGTCGTTGGGGTGACCTAATGTCGGTATCAGCCAGACAGCGAGGGAGTCTATCCACTTTTCAATAGCGCCAGACCAAGGAGATTGTTTTTTCATCTGAGGTGGAGCGCCACACCTACCATCAGCTCCTCACTTTACCGCACAGATCCCTGTGCTATTCATACGCTGAGTTGGCGAGGGCTGGTATCGAACTAGGAACCTTGTGGTTCCTAGTTGGGTGCTCTACTGACTGAGCTAAACCAGCCCTTATTTAAAGATAAAAAAATTAATTGAATCTTTTCAGAAATTAGAAAATATAACTTTTATATTTAACGGTAAAATCAACACAGATAAAATATTTAAGCAAAAATATAAACCCGCCCTGTCGGCTGGGGCGTTAGAATGCACCGACTGCATCTCTGCAGAGGGGTAAGACTCCCCCAATGGGGCCACTTGTTGGCCATGGGTGGCGACCCATGATGCTTAAGGATAGAACCCAGGTGGATGAGCAGTTCATGACTTGCAATACTCCACTTTGGCCCTATCTTGGGCTAGACGGGCGGTCGGAGAGGCCCCCTCCGATCAATCGGCTGGTCCGATGATTGTCCCAACCCTATTGCTCTTATGGCAAGCCCCAACCCCTTTTATCATATGGATGCTAGAAGGTGGTGGCTGCGGGTCTACATGTCCTGGGAATGACGTTAAACTCTATCTGATGGTGAGGTTCCAGTTATGGAGGTTTGGGGAATGTGGAGCACCCCTTCATCACCATTGCTCCCTGGTCCACTCTGACCCGTAGTGGTAGTACCTGTTAGGGTCCCATCTATGGGTTAAATAGAAAAACATGAGTTGATAAACAAAATTGTATTATCCATTAAGAATTGATCGGCATTAAATGACCCACTGAGGTTGATATGCCGTAAAACAAAATCAAACCAAACCAAACCAAAAATATAAACAAACAGTTTTGATAAGTTGGGTCATTAAAGACAAGAACTGTCATCATCCAGCAGTCTGTCAAATAGAAGGATTAAGAAAAACACAGCCGCGACATTCCAGTGTTGATAAGTATCAGGCCGTATCAAAGCAACCAACGTACAAATATTTGTAGAGCACACATTTATTTTGCCCATGAGGCGAGAATGTGTAAACCTTGGTGCAAGTGGCCAAAAAGTACGGTTTACAGGTATTGCACAGTTCCCGACCACCAACCCGAACTGGAAGTGATTTGGAAAACTAGTTGTGCGAACAAGTACAGTCCCACAAAGTTAGCCCCTGCTAGAAATTAATGCAAAATTAGAGGCTACCAAAATAAAATTTATTGTAGATATTGGCACAAATGTCTCGATAATACCAACTGCTGCAGTAAATGGAATTACATTAAAACCGACTCCTGTATTACCCTTCTTCAGAAGTGCTGTTTTTTCTTTTTTTTTTTCTTTTTTTTTCTTTCTCTTTTTTTTTTCTTTCCCTTTGATTGAAACAGATGGCCACCCCCTGTCTCTATCTGTCTTCTTTTTTTCTGTATAGCATGTCCTTTTACTTCCCTTCCTTTATAACAAAAACGGAATGGTACATTATTTAGCTGGGGTGATGTTACTCAGAAAGAATAAGAATTTGGCAAATAAGTTACACCAAATAATCAGGATTTACATTTTTGCATTTCATCTAGGAGGATTTGGATGGTTTCATTTTTAACCAGAGGGTATTGCAAGATGATAACGGTTGGATATGAGAGATAGTACTAAGATTAGGGTACTTAGTAATTACATAAATCCCCAAATGGGGAAGATGGGGCTCCTTAACCTTGGATGGCAATCCATCTAGACAAGGAAAAGTTTGTTATAAAACCTCCACTACCTAGCGGCTATACCTCATTCCATGGAAAGGCGAGGGAGTAAAACCCTGAAATCAAAGCTGGAGTCCCTAAGGTGGTGTGATGCTGAACTACAGCACTATCCAGCAACTTCTGTTACACTACCATTGCTTAAATGCATTTTTTTTTTGCCTTTCCTCTGGACCACAACATGAGCTTCGGTTTGTGCATGGTTCTCCCACTATAATGATCCTTGTGTGGGATGTCAGTAAATACTTACCATAAATCCAGATTCATTTGTTTTCTGGAAAAATTGTAGTTTTTTCCTCTTTCTCTTTTATTATTGAAATAATCTTCAAACATTTTGTCCCGACAAGTTCAAGATTCCATATACTGACTTGAAACCTAAAATGTCTTCAGAATAAAATAACCCAACAGGGGTTGGATTTTAGGGAATTTCAACCAACAATTTTATATTGACTTCTCTACTTTTGCCATGTTAGGTTTGACAAGATTTTTTGACTTTACAAGAAAAGTGACATAGCTTATTGTATAAAATATAAAATGCTGTAATAATAAATAATTAAAATATATATAAATATATATGAAATATGAAATAAATGATAGGACAAAGGTACATTTTCTTCTCTCAACTGATATAGGAGTGAGGGGGAATGAAAGAGCTGACTCTGCAGCTAAATCGGTTCTAGATTTGATCCCCGACAAGTTCAAGATACTATATACTGACTTGAAACCTAAAATTAATAGATTCCTTCATACAAAATGGCAACAACGCTGGAATAACAACATCCACAATAAACTCTTCGTAATCAAACCCACTTTAGGAAACTGGAAACCAGCTTTAAGAAAGTCTAGAAAGGAACAAGTCATTGTGTCCCCATTACGCATTGGTCACACAAGACTAACGCACTCCTATATACTCAAACAAGAACAATAACCACAGTGTGAAACATGCCAAAAACTTTTGACTGTTAAACACATATATATTGAATGCAGGTTTTTTGCTCACATCAGAAACCGTTATTTTGATACAAACAATATGAAAGATCTATTTGAAAATGTCAACATGGAGGACATTCTGTCCTTTTTGAGGGAAATAAAATTATACCATAGAATATAGACATGAACTTAATCAATACCATACAACATGATCCCCAATGGTGCTAACACATTGTTAAAACCAATTACTACAAAAGTATAAATATAAATACACAACATATATTACTTCCTAACCATTAGGTATGACATAACCCCAGACGGGTTGATATGCCGTTAAAATCAATCAACCAACCAACATTTTGTTTTTTTATGTTTTATTTGATGGATTCTAAAAATTATGTTTTATTTGATGGATTCTAAAAATGAAATTTCTAAAAATTTCCTTTTTATTTTTGTCCAAATTGTAAATAAATTGTTTATTTTGATTTTATAGTTGGCCATTCTCACAGAATTATCCAAGGCAAGTAATTCGCAGACATCGATGAGACGTGGCCCAAGTATTCTTCAGAATGAAAACTTCACTCTTCGACTGGCACCTCCAAGATCAGAAATCTATTCCTGAAACTTTCTCTCGGCAAAAAAAAAACACCCAAACAATTCTTTAATGTTCAACAACTGTGATAATCATGATAACTGAATCAAGTTGTCTATTTCCAGCCAACATTCCTGCTCAGCCAAATGGAACCACACAAGCAACCCCCCCTCTCTCACCCCCTCACCCCCCCCCAAAAAAAATCCATTAATATCCTTTGGATATTTTCACCAGAATCTGAGATTATTTGAATTCTTCAAAAAAGTCATATCTCTCTCTCTCTCTAGTTTGTATTCTCTCTCTCTCTAGTTTGTATTCTCTCTCTCTCTCTCTCTTTCTAGTTTGTATTCTCTCTCTCTCTCTCTTTTGTATTCTCTCTTTCTCTCTAGTTTGTATCTCTCTCTCTAGTTCATATTCTTTCTCTCTCTCTCCCCCTCTCTAGTTTGTATTCTCTCTCTCTCTCCCCCTCTCTAGTTTGTATTCTCTCTCTCTCTCCCCCTCTCTAGTTTGTATTCTCTCTCTCTCTCTAGTTTGTATTCTCTCTCTCTCTCTAGTTTGTATTCCTTCTCTCTCTCTCTCTCTCTTTTGCAGGAAAGAATCAGTTGATATATCATTTTTCTTCTGTTCATCTGCAGAGTTTCATTTGAATGACCAGTGACCAATTCCACATTTTGGTTTTTGCTTGGCTTTTTGGACACGTGGGAGAGGGTGTGGGGCGTCTTTCAGTTTGTCTTATCAGAGGAGGCTGCTGCTGCTGCTGTTGTTGTCGGAGCCAGTCATAATGACTTCAATTTCAAGAAATACCAAAAAAAACGATCATCTCTGCAAGAATTTTATTAATCAAAGAGATTTCTATTTAATCCAACCGATTTTGAAATGGTTTTGCTTTTAACCCTGGCTTCTTTTTTTTTTCTGATTTGAACAAACAAAATAAAAAAATCTTGTTATTTTGAGCATTTCTGAACAAATAACAAAGCAAAGTCTACAGGAACGGTCGGTTGGAACAGATATTTTGGTTTCTTTTAGCGCCGAGCCTATCTTGTAATTCTGCAGAATAGGTTTGTGAAATATTAAATTGTGAAAAACTTTGGTATTTTTCTTCTTTTTTCTTTTTTTTTTTTTTTTTTCTTAGTGTGTTTTATTTTTTCAAATTTCTTTTTAAATGAAATGACTGACTGTTAGAATAATGTCTTGTTTCGGAGTCGCCATTCTTGCGGGCAACGATTTTTCCATTGCACTGAACTGATGTCTAAGGTTTCCTAAAACAGGCAACTGTGAATAATTTTTGTTCTACCCAATCATCCAACCCTATTAAACTCAATCTTGTGTCAAATTTCATTGGTAGGGGAACAGTTGCTCCCTTCTCTCTCCCGCTTTCTGTAATATTTCCTCACCTGTTGATATAATTGCCCTCTGACCGCTTTTTGTATTCCAAGAAGGTATCAACAAATTCACACCTGAGGGAGATTGGTAATTGAGTTGCAGGTAATCTGAACATTAGCTACATAAATGAGAGTAACTTCCCCTTGTTTGTTTCCCCTTGAGGAAGCCATATGTTTTGGTCGGCCATATTCATTTCACTGTAAATCTACACTGAAATTATAAATTTGTTCGAATCAATACAACTGTATGTTTTAACACAAAAATATCATAAAATGTTTTTAATTATGCTTGCACATTATTTGAAATGAACTTAATTGTTATTGTGCAGTTGTAATGATTACGGTGAAATGAAAATGGCTGACCAAAACATATGGCTTCCTCAAAGTGAAATAAACAAGGGGAGGTTACACTCATTTATGTAGCTAATGTTCAGATTACCAGAATTTCTGTGTAGAACAAAGATTTCATGTAATGAAGTGAAGAAGAGATTAAATGTGATTAAATGGTTAAAAACTCAGTCCAAAAATTTTGATGGTGAAAGAATAAAAAAGTTTTGGGTTTTTTTCAAGGGTTTTTTTTTCAAGGGTGTTTTAAAGAATGAAAAATTATATTGAATGAAATTTTTAAATATTCACTGAATAAAATGTGAGTTATTTCTCTGAATTTTTGAGATGAAGCTTGATAATTAGTATTATTTGTATTATTCGGACTATTGTCCTCATCTTTGTTGTTATCTGTACAATGTTATGTGTCCATTTGGACACTTAGTGTAGTGGATATAGACAGTGGGTTAAGACAGTTCTAAGTGATAGTTATCTCTAGACTGCAGGTTCAATCCTGGTCAGGGGCAGCAGTAACATAGAAGAAGAATTAACACAGCTTAACACTTGTACCCCAGCTATGGTTAGCGGAATGAGAACATGATACCCCTGTGGACTGAATAAAGGATTGGGTTCAAAATTCCATGATGGCCCCCGATTATGACAAGAAAGTTCCCGATTATGAAAAGAAGGTTCCCAAGTCCGACAAGAAATACCTGAAGAAGGCCGGAGGGCAAATCGGACGAAGCGTTGTACAGATATCAATGAAGATGAGTACAATAGTCCGAATGATACAAATAATACTAAAATGTGAGTTATTATATTACAAAATTGACCTGATTTATTGAATGTCTCTTATATATATATATATATATATATATATATATATTTACCAACTCCTCCACACGAGCAGAATCCAACACAAGGTCAATTTCTTAAGCGGAGTTCAACAGGTTTGAATTCAGAGTTTTCCTTCTCCTAGACTGGTTACCTAGCCATGGTTAAAGAGCCCAGTCTGCTATTTACCCATAGCTGGAGGGAGAGTAGGATTCATACCTTTCCCAAGGGTATTAGTGCTAAGTGAAATGCAATTACCATATCCAGGATTTGAACTCGGGGCGACGAGTCTATTTCCCATGACTTTAACCATTACACCAAGCGCTTCCTCTGTCTCTTGTTGTAGGAAATGGACTCAATGAACCAAGTTCAAATCCTGGACGAGGCTGTTTGCATTTCACATAGCGCTAATATCATCGGGAAAGATATAAATCCAACTATTCTCCTTCTAGCTATGAGTAAATAGTAGGGCAGACTGAGCTCTTTAACCTTGGTTAGGCAACCAATCTAGGAGAAGGAAAACTCTGAATTCAAACCTGTTAAACTGCTTAAGAAATTTACCTTGTGTCTCACTCTACTTGTGCAGAGGGGTTGATAAATATATATATATATATATATTAGATCTTCATTTTTATTATAAAGTTAATCAAATATAAATTTGGTTCTCCTAAGTGTGTCGCCCAGCGCAATATCCCTGGAGGAAATGGTTGACCCAAAATGAAAAATAAACACCAACGCTTGAAATTTTGAAACGAAAAAAAACTTGGTCAACTTGAATTCTATAATTTACATTCAAATAATTTTATTTCATTTTCGTACAAAATGTCTCATCAAATATTTACAACTAGAAGCAGCTACCCAGCATCACCAGGGTAGAGGGGGATTTTTTTTTTTTCTTTAAAAGTCCCGCAGATCCATTATTATTGAATCGTGAGTTGGGTCCTCGTGGGATGCCCCATTAAAATCCCCATGCAAAAAATAAACCTTGCATTGATCCAGCCACTCTGAAAAAAAAATGTTAATGTCTACTATCTAAAATATTAAATGCAAAAAAAAAAAATTCCATACTGTTATTTAAATTTTATTTTTTAATTATTTTCATAAATATACATCAAATCTTTATTATTTCAGCTCAAAATGCAAGACCTGGTGATAGTAAATGTGTACCTATATTTACTTTGTCGTTAATTGTTTTATCTTTTTAGATTACTCTGGACATGCATACACACAACTGCTCTTTATATATGTATAGATGAAAGTTTGACCCACTCAGAAATTCAGGAAAACAGCCAAGTGGGACCCCCACTCGAAAATGAGAAATGAGGACTTAAGTGGATGACGACAACCGATTGTATTTCAGTAAATTGTCAACTTTTATTTTCAAGCAAGTAGACCAAGAAATGGACTGGAAATAAAAAAGGTCAAATTTAATTGGTTCACAGATTGTAATTGCCAATTAATTAAATCTGAAATTATCCAATCAGAATATCTCTGGACACATAGCCTAGTGGATAAAGGAGTTAGGTTAAGACAGTTCTGAGTGACAGGTTCAATCCTGGCCAGGGGCAGCAGTAACATAGAATAATAATTAACATAGCTTAACACCTGTACCCCAGTTAGCAGAATGAGAACAGGATACCCCCATGGACTGAATAAAGGGTTAGGTGCAAAGTTCTGCGATAGCACCCGGTTACGACAAGAAGGTTCCTGAGTCCGACAAGAAATACCTGAAGAAGGCCAGAGGGTACATCGGCTGAAACATTGTACAGATAACAATGAAGATGAGAACAATAGTCCGAATAATACAAATAATAGTAATTTGGAATAAACTACCATCATCAATAGTGAATGCCCCCATCTCTAAACTCCTTTAAGGCAATGTTAGATCATCTGTGGAAAGATTATAAATATTCTTTGGAATTAAGATGAATGTTTATAAAGAACAGCTGACAGGTCTCAGACCTAGTATACTAGCTGAAAAGATAATATTATTATTATCCAATCAGATTCGGATATTCATTCAGTGCAATTCACTTAAAAGAAAAAGCAGACAAAATTTACTCAAAATGTTGGAGTCCTACAAGGGTATACATTTGCACCATTTTTATTTATAATATAACAAATTACTTAACTATGAAATCATTAGATCTAATGAAAATAAATGGCTTCATGCTAAGAAAAAGAGAAAAAAAAACTATTACAGAGACAGACTACGTAGAAGATCTTTCTTTTCCATTGCTTTCCAAAAAAATGCCCTTAACCCTGTCAGCTTTACACTGACTGCACTTCTGCAGAGGGGTAAGACCCCCCTCCACCACCACCACCATTAGGGCCACCTGTTGGCCATGGGTGATAACTCATGATGATTAAAGATGTATATGAATTTGGGAGGTGTTAACTCCCATTCTCATAATGCATCAGGTTACTTAAAAGAGAGTAACCCAACACAGAATATTCGGTAGGAAAATAAAGACAAGTCAATTAATACTATATAATATTCAATTAAAAAAAATTGATTTACTAGCATAATACCCATAAAAAATGACAATTTTTTTTTTTACATATAGATTGGTACTAGAGTGTAGTATCTGTGTACTCTGCTTAAGATCAAAATTATAAGGACCGAAGTAGTGATAAACTATCTATCTAGGTTTCACCTAAATGCCTATCAGGATAATTATCCTGATGAGCCATTAGGGGAAAAGTCAGTAGGTAGTTTCTGACACCTTATATGTATATATATATATATGTGTGTGTGTGTGTGATTCATTTTGTGATTCGGTCTCTATCTCACTTTCATCGGCTGAAGTGTGAATTCAGAACGGGGACCCAAATATTCGAGGAAAAACTGTTTCCTGAAGAACAAATAAGGTACCATATTGTCTATTGTCTTTTTATTCCTGCTTCGACGATATCAAAAACTTAGTGAGAATAAAACAACGAAAGGTCCTAACACTAGAGTCATGTTGCGTTTTTGTGTGTTTACCTTCCATAGGCAACAAATAGTCTTAAACACTTAGCAGTCGCTACTGACTACGTTGCACAGTCTGTAAATATTTGGCCACTCAATACCGTTTGTTTTTGTTTTTTTGTTTTTGTTTAAAATAAATAATATTAAAAAATCAGAATGAAGAAAAAATATTCCAATATTCATAATTATTTTTATTTAGTTGGTATTAGCTAATCAGCGAGAGTGTCTATCCCCTTTTCTCTAGCACTAGACCATGGAGATTGTTTTTTGGTGTCTGAGGTGGAGCACCACACCTACCATCAGCTCCTTACTTTACCACAGAGATCCTATGCTCTGTTTCAAATAAGTTTAAAGTAATGATTAATAGTTAATGATTTATATAGAAATCAATAAAAAAATGAATGTAATCTTTTTATATGCATTCTTATTTTATTTTGTTAGTCTCTCTGATTTAATATAATATTTTATTGCATTAAAACTTAACTCTTAACATCCTGTTGAGATTTTTCTAAGTCCAGAGCATTCCTATAAGGATATATAAAAAATGACTAAAAATTACCTTTGCATCTAAAGTTACCTATTATTTCCCTTAAATCAAAGATTTCTACATATGTTTAATATTAAATTTAAACAAAGGCTATTGTTTGGGGCTGATTAGTTAAAACTAATGTGACTTCCAGCCGGGTGGAATGAGGTGGTATAGGACTTTAAGAGTTTTAAATACTTGCAACCGGGTGGAGGGTGCATATTTTTGCTAGAATATTTAATGAATTTAATCATATGAAAAGGCAAATGCCGTACTCATGGCATTATCTACCAATGTAACCAGATTCTTTGTGTTCAGGAAAGAGTTGAAAGCCAATAGAAATAAATATTCTAAGTGGAAAGACGTCATAAAAATGGCTAGATTGAAACCCAGGACGTCATCAACAATGACACCAGCAAGGTCATTGCCTTTATGGAGGTGGGAGTGGAGTTATGATTATTATCGTAGGAAATGGACTCAGTGACCCAAGTTCAAATCCTGGATGAGGTTGTTGGCATTTCACATAATGCTAATACCCTTGGGAAAGGTATGTATACAACTATCCTCTATCCAGCTATGGGTAAATAGTAGGGCAGACTGGGATCTTTCATTTTGTTATGGAAACCAGAAAAAATCTCTGAATGCAAACTTTGCTTAAGAAATTAACCATGTGTCACATCCTACTCGGGCGGAGATGAATGGTGTATATAAATCATCCACTGACACTGTATTTTGACGTTTCACATCTCATCAGTGTGGCTAGACACAGCAACTACTTCTGACCAGGAGCAAAACCTGACTGACTTTTCATCAGCCCAGTTCCTTAACCACTCGCCCGTCGATAGCTGCCATTAAGGAGCAGTGTTTTAACTGATAAATACATACATTGGTGTATATATTTTATGATCACCAGAGAGATCAAGTCTGTTAACAACAGATGATCATTGCTTTATTGCTGGCGGTGAAAGTCAATTAAAATCGCTCCTAGAGAGTTCTACCGCGTTAAATGCCAGATTCTTTCTTGTTCATTTTTTTTTTCATATTTATTTTATTTTCTGATTAAGTTACACTCAGTTGTCTACACAAAAACCTTGATAAAGGGTGGAGGCCACCCGAAATATTGGGAAGAAATAAAGCAGACTAAGGGCAAAACAACAGTTATCTATTAGAAACTCGGGTTTTTTTGGGTTTTTTTTTGTTCTTTTTATATTTCCGATGCTTCCAATATCATCAAAAACGTTCACAAGAACAATATATTGATCCATAGCTATATATATATATATATATATATATATATATATATATAGGCCATTGCCAAGCAGCTAAAGATAGCAGTATCTAGATGTATGGAACATGAAGATATTAAGTACAGGTCTTATGTTAGTAGGGGGACTTACCTGATGTAGGCGGGGATCAGAGTGTAGTATCTGTTCCAGTTACTATACTTTGAGACTTACTTATTGATTCGCTCAGCTTTAGTATAATAATAGATTTACTGTCTGAGCAAAGTCCAACAGAATAGAAAACAGGATAGATAAAAGTCCTAAAAGAAAAGAGTCCTTTAAGATAGCTGAGGTATAACATGAAGAAAAGGTTGTGACTTACTGCGTAGAAAACCTTGTGTATCTGGTATGTGGATAATGAAGACACAACAGGTGTGCCAAGCCTCTATGTAATAGTGGAAAGATATTGAGATTTTGGGATGACGTGTGAAAGGTGAACTGTTGGTTTCTGATTGGTCAGCACAAGGTGAGAAAGAATGTGATAGAAAGAGAGAGTGAAGAGTTTGGCAGTCTGGACTGAGTGTTTAAAGAGAACAGATGCAAGATTACTGTCTGTTCTCCAAGGCATTTTTACTTGGGGGCAAAATAAAATATGTGAGCTCTGAAAAAACCAAAAACCCCCCCCCAAAAAAAACAAACAAGAACGTTTTGTGTTTGTTAAGAACTATCAACGGTACAAGACAAGTACATCCCAAGAAAATTCCAAGTCAATTCCAAACTCAAAGAACATAGAATATGCCAACCCAACAACTAGACCAACGGACACAAACAGACCCAGCTACTCCAATATAGAATAGCAGAGCCCAACAACCAGGTCCAGCCTAGAGATAAGTAGAACAGTATATATTACAAGTTATACTCCTACTCCTCTAAATTGACCATATACATATTTTCAAATGGATCCCCTCATGTCACATAAAGAGATTTACCTACAATGTCATTTCTTTTAATCGAGCCTGAAATGATACAATATTAGATAAAATCAATATGATTATTAATCCAGACCAACAGACACAGACAGACCCAGCTACTCCAATATAGAATAGCAGAGCCCAACAACCAGGTCCAGCCCAGAGATAAGTATATATTACAAGTTACATGCCTACAACTCTAAATTGACCATACCCATATTTCCATATGGATCATATGGTAGGAAGAGGTTTTGGGGGTTTAAAGGTTTAAAGGTAGCTGGATATTCTTGGTGTGTGTTCTTAGGGTTTTCGCTTTTAACCCGATCTCATTGGTGGTCACACTTTTTAGTGTGACCACCAAATGAGATGAAAAGGAAGGCCTTCAAGGAACGAAAAAGAAAGAGACAAAGGCAGGAGGTGGTTTTATGACTTAGGCTTTATTGACCGGATCAAAGTCGCCTGTAGCAAGGAAATATCTCCCTGTCTATTAGGAGCGACCAGACCCTGGACGAGATATTCTCTTGGGGTCGGGAGTTAGCCCTTTTTGTCGCACATGTGCGGAGAGTTCTTGCGGTGAAGGCCCACAGAAGTTTGGAGTTTTTTTGTTGTTTTTTTTTAATTTTATTTTATTTTTTATTTTAATCCCCACAATCACCTCACGTCACATATAGAGATTTACCTACGACATAATTTCTTTAATGGAGTCTGCAACGTTATTGTACATAGCTAAATTTATTAAATATATTTAAGCAGTTTTTTGTTGTTGCTTTTTTTTTTTTTTTTTTTTGTCCGTATTGCTGACCGATTTTTTTTCAAACATTGTGGCATTTATGTTGACTTTATTTTGACAAGGAACCTAACGCCTCCTTCCGGAAAGAACGGGGGGGGGCGCTGATGTGTGGATGGGTCACCCCCCACACACACACCCCTTCTTACCAGTTTTTAAATGTTGAACTCTCAGTTTTGCAATTGGTCGTGTTGCAAATTCTTGTCCGATTGATCGGATTTCCGGTTTCCCGGTCAGAAACAAGAAGTGAGAGAGAGAGAGAAGAGAGGGACAGGGACAGAGAGAGAGACGCAGAGAGAGAGGAGAGAAACAGGGAGAGAGAGAAACAGGGAGAGAGAGAGAGAGAGAGAGAGTGGAGGGGAGAGAGAGAATGTGTGTGTGAGATAGAGAGAGAGACGCACACACAGACACCAGAGAGAGAGAGAGAGAGAGAGAGAGAGAGAGAGAGAGAGAGAGAGAGAGACGAGTGCAGAGTTTCCTGCTGTCACGAAAAACAGATAAGGGGGGGGGTCGGTAGTGTTTAAATGGGAGTGGAGTTAAGTTTTCACTAAAACGTTTTCTAATATTAAAACGATTACAATTTTTTATTTTATTTTATTCTATTACATTTTATTTTATTTATTTACATTTATTTTATTCTATTTACATTTTATTTTTATTCTATTTACACAGTTTAGAATATCCGAAGAGTTTCTGCAAAATATTTCGACTTTAAAAATTTGTCACATTAACTCTAAAGTGTAAATGTTTTTGTTTTTTCTTTGTCGAATTAGAATCATTTGAACATCTGCCCCCCCCCCAAAGGGATATATGCCCCCCCCCCACCTAGCATTTTTGTACATCCGTGATATACTAACACTGAATAAACGAAAGGAAAAAACAAGATGAGCTCATTTACACATTAAGAAACATTTATTGCATTTTTGTACATCCGTGATATACTAACACTGAATAAACGAAAGGAAAAAAACAAGATGAGATCATTTACACATTAAGAAACATTTGATATATACAGGGTGAGTCAAAATGCACGCAAATTATAAAGTCTTTATTAAATGTATATTAAATCATATTAAATGAAACTAAATGTAATCAAAAGAAAGCAGAGTTAATGGGGTTATTTTAAAACATACATCGATGTTGATAGAAATTTTCTATTGTAATGTGTGTGCGTTTCTTTGATATGAAATTTGTAGGAACGAAGTCACATTAAACGAACCGACAGTCATAACAGCTGCAACTAAACGTTCTTCCTGTCCAAACGTGAAAAGAAATTCAAGTAAATAAACTATCAATAGGGATTTCTCTTTGAACCAACACACAGAAGCATACATAAAACGCAATCTCTCTCTCTCTCTCTAATATATATATATATATATATATATATATATATATATATATATATATATATATATATATAGATAGATAGATAGATAGATAGATAGATGAGAGATAAAATGATGTGAAAAACACAGATGTTAAATTGAATTTATTTTACATCTGTGTTTTTTCATATCATTTTATCTATATATGTATATACCGTCGGGTTCATTTCCTTACTCTTTATATATATATATATATATATATATATATATATATATATATATATAGGTGTGTGTGTGTGTGTGTGTGTGTGTGTGTGTGTGTAACACTTATGTACATCGCCAGAATTACCCATCTTTAAAATAGTGAACTCTTTTTGGTAACATAGAAATATAGGACTCCCCCCTTTGATGATGTTTTGGTGCCGAAACCCCCCTCTCTCTCACACATACATATATATATATATATATATATATATATATATATATATATATATATATATGAACAAAAAGTGATAAGACAAACAAGAATATTTATGTTGTTTATTTTTCTCAACTAGTTTCGACCTTAGGTCATCAACAGGAGAAAATTTCTTGTTTGAAGAAATTGTTTTTAGAGAGTTTTAAAAAGAATTATTATTAAAAAGATTAAAAGATTTTTTGGGTGTTTGACAGGCCACTATACTCCGGGTAGAGAAGTGTATTAGAAGTCCATCTGTTTCGTGAAAAAAACCTTCTTTGATTTGAATTCTTTTGAAATGTTCTTATATATATATGTGAGGGAGTGTTTTTTTTTTAGAAGTTGTGTGTATATTCATATATGTACATATAAAAATATATATATGTGTGCATACACATAGTGTGTGTGTGTGTGTGTGTGTGTGTGTGTGTGTGTGTGTGTAACACTTATCTACATCACCAGAATTACCCATCTTTAATATAGCGAACTCTTTTTGGTGACATAGAAATATAGGACCTTTGATGGTGTTTTGGTGCTGAAACCCTACCTGACCCCAGAGTTAGCATCTGGTGAATGCTTCATTGGCCACACAGCTGTTTCTTTTCTTTTTATGATTTTAATTTGAAAAGAGGCAATTAGTTCTACTCTAATTTATAAGACTTCTTAATAACGTAGAAGAAATTTCAGTTTATGATATCCTTTTCAGCTGTTCCATATAAACATTCATTTTAATTCCACAGAATATTTATACTCTTTCCACAGATTATCTAACATTGCCTTAAAGGAGTTTAGAGATGGGGCATTCACTATTGATGATGGTAGTTTATTCCATGTATTCACCTCTCTGTTACTAAAATAATTTTGTCTTACATTTGCTATACAAAAATATTTTTTTAATTTATGACCCCTGGTATTGATATTTTGAGCAATGTTTAATAGATCAAAGTTCATTGAATAACACACATGGGTATATTTGTAGGCTTCAATCATATCCCCTCTTGTACATCGATAAACCAAACTTGGTAAGTCAATGTTCCTAAGTTTTTCTTCATACGAAAAGTTTTTTAAATCATTCATTACTTTAGTAGCTCTCCTTTGAACTCCCTCAATGAGTTGTATGTCCTTGATTAGTCTTGGACTCCAAACCACATTAGCAAATTCCAAATGAGGTCTTACCAATGCAATGACTATATTTTGAATAGTGCAGTCTTTTTTTAACTAATAATTAAGAATTGTTTTTCTTGAATTAGATTTTGCTTGATTAACGCGTCCGGTTGTGGTGTAATGGTAGCAAACCAGTTAGCATATCCATTACTACTGAATAATGAGTTCAATCCTCGCTGGATGTCCTGTGGCGGCCGGAAGTTATCGCTTCAAAAGACAGAAGTCGAATGACAAAAATAAGTAGTTTGCGCATATGGATCGCGCAACCTTAGTAAAAATAAAATTTAAAATAAAATTCGTAAAATTCAACCAATCAGAGGCGTTCCCACTTAAAAAGAAAAATTATCGAAAGGAGCCTCGCTGATCCTACCTGATTACTATAAATTCTCAGACTTTTTCATTTTCAAGCAGAAAGATCTCATTTGCCTAAGGCAATTCACGTCACCCTTTTTAAGAACATTTCGCTTACATGCTGAAGGTATCTCTCTCTCTCTCTCTCTCTCTCTCTCTCTCTCTCTCTCTCTCTTTGAATAACCTATGCTTTCGGAGATAAACCTTATATTCATTCAATTTATGCCTGACTGCTTTTGAGTTGACTTTAAACTTTCACCTTTTCTTTCTCACTTTTGAACTGTGAAATACCAGCTTACATTTTACATTTGAACTTAAAAAAAGAACTTTGGCGGAACCTCGCCCAGTATTCAATGCTACTTTTTGTAAACTTTTGTTAATACAATTTTGTTTGTTTAATCAAGAGTTTTGTCTTCTATGCCATTGTGCTTGATTTATTTATGGTCTTTAAATGTTTGAACACTTTTACTGAATATTGACATCACACAGCTCCTACCTAGTCACCATAAAATTGGTAACTACCCGCCGTGAATTGAATGCCATCTTCCATAGTCCCATACTTGGGTTAAACCCTACTCGTGGTGAACGGGTTGGGAAAATTATTTTTCATTCTTAATCTATAGATTTTGCTTAATTTAAAGAAACAATGCAGCGTCCTCGGCATTTTGATTGTTTTCAAAAGATTTGACACAGAACTTCTTTTTTTTCACAAAAAATTAAGAGAAAAAAAAATTTAAACCCTGTATAATTGAAAATTGTAGATTAGAAACTTAATAATAATAATGATAATAAATACTTGTTGGAAATTTATTAGGGGACAGACGACTAGCTTCACTGGCTTCACCGGACATCAGCAGCCCACTAGAGATCACGTGGGATTAGTTTTAAAAGCTAGACACCAACCTTGTTACTCTTCTTCCGATTTGTTGAAAAAAAAAGGTCTTTGTTGAGGGGGAGGGGGTCTGCAATCAAGTCCGACGTTAACTGGTAAAGTAATCTTTCGTCACCTGCTTGCCTTGCCTTGCCGCTTCGCTTTGCAGGTCAGTCAGGTGTATTTGCCTCATACCCCACTTGTATGGGCTGGGCACAAGGCCTCGTTTTAATGTGGGCCCACCCACTAAGCCGGGCTCAGGCGCTGGGCAATAAACCCAGCCCTGTCCCTTTAAATCAAGGGGGCAGGTATTGCCTGGGGGGATAGCCCCCTGGGATCGACGCTATTATTTACAAAAACCTAATCAAGCGGCCGAAGCTCACTGGACCCCCGGGTAGTAGGTCAGTCAGGTGTGCACGCCGCTCTGCTAACTCTTCTTTGGACTCCCGCTATTTATGGACGTAGTTTTCAACATCCGGGGTACCCAAGTTAGAAACAATATGGTCAGGACAACCACCCGGGCAACTGAGTCGAACCTCGCGTCCGTGCAACGCCTAAGTCTCATTTTTTTCATTCGGGAGGACGCGGGTTCGATTCTGGCAGGCAAGACAATGTCTTGCTCTCTTTCTCAGAGAATACGGTAGTTGCCCTTCCTTGCCGCCATCTGACCCCCGTTATCTACCACAGCTAGGCACAAGATTTTCAACCCCACACCTGCCCTCACTTCACCGAGTGAAGAAAGACTTATCTTCTCAACATTTCCAGCTTTTGTTTATTTTTTAAATAACAAAATGAATCCAATTTTTCTCGTCCGTTTTTCTTTTGCTACCATACGCTTGCTTGAGATATTTCACCAAGAATTGAGACTTGGTCTGTTTTTGCTGAATAGTCGATATCTATCAATAAAAATTAATACCAGAGGGTTTTATTGACATTAATTCTCACATGGAGGTAAATATATAATCCAATATACAGACAAATTACCTAATCTTAATACATTCGGGAATAATTCCTAATTCCAATATATGAGTAAAATACCTTAATTTCGCGTACATTGGGAAATGGTTAAAGTGGGGTTATTACCGCAATTTTCAAGTTTGAATGCTGATTGAAAAGATAAGACAAAAGACACAAATATATTTAACAATTTTAATCCAACAACAATGCCGCCCTGTCGGCTGGGGCGTTAGAATGCACCGACTGCACCTCTGCAGAGGGTTAAGACTCCCCCAATGGGGCCACCTGTTGGCCGTGGGTGGCGACCCGTGATGCTTAAGGATAGAACCCAGGTGGCTGAGCAGTCCATGACTTGCAATATTCCACTTTAGGCTTTTCTTGAGCTAGACGGGCGGTCGGAAGACCCCCTCCAATCAATCGGCCGGCCACGTCAAGCCCTAGCACCTATATGATTGCCCCAACCCTATTGCCCTTATGGCAACCCCCAATCCTTTTTATCATGTGGGTGCTAGAACGCAGTGGCTGAGGGTCTACATGTCCTGGGAATGACGTTAAACTCTATCTGATGGTGAGGTTCCAGTTCTGGAGGTTTGGGGAATGTGGAGCACTCCTTCATCTTCATTGCTCCCTGGTCCACTCTGACCCGGAGTGGTAGTACCTGTTAGGGTCCCATCTATGGGTTGAATAGAAAAACATGAGTTTATAAACAAAATTGTATTATGCATTAAGAATGAATTTATTTTACAACTTTGTCGGCATTAAATAACCCACCGAGGTTGATATGCCGTAAAACAAACCAAAGCAAACAAAACCAACAACAATGGAAAGGAAAGGTAGAAGAGATAAAGAGTAAAAGGTGGGGGAGTGGAATGGAGAGGTGGGTTGCAAATTCGTTGTAATTTGCGGAGAACTTAACTTAAAGTCTAGTTAACACGTTCGTATTCTGTGAAGGGTTGAATTTCTTTGAAGGGCTGAATCTCGTGTGTTGTTGAATGTCGTATATTTTGAGTTGAGTTTGATATATCAGCGGACAATGAATGTCCATTTTTTCCTTAGTTGAGGGTGCACGGTTATTGTCGGAGATAATGGAATCATCGATTCGATGTGATAATACACTCAAGCCCCTTCGTTGCACAATGTGTATGACCCTATCGTTGTGATATTCTGTGCTGGCCGATTCGAAGGGCACGAGTCAGAGACAGGTTCACAAGGATTAAAAAAACAACAAAATACAAAGTCTGATAACAGGACGCTGATGGAAGACGAAATTGTGACACTTTGTGCAGTTTGTAGTGGAGTTGTATACACTTAGGTCTATGTCAGCTGGTAAGAAAGTTGTTTTTACTCTAAGTCGATTACTGGC
>CM042165.1:56216639-56389139 GCA_023376005.1 Doryteuthis pealeii | reverse complement strand
CGATACAATTTACCGGTTATAACCTCATCTGATTGACGAAGGAAACGAACGCCAGGCAGACCCCAACACTAACTTTTTCCATGACCGTCCCGAACAAAAATTATCAACCGTCCCGAATGGGGTTTGGACCGTCCGAAATGGGGTTTGGACCGTCCCGAAATCAAAATATTTTTGTTTAATTCATTAGCATCATCTATACTTGTCAGTCATCGGTAGCATAATAACATGTAATAAAACATTAAGAAAAGCTGAAGCAGTGATAATTCTGGATATTTGGACAAAAAATCCATTTTCTAGCTAAAAAAAAAAAAAAAACTTTTTTTACTTTAAGTTACCCTGAGTAGGGTAGTAGTACATAATTCGGTCCTTTTAAACTATCTCCCTCCACCATTATTCATTACATGGCTGCGGTGCCGTAGCCTCATTTTGAGGTCAGCATTGGGGTAATCACTGGACGGCCAATATTGGAATGCAGTACTAAATTTTAGGAAAGATTTTTACCGTCCCCGGCAAACTGTCCCGGATGGCGTATTGATCGTCCCGGATGTAATTTTTATCGTCCCTGGGACGACGGGACGGCGTTAATGTCGAGCCCTGGCGCGAGGGATTACTTCTCACGGTGGGAGAGGTCATCGCACCTCACTACTAGCTACTGCCCGCCTTAAGCTGAGCGTCATGGATAAGCTGGACACACCACCAACCGTCCAACCGTCACTTTATACAAGAATTAGCGAGGCATCCCCCTCTTTAGTATCGTCGGAAAAGTTCTTTGTTCGCGTTCATCGGAAAAAAATTATAGTTAAATTATTTCTCCCTGGCACCAGAGGGCGAATCGCCATTATACGATATTGGTGCCTAAATTGAATTTCTTGACGAAAGTCACTTATCGTGGGGCCGTCAACCAGTGAGTCGCTTTTATCAAGCGCTCTCTTCACCTACATCACCTTCAGTACTTATTGAGTTGGGCAGTCAACTAGCGGGACGTGAACTTCAGCGCTCCCTTTATCTTCACCTTCACCTCACCCTCAACAAGATAAGTCTCGTAGCAAGCGCCACAAGTTTGCAACCTTTTTGTACCCTTTGAATATATGTTTCTTTATCTTCAATTGTTGTTCTCGTCTTCTTTCATCCGAAATTACTTGCTTACTACCGGAAAATTATAAGAGTCCTGAAATACTTCTTACATTTCGCTGCTACGCCTACAGACCCTTGCATCTCACATCTATCCCGAGTCCCAGTGTGGTCTCCGATCTGACCGGTAAACAGTGGACATAATCTTCTCTCTACGCCAGCTGCAGGAAAAGTGCAAGGAGCAGCGGATGTCACTTTACAACGTGTTCATAGATCTAACGAAGGCGTTCGACCTGGTCAGCCTAAGTGGACTCTTTAGAAGAAGATTCACTGCCCACCCAGACTACTTGAGACCATCACTTCTTTCCATGCAGATATGCACAGCACAATCTATTTTAATGATGCAACATCTGAAGCACTTCTAGTCAGCAGTGGAGTGAAGCAAGGCTTTGTCCTTGCGCCTCAACCATATATATTTCAAATATATATATATATATATATATATATATATATATATGTATTTCAAAGTATATATATATTTCAAAGATATATATATATATATATATTATATATATATATATTACCAAACTTGTTGGTAAATCCTCGCGGTGAGAAAAAACCGGCAAATAGTTTGATTGTAAAAATATACAACCAAACATCACCCGGGGAGAAAAAAATTTTTGGAAAAAAAAGAAAAGACCAAGATAATCGCACCAACCAAAAAAATAATCTATTGGTACAATATTTGGCCAAAAGATAAAACAATTTATATATATATATATATATATATATATATATATAAGATATATATATATTCATATAAAACCGCCAGGAAACTAAAGTAAAAAGTGCTCAATACCTAAGTAGAGCAAATGATAAAGATAAACCTAATGAGTCAGATAAACCTACTAAAAGTTTCGCTTAGTGCTCTTCAGGGCTAAGATCTTAGCCCTGAAGAGCACTAAGCGAAACTTTTAGTAGGTTTATCTGACTTATTAAGTTTATATATATATATATATATATATATATATATATATATATATATTGTTTGAAATGTGTTTTGGGCGGTAAAAATAATTAATAGCCGAAATATGAGACTAAATTCTTTTTAGCAATAATTTGAATGAATCGAGAAAAGTTTCAGTCATTTTATGGCGACATATTTTTTCGGTGATTGAATTATAACAGCTGATAATTTTTCTCTCATTTTTTTTTTTCTTTTTTCTTTTTGATTTCTCGTTCATCTCTTGTTTTTTGTTTCTTCTTCTTTTTCTTCCTTTGTCTTCATCTTATAATATATTGACATACATTAACATAAACATATACGAATAGAGGGAAGGTTATGAATCGCAACGCAAGGACTGAGGAGAGGGAAGCTTGGTAAATTGACTACGCATATTGTTAGTTGGTTGGTTGGTTGGTTGTGTTTTTACGGCATATCAACGTTTGATGGGTTATTTTATGCCGAAGATATTTTGTTTCATTCATTCTTCATGGTTACTCATTTTTTTAAACTCAATTTTCTTTTTACACATTCTTTAAACTCATTTTTTCTATTTAAACTCATTTTTTTCTATTTAACCCATAGATGGGACCCTAACAGACCAAAGAAAAAAATAATTAAGGAATCTGCTCTGGTAGTAAATAAGTACCGAAAATCGGAAAATGAAATGAAAATAGAAACTAAAAAAATAATTTGTATAATTTAATCTCAGATAAATGTATATGTTCTATTCAAGCCATGATAAACAAATGATATATTTAGACATACTAAAATAAAAGTTGACTTTTATAGATCCTGTTGGCACATGGATCAAATACCAAAATAGGACAAAAAAGAAAGAAAAAAAATGTATACCTAAATATTTGCAATTGACATTTTTCAATCAAAAATAATATCTCAAGTTTTATTAGCTTAAAATACAGACTTTAAAAAAAGCAATAAAATACTGAATGAAAAATAACATTTCTTAAAGTTATTTTTTGACAAATTATACATTAAAAATCAGCATTTATACATTCATTTTTTCTATTTAAACACATTTTTTTCTATTTAACCCATAGATGGGACCCTAACAGACCAAAGGTGTGAATAGAAGAAAAAAAATAATTAAGGAATCTGCTCTGGTAGTAAATAAGTACCGAAAATCGGAAAATAAAATGAAAATAGAAACTAAAAAAATAATTTTTGGAGATTTTTTTTTTTTACTTATTTCGATAATTATTTAAATGGCCATCGAATTTAATATCAATGTACTCCGAGTCAGAGTGAACCTGGAAGCAATGATAATGAAGGGATACTTCACATTCCTCAGAACCCCAGAATTTGAACCTCACCATCAGTTAGAGTTTAACGTCATACCCAGGACATCAAGACCCTCAGGAACCGCCTTCTAGCACGTTTTCTGATCAGCCAATAACCTGCAAGCATATTTCCTAGAATGATTTTCATCTTATATGTTTAGATTGGTTGGATTTTACGGCAGGTCAACCCTTGTTGGGTTATTTTATGCCGAAGAGCCTTTGTTTTATACATTCAATTATTTTTTTAAAACTCAATTTTTAAAAAGACTATTTTAAAACTTTTTTTTTTATATAACCCATAGACATGACCTGAACAAGTTCTACCACTCCGGGTCAGAGTGGACCTTGGAGCAATTGTGATCAAGGAGTATTCCACATTCTTCAGAGCTCCAGAATTGGAACCTCACCATCAGGTAGAGTTTAAAATCATACCCGTGACATTAAGACCCTCATCCACTGCCTTCTAACACATATATGAAAAAAAAGGGTTCGGGGTTGCTGTAAGGGCAATAGGGCTGGGACAATCATATAGGTGCCAGGGCTTGACGTGACCAGCTATTTGATCGGATGTGACCTCTCTGATCGCTCGTCGACTCTAAGTATGGGCCAAAGTGGAGTGTTGCATGTCATGGATTGTTCAGCTACTAGGATTCCGTCCGTAAGCATTATGGGTGCCACCCACGGCCAACAGATGTCCCCATCAGGAGGTGTCTTGCCCCTCTGCAGACGTGCCATCGGTATATTCTAAAATTCCAGTCGACAGGCCTGAGGCATATTGTAAAACAGTAGGTATCTTTCACACACAAAGGATACCCAACATCGGTATTATCTATTCTGATAGTTATTGAAACAGTCGAAGAGAAAACTACCCATTACTACTGTGACCCCCCCCCCCCAAAGTGCCGTTTTATGGACAAAAAAAATCGATGGTTTGATTATGTGTATCAAAATGAAACCAGAGGAATTTTCGGACCAAGTAACCAATAAGCACCCCAAATCATCAACTTAATGAAAGGTTCATATTTTAACCTATCACCGGTAAGTTTCGCTTTCAAATATTTGAAAATAAACGAACAGACGATTTTGGAATTATATTGTATCTGACAAAAGCAAATTTTACAAATTGTGTGATACTATTTCTGAATGACATCCTTTTATCTAAATAAGCATACAAATATTTTGTAAATAAAAACTGTATTTTTATTTAACTAAATATAATTACATTTCTCTTCTGATTAAGTAAAAAATATTTCAGTATAAAAAAAGTCTTTCGTTTTTTTTAACTCATTGTAAGTGTTGAAAAATATTCATAAATTTCTGATTAAAAAGTATTTATTGAAAAAAAGATTTTGCAATTGAATTTTATTTTGATTACGTGTACCAACCATCTATTTATTCAATTTATTGTGAGTTCAACATCTCCATAAACTTCTGATTAAAATCATTTGTTTACAAAAATTTGGAACCGGTAAGTTACCGGTAATGAGTTAAAATATGAACCTTTCATCAAGTTGATGATTGGGGGTGCTTATTGGTTACTTGGTTACTTGGTTATTTGGTTACTTATTGGTTATTTTCTACCGACATGCTTTAACTGTTTTGGATTAGTTTGGTGATATAAGGTGTGCTGCAATACACCACTTAAATTTATAGACTAAGCGTGGTCACGTGGTGTAAACCTCAGCCAATCAACAGCCCGAATACGTGGTTGGTTAAGTACTTAATCGGCTGATATTGACTGACGTCCATTTGCATTCATTGACGAACTACATGCTAGACTGAGGAGCACCAAGGAACAACCAAAGGATCATACCCAATATCAAGGGATGCTAAGGAGGAACACAAGGATTATTCACTAAGGATCGCGCTCTGCTTAACACCAAGGATCTCCGCTGGACAGCGCTCTTGTTTGAAGCCTAAAGATGGCCACAAAAATCGTAACAAACTGTGTTCCAATTTTTACAATAAATCTAAAAAGTATTTAAATTTGGCGGAGTGACCTATTGCCGGTATCAGCCGGACAGTGAGGCAGTCTATCTCCTTTTCGCTAGCGCTAGACCAGGGAGATTGTTTTGCTGGGGTGGAGCGCTACACCTACCGTTAGCTTCCCACTTTTCGCACAGACCAGATTAACCAATCTGTGCTTATCATACGCTGAGTTGGCGGGGACCGGTATCGAACTCAGAACCATGCGATTCCAAGGCGAGTGCTCTACCGACTGAAATAAATCGACCCCATAGTAAATTTACTCAATAATAAATAAAAGGAAAAAAAACATAACCGAATATCTCCATAGAACCACTACTTTAAAGACTGAAATCCAAAATAACCTTTTGGCATTAAATGACCCACAAAGGTTGATATGCCGTTAAACAAAACTCAAACTAAAAAAAAAACCCATCTCTCTTCACTAGAAATGCAAATCCTTTGACGATGTTTATTATCATTCTTCTTCTTCTTCTTCTTCTTCTTCTTCTTCTTCTTCTTTGCCTATCTTCTTCTTTGCCTACCTTCCTCTTCTTCCTCTTCTTCTTGGCTTACCGCCTCCTCCCCCTCCTTCTTTGCCTACCTCCTCTTCCTCTTCTTCTTCTTGGCCTACCACCTCCTACTACTATTTTGCCTACCTCCTCCTCCCCATCTTCTTGTTCTTCTTCTTGTTCTTCTTCTTGTTCTTGTTCTTCTTCTTCTTTAGTCACCCCTGCCTCACCCATCTGTCCATTTTGTTTTCCTTTCTTCTCTACTTAAATCAACCCTGAAATGTTGGCTTTTGCACTAGGGTTTGTTGGCCAAACCCTTTTGCACTAGGGTTTGTTGGCCAAACCCTACTTTTTCTTTGCTTTTTGAAAGTCTTTGATGCCGGGAGACAGAGACTAATAAGACCGATCTGTTTTTTTTTCTTTCTTTCAGGTTGGCAACTCTGATAAAAAAATATCAGCTGATCAATATTGACTTTAAACACATCTAAAAATATGCAAGATAACTCCTGCTTCAAGAAATGTTACTGTCTTGGCATTTTCCCTAATCCAACAGTCTCAAAATTGACTCTTTGGTTATTTCCTATAAGTCTAACATAAACAAAGACTCTTGACTGATAAATTATTTATTTATTTTCCCATTAAACTAACCCTAACCTTAAACCCTAACCCTAACCCCGTCTTCTTTTTTCCTAGTAGATCAATAAATAAATAAATAATTTATCAGTCAAGAGTGGTTCCCCTTTGTTTATGTTAGATTTATAGGAAATAACCGACTCTTTTTTCTTCAAGATATTCTCCCTCTACTCTTAATCTACCGTCTACGACAAAAAAGCTATCTGTATCACAGAGTCCCAGAGAATCTTTTGCGTCTCATTCTCGAGGACTGATTCCGGTTTGGGCATATTATTATTTGGTTTTTCACACCCGCCTAAGTTGGTGGTTCACTGGAGGCTGAATAACAGCATGTCTCCTCAGGTCTCCAGGACTCTTCTGAGTATTCTAGTTGATCTTAACAGTGCTGTTGTTTGGATGGTCTCGATTTTTCTTCGGATTTCCAATTCTTACATTCTCTTTTCCAAACCCTTGGGAACCGTGACAAGGGCCCCAATTACAATTGGCACGGCCTTTACTTTTATACTTTCCACTTTTCTACCAGTATCACCCCCCTTCATTTGATGAACTGTCTTCTTTTATCTTTGCGATGGGTTTCGTACCACATACCTTTTTCTGGGGCGTTCCATTGTGGTGTAATGGTTAGCAAGCAAGTTTATTCAATTACTACTGAAAAACAAGTTTCGCTGAACGCCTCATACTTGCGACCTTGTGTTACGTCCTACCTGTGGCGAAGGGTTTGGTATTAGAACGTCCGATTGTGGTGTAATGGTTAGCAAGCTAGTCTCGTAGACCCATGACAACTGGAAATCCTATTTGTGGCGAACGGGTTGGGTAAATACCTACCTTCTTACCGTCTGTCAAGGGTCGAGGTTAAAGGTTAATTGGATAGGTAAATTTGTTAATTCGAAAATCATAGCTTTTTCGGTGCTCTTCCAATATGTGATCTACCGAAGGTTTGGGATCTACTATTGATCTACTATTCATGGCATGTGATCTACTAGGAAAAAAGAAGACAGGGTTAGGGTTAGGGTTAGGGTTAGTTTAATGGGAAAATAATGGGTAGTTAATAGGTAGATCACACATTGGAATGTAAACAACTCGGTAGATCACATATTGAATTAGAAACCATTCGGTAGATCACATATTGGAAGAGCACCGCCTTTTCCTATCCTTTTCCTCAATAGGTAGGTACTAGGTAGTTATGTTGAAGCCTAAAATATTCAACTTTAAATCTTTTAAATGATATACAGTCCTCGGTAAGGAATAAAGGGGTTGCTCATCTGACAAAGTTCAGATGTTGAGATTGGTTTGGTATAATTTTAATTTACTTGGATTCTGTAAATAGTTTTTGTTTTTTTAATTCTCTAACAGACACACATACACACACATGCATACATACATACGTTGTCTTCTGGAATCGAGACGATTAAATTCTGTGTTGAAAGGCCGTGGGCTGGCCCACCACCATCTTAAATGGTCTGCCCCTTGTCAATATGGAACTGGAATTAAATAATGAAGAGAAGGTGGGACAGACTGTGTGGACTGAATGGGCAATACACGAAAAAGTACTTAGAATATTCTTTCAACAAATTTAGCTTATTTGGTCCTTCCGTCACCCACCGTCTTCCCACAATCTCAGCTTCTTCTCCCCCCCCCCCTCTTAGCCCATCAGATAAAATTTCTCTCTCTCTCCGTCTTTGTTGGTGATGATGACAAAATAGAATTAGTTTTTTTTTCTTCTTCTTTTCTTTACCACAACCACAAAAATAACGAACCTTTTTCCTTTCTTTTTTAATCGCTCGGCCTTTTAACTTTGCTAACATCATTTAGTTAAATAATGTTCACTGCTTTTTTTCTTTTCTTTTTCGTTTTTTACATTTGGTAAAAAACGTGACGCGACAAGCCCTGTATGTTTTCATTTAAGAACATCCTCTCTTTAAGCGCACTACCAATTTTGGGTGTCGCTGGTGAAAATTTCTTCCTTACAGCACGGAAGCCAGCGACTTGTTGATCTCATTTTTCAACTATAGCTGATTTTATTTTCTCTACAACAACCGGATATATATTTACAGCTGGTTGTTAGACGTCTCCTCCAGACTGCCCCGCTCGCTCTTATTTTGTCCCGGCCATTTAAGAAAAAAGAAGGGAGCAACATGGCGAACTATTTTATACAAACTTTTCAAATTGTTTTTTCCAAATGGGCTTTTATAGTAATTTTCAATTTCTTTTTGAGATGCCAAGGTAAGAATAATATTTGTATGTTTTTGTTTGTGTTTTGTTTGTTTGTTTTTGTTTGTTTTTTGTTTGTTTTTTTGTTTGTTTTTTTTTTACGGAAATTTATCTCTGATCTTTATTTGTGGGTGTAGTAATTTTTGTTTATGTTTACTTTTACGTTTTTATTTACGCATTTTCATTTTTTTTTTTTCATTTTTTTGAAAACTTTCTTTTTTTTTTTAATTATTAAATTTAATTAAATTTTTTTAAATGAAACCACATTAAACAAAAGGGGGTTACTTATTATTTTATTCATTTATCTATTTTTTATTCATTTATTTTTAAAAAATTTTTCTTTTTGTGGAATATGTTTTACTTTTTCGAACACCGGACATACTCAGCATTACTTTTAAATTTCAGGTTATAAACAAAATCCCTTTAAAATGCAATTTAAAAAAAGTCTAATATCAGAGACAAAGAAAATTCATTTTAAAATCACCGCTTATTTCAATTTGTTTTGGTTTATCTTTGTTGCCTATTTTCTTACTTTCATTTTTGTTATTTTTATTTTTACCATTCTTCCTATTTTGAATTTAAAACGTGCACTTTTAGTAAATGATATAACATTCAACTAAGTTGTAAACAAAACCTTTTCTGGCGGCTTTCATAAACTTAAAAAAAAAAAATAATGGTACTAAAGCAGAATAGCGCGTAAGAGATAATTATCATTAGATTACGTATAAAAAGCATTACATTTCACGGAAATATCCAAAACCTTTGAGACGCAAAAGTTAGGATCAGTGTTAGGGTATTAGGTTTATTGTAAATTGGTCTAAAATCCGTTTTTGACAAAATGAATTTAGCCATCCCCCCATACAGAAAATAATTTACCAAAAATCAGGGAAGTATCGGATTTTAATGAAATTTTCAGTGTTGATTTATCAATGAATGAACTTTATAATGCATTATTTATTTTATTTCAAAACTTTCTCATTTTTTTTTTTCAGGTCACCCCCAAAATAAGAGGGGGGGGGCTTATTTGGGGGGTGTAAAATCTCAGCGAGTTGGTGCTTGTTTGATACTAACTACAGTATAGATAAAAGATTGAAGTTGTAAATAGAAAAACAAATTTTAAATATTTTATAAGTACCGAAAATCGGAAAATAAAATGTAAAAATAAATTTTTGGAGATTTCTTTTTTACTCATTTCGATAATTATTTAATTGGCTATCATTTTATAAAAGAAAAAATTATACATCGATATTTTTTCTGCTTAAAAAAGGTGGGGGTGGGGCTAAATTTTTAATAGTTTTTTCTTCAAAACGTATACTTTGTTTGACTAAAATAAGGTTTGCATTAAATAGATATTTATTTCTAGAATCTAAAAATATAACATTTTAAACTTAACATCAGAATATTTTTATTTTAAATGAATTTTATATATTAATTTTACATAACAAAAATATTTAATTAAAGTTTTGAAATAGAATAACTGATGCATTATATAATTCATTAATTGATAAATCAATACTGAAAATTTCATTAAAATCAGATAATTCCCTTATTTTTGGTAATTTGTAATCGCGAATGTTACATTAAATTTGTAAACAAGCCCTTTATACCATTTTAAAAAAGCCGAATGCGAACGAAATTGACCAAAACAAATCGTTTTAAAAGTATTAAAAATAAACTGCATATGTAATGATATTTTTCTTTTTTAATGATGGTCCTTATGTTACTAATTGTTTTAGACAAAAGTTTGACCTTAAATAATAGATTTAATTAATTTTAATTCGTTTTTAAAAAACTGTATCAGACGATTTTGGGGTATAGCTAGTTTATTGTTAGGCTACTTAGGGAGTTTCCGTAATCTAATGCAATTTATACGTAAAATGCGATTCTAATGATATTATTTTATTGCGCGCTATTCTGCATTTGTACCAAAATGTTTTTAAATGAAAATGCTAGTAAACAAGTGTTGTTCACTGTTCTCAGTTTATTTATTTATTTTTTTATTTTTTATTTTTTTTTTATTATTGTCGAAAATTCATAGACAGAAAATAAGAGAAAATTACGGGTAATGTAACACAATCCAGATAAGAGTAATTAACTTTTTTTAAATTTTCTTACTGAATATTTTACAATTCCTTCAACTTGCTACAATTCACCCAGAATTTATGTCTTTAAAATTTCCCTCCCACAACCAACACAGGACAGGCGACTGCCGATTTATAATTGCGAGGGGGTGGGACTAAAATGTAGCTGTTGAAAAAAGAAGAAAATAACTAAAATTTACTCTATCTATAAGTAAGTATAATACACACACACACACATTATTGCAGTAGAGTAAACATTTCCTCAGCGGAATATTCTGGACAAATACTCATGATTTCTCCCCGACCCCCCCCCAAAAAAAAACAAGCAAACAAACTATTCCCCCACCCAACCCATCTTTTAAATTCTTCTGTGTTTTTTTCTTTCGCTTGGGAAACAGTTATTTAAAAGAACACCAATATTCTCATCAGCTTTATTCCACGCTGATATGTGATTGATACTTACCTGAATTCTGAAACCTTACCAGATCGTTCTTTAGAACTTTGACGTAAAAAGAATAATATTAAATCGGCCACCTTTCGTTTTTAAAACCGAATACTTTTAGTTGGAAATGATCATTGTTTTTTTGTTTTTTTTTTTTTTTTTGTGTTTTTTTTTGTTTTTTTGGGGAGGGGGGGGTCTCTGAATTTTTTAGATGAGTTTTGATAATTAGTATTATTTGTATTATTCGGACTAATTTTAACCTTTAGTTGTGTTTTTAACCGTTTTTCATTGGACGTTATTTTCCTACAGAAAATTTATAGGAGAGATAGATATTTTCCGAGAATTTATTAACATAAAAAACACGGATTATTACACTTTTGATTATCCATACTTAAGAAAAGCATGCGTCGCCTGTAATATTGAAATGGAAAGCAGTTGTTTTTTTTTTGTACAATGTACATGTTTATTAATTCTGACTAGTCTTATCATTCATCTGTTCTTATTTTATCTATTTTTTCCTTAAACACAACTAACAGTTGGAAAGAGACAAAGGCAAAAAGTGGTTTTATGACTTAGGCTTTATAGTCGCCCGGCAAGGGGATATCTCCCTGGCTAGTAGGAGCGACCCGACCCAGTTAAGGCCAAAACTCGAAGGGCTGATATATTCTCTTGGAGAGGCGGAAGTCGGTTCCTTTTCTCGCACATGCGCGGAGGGTTCTTCTGGTGAAGGTCTATGGGAGTTTGTTTTTTTTTAAATTTTGTTTTAGTTTTATTTTAATCACCCCAGTACAAAGTTTTTGATAAACCCTGATTGTACACAAAAGTGAGAAGTCTCATTCTCAAAACCGTTTTTCAGATTGTAAAACATGTTCATTTTGAAAGCTGTAAGAAAAAATAACAATAGCGGCAGTACTCCTAGGTTTGACTGGAGTTAACCGCAAATGTGGCAGACGAGTTAAGAGTTAAGAAGTAAAACAACGACAAGATAAGAATAAAAGACTGTATTAAATATAAAGTTGCAAACTTTAGTCTCGTTTGCAGACAAATATATAATATGTATATAATGTATACAATATGTATATAATATTTATATAAATGTCACTTAGCTGTTTATCCTGGGATATGGGGTATTGACGGAGCCCCTTGCTACGGTCTTCTGTTTATAATTCGGATATATTTGGACTTCTGTTTGCGTCCGACTCCGATCTGTTGTAATATAGTAGGAGCGACCTTTGTACCGTCCGATCCCTTTCGTTGCTGTTGCAGAAGAGATGGAATGAGTCTGCACTTTGGATTTGGTGCCAAAGTATGCTGGCTCATGATTGGTTGGTTTGAAACAGAGGCTCGCAGACAAGGGACGATAACCCATACCCCAGAATTCTTAATAAAGCAACTGTTTAGAAATATTGATTTAAATAAATATTTACTTTTCTTATGCTAGATAGAAGATGAAGATGATAGAAACCGACATTAGAACAACTTAAGAAGAAGCAGTATAAAATAATTGGTATCCCAGTGGGAATGAAGGGGTTAATTTTTGTGGTTTGTAAGACACCATTTAGGAAAATACATTCTTGATTGTTCTCTTATGGAATTGGCCAATATATATGGAGGTGCATGGTATAATGGTTAGTCATAAAAAATGGTCTCATCAAGTTCAATTCCTGGATGGAGCTGTTTGTATTTGTCACATGACACTAATACCCTTAGGAAAGGTATGAATCCAATTCTCCTTCCAGCTATGGGTGAATAGCAGGGCAGACTGAGCTCTTTAACCATGGCTAGGTAACAAGTCTAGGAGAAGGAAAACTCAAACCTGTTAAACTCCGCTTAAAAATTGACCTTGCGTTGCATCCTGTTCGTGCGGAGGAGTTGGTAAATAAATATGTATGTATGTGTATATATATGAGTGAAATTTTGGAAGGTCAAGGTTATTGCTGTAAGATCTTCACTGCTGAAATCGATTATTAACCATTATCTATTAATTGTGATTACATTCACTGTTTGGTCTCTATTTGATAAATAATTACTTGGTGTTATTGATCCCTAATATTATTATTTTATTCTCCAACATATAAAATCAATATTATGAATGATTTTATATAGAAACCAATTAAAATAGGGAATAAGTGTAATCTTTTTATGTGTTCTTATTTAATTTCGTTAGTCTTTCTGATTTAATATATATTAAATACTAATGCATATTCTTGTCAGTTAGTTTAATCTGCATACAAACTTCAGTCAGTCCATTTTTGTAAATTCCAAATATCTCTAAAACTAACAATTAAAAATGGCAGAAAATGTTGTTCGATATTTTGCTATGGGTGGAAATTGGTGAGTCTAAATTTGACAAATATTGGTTGAGAATTTTTTTGAGTTTATTTGATTTGCATAATAACTTTGATCAATTGGCTGTTCATGTCAAGCCCTAGTACCTATACGATTGTCCCAACCCTATTGCCCTCATGGCAAGCCTCAAGCCTTTTTATCATATATATATATATATCTACCAACCCCTCCGCACGAGCAGAATGTGACACAAGGTCAATTTCTTAAGCGGAGTTTAACAGGTTTGAATTCAGAGTTTTCATTCTCCTAGACCGGTTGCCTAACCAAGGTTAAAGAGCCCGGTCTGCCCTACTATTTACCCATAGCTAGAGGGAGAGTAGAATTCATACCTTTCCCAAGGGTATTAGCAATAAGTGAAATGCAATTATCACATCCAGGATTTGAACTCGCTGCGATGAGCCCATTTCCCATGACTTTAACCATTACACCACGCACTCCCTTTTTATCATATATGTGCTAGAAAGCAGTGGCTGAGGGTTTTCATGTCCTGGGAATGACGTTAGATTCTATCTGATGCTGATATTCCAGTTTTAGAGATTTGGGGAATGTGAAGCACCCCTTCATCACCATTGCTCCCAAAACAGCAAGACAGCAAACATCGATGAATGTCAATGGGCGCAATTTTTTTTGTCCACATGGATTAATTCAATAACCCTGTTGAATTATATTTTGGTATAAGGCATAAACAGAATCACCACTTCTATACCAGCAGGAGTAGGAGCAGTTGCAGCAACTTCCAGTAGAAGTGACCCCTAAATGGGCAGGACAAAAAACATTTAAGATCAATCATTGTCTTGATAAGGGCTACTAGTAGGGGTGGGCAAATGAATATTTTTTTCCTAAAAATTGAGTAAGACAAGTGTTTTCTATGGCCATTTTTGCTGCTGATTACGATTCTGTTGAGATCATTGACCTAGGATTTCATTTTAGGTTGGTTCCGTGAGGATTTTCAAAATGGCAGCTGGAAATCCTTGTTTTTGTTAAAGAAAAGGACAATATACTGCTTAATAATGCTGTAATATTTCTAATCATAGGTTTTCTTAGTCACAGAATACAAAGATACATTCATTTTATTGATTTAACCAACTCTAATTTCTTTATCATGTAAAAAATGAAAATTATAAGAAGATTAGTAACGTTTTTGCCCAGAAATATTACCACATGAAGTTCGCAATAGTCAACTTCCACACATAAGAATTTTCCATATAAGTTAGTCACTTGACACAGATTTGTCCTGATTTGGTTACCAAATCTAGCAAACTGGGATTCACATCTTTGTGTGAGGTGCATACTGTTGTGCCTCTCTGTCATCATTATCCTCTTGCTAGAAGTGTTCTACCCCCAAAAGATTTTTCTTAACAGCATCAATAACTTTTTCCATCAACAACCAAGGAAAGACTGCTGATCTCTCTTGACTGGAGGCTTACTACACACTTGGGTTAACTGTGATTCAACAATGGCTATGAGAATCTCAACAAACCCACCCCCTGATTCATATTCAAGTTTTACTGCCACATAGCTGCTATCTGTATGTATATTTACCAACCCCTCTGCACGAGTAAGATGTGACACAAGGTCAATTTCTTTAGTGGTGTTTTTAGTAAAAAAAGAAAGGAAAGTCATCGGGGTGGCCTAAAGTCGGTATCAGCCAGACAGCAAGGGAGTCTATCCTCTTTTCACTAGTGCTAGACCAAGGAGATTGTTTTGGCATCTAAGGTGAAGCGCCACACCTACCATCAGCTCCTCACTTTACCACACATCACTGTGCTACTCATATGCTGAGTTGGCGAGTGCCCGTATCAAACCAGGTACTTTGGGGTTCCTAGTCGGAGTGGTGTTTAACAGGTTTAAATTCAGTTTTCTTTCCCCTAGACCGGTTACCAAGCCAAGGTTAAAGAGCCTAGTTTGCCCTACTATTTATCCACATATGGAGGAAGAGTATTTGGAGGAATACCTTTTTCCAAGAATATTAGTACTATGTGAAATGCAAACAGCCTCGTCCAGGATTTGAACTTGATTAACGAGTCCATTTCCTATGACTAACCATTACACCATGTGCCTCCATCAGCTGCTATTTGTATAAGGACAAAATGGATTATTAACAGGAAGGTTCAACCTCTACTGCCATACCAAACCTGCAAATTGACTACATCAATTCATCCCGTAGTAAGAGACGGGAGGGGGCATGTTGAGTAGACATGGACTGTCCCATTAAATAATGGGGTCTTCAATAAGAAGCACTAAACTATAAAAGTTACCTCATCTGATGTGATATAAGAGCGTAGCTTTTTAGAGGGCATGGAACTTATATTCACGTTTGATACTGAAAAGCAACTGGGTAATTCCATGTCAAATCATCCAGGTCATGTCATCCAGCCCCTTCAATTTTTCTGAAATTTTGTCCAAGTGTGGACTATGATAAAGTTAGCCAATTCCAAAGATTTGAGCTTCCAATTCCAAGAATTGGTGGAGTTATGTCAATTTTTAGCTCTTGAAATTTGAGAGGGAGGGGGCAAGAAAAATGGTGACATTTTGTAATCTATTTTTGTCAGTAAAATGAGTTCTAGAGCTTCCCCACTCTTAAAAATTGTTTTTTAATAGCATATTAGCCCAAGGAATCCAAAACTGCTGTTAAAAAGTTTTAGCTATCAATTTTAAGTTATTAATTATTTCTGATTTGCAAAATTTTAACTGATGTTGTAGCTTCAGTTCTGAGCAAAATCAAACTTTCCTTTTTGGTACAAATAATGTTCAATATATGTGAAATAATAATAGAAAAGAATTTTTGTCATAGATGCAGTACCACATCAGGTTATTGATCTTGCTAGGAAAAAATCAATAACTTAAAATTGTCAATAACTTAAAATTGGTTGACTTTAAAACTTTTTTGATAGCATTTTCATATTTCTTTGGCAAAAATGCTTTTATAAACCAATTTTTAGGAGTAGGGAAGCTCTAGATCTCATTTTACAGACAAAAATAGATTACAAAAAGTCGCCATTTTTGCCCCCCCCCCCAATTTGTTGAGCTAAAAGTCGACATAACTCGCCAATTTTTTAGAATTGGAAGCTCAAATTTTGGGGATCGTCTAATGTTAACATAGTCCAAACCTGGAAAAAATTCAGAAAAATTTGAAGAATAATATTTTATTGCCTGAACAAATGTAACAAGAAAATTGAGTTATAAGTGTATGAGGTAGCAGTGTAATGTTTAAAACAAAATTGATCTTTTTAGAAAATGAGATTAGGTAAAAAAAAAATGTCTGTGTCTTACATTTTCATTCTTCTAGAAATTGTGTCATTTTTGTTTCCAATTAAAGTGTGAAATTTCAAAAGTCGTCTGCAATTCAAACTACTTGACCTTTTAACCCAGTTTTTTATTTTTTCGTGTCAGAGGTGAAAGTAACAAATATTGTCATCTTCCTTTAAAAAAAAAAAAAAAAAAGAAAGTCAATTTCTAATGATATGCACTGCTTTTGCCTCCTAGTCTCCTCCATTGTCTCCTCCTTTTTGTTAATCTCTTTCCTTATGAGACAAATGAGAAAGTCTACTTGACTGATTGCCTAGAAAACAACTGAGACATTTACAACCAAGAAAAAGATAGAAATATAATCCTGTCTATTCTGATATGGGAATGTGACAAAAAACCCTCAAAAAATGAAAGTGTTAAATTCTACTTAACGGACCTAAATTCCACCATCATATGTCACCCCCGCTGAAAGAAAGAAAATACCAAAATTCAAGGAATTAACCGAATTTAATGAAATTTTTAGTGTTGATATATTAATGAATAAAAGATATAATGCACCAGTTATTTTATCTAAAAAAACTTTTACATTTTTTTCAGGTCAGTTAACTTTGAACCACGTATCTTTGAGAATCTGTGTTACGCCTCAAAGATATGTGGTTCAAAGTTAACTGACCTGAAAAAATGTAAAAGTTTTAAAATAAAATAACTGGGGCATATTTTTTATTCATTAATACATCAACACTGAAAATTTCATTAAATTCGGTTAATTCCCTGATTTTGGGGGTTTCTTTTTCTTTTGGCGGGATGACATGATGGTGGAATCTAGGTCTGTTAAGTAGGAATTAACCTGAAAGTGTATATTCCCATTTTTCATCTCTTCTATTTCTCTCAATTCTAATTCCACACGCATATATATATATACTAGACAAAACATGAGCCGTTGGGTCACCCATTAAGCTCTTGCTAGATGATTGCGATTAGGGAAAACAGTAGGATCTGCCAAAATATTGTCTGCTTTTCATTTTAAAGACGAATTAAAATTTATCAAACTGTTTATTTAAGGTCAAAAAAGTCGAAAAGTAGTAACATAATGAGCATCAGTAAAAAAGCAAAATAATATTACACATGTAATTTATTTTTGATACATTTAAAACGATTTTTTTGGTCAATTTCGATCAAGATGCCTGCCAAGACGCTACTTAAAATCTGATATACAAAATAAATTGTAACTTTTGCGATTAAAAAAAAATCACTGAAATACCTGAAGAAGACCAGAGGGCACATAGGCCGAAACGTTGTACAGATAACAATGAAGATGAGGACAAATGTCCGAATATACAAATAATACTGCAAAAATTATTTGCTTAGTTTTTATTTTCATTCTATTTTTTAAATTTTCAGTACTTATTTACTACTAATTCTATTGTCTTTGTGGTTTGTAATACAATATTTTGGAATTATTTGCATTTTTGAGATGAGGCTTGATGTGAATAATTTTAATGTTTCAGACTGTTGTCCCCATCTTTATTGTGGTATGTATAGGTATTTGCCTCATACCCCACTTGTATGGGCTGGGCATAAGGCCTCGTTTTAACGTGGGCCCACCCACAAGCCGAAGCTCATGGGTGGGAAAGAACAAAAATTGCGTCGATCCCTTCGGCATTCCCCCTCAAGGGGGCGCCTCAGGCGCTGGGCAATAAACCCAGCCCTGCCCCTTTAAGTCAAGGGGCAGGTATTGCCTGGGGCAATAGCCCCCTGGGATCGACGCTATTGTAAGGTCCAGTGGCCAAAGCTCACTGGACCCCCGGTCGAAACCGGAAGTCTATGTTGGACATCTATATTTATGGTGGTATGTATAAACACAATGTTTGGATGTTATATCCTACGACCTTCCTAAGGTGTTCCCTGTGGATCTGAGTATAGTAATTTTAGAAAAAATAAATGTTTATTCTTTTTTTTGGTTAAATTGAATTTGGTTAAATTAACGGATCTAAATTCCACCATCGTATGTCATCCCGCCAAAAGAAAAAAAAAAATACCAAAAATCAGGGAATTAACTGAATTTAATTACATTTTCAGTGTTGATATATTAATGAATAAAAGATATAATGCATTATTATGGCAAGCCCCAACTCCTTTTTATCATATGGGTGCTAGAAGGCGGTGGCTGCAGGTCTACATGTCCTGGGAATGACGTTAAACTCTATCTGATGGTGAGGTTCCAGTTTTGGAGGTTTGGGGAATATGGAGCACCCCTTCATCACCATTGCTCCCTGGTCCACTCTGACCCGGAGTGGTAGTACCTGTTAGGGTCCCATCTATGGGTTAAATAGAAAAATGTGTTTATAAAAAAAAAATTGTATTATCCATTAAGAATTGATTTATTTCAAAACTTTATTGGCATTAAAATACCCACTGAGGTTAATATGCCGTAAAACAAACCAAACCAAACCATATAATGCATTAGTACATTTGAGGCATAACACAGATTCTCAAAGATATGTGGTTCAAAGTTAACTGACCTGAAAAAATGTAAAAGTTTTTAAATAAAATAACTGGTGCATTATATCTTTTATTCATTAATATATTAACACTGAAAATTTCATTAAATTGTTATTGCCTGATTTTTGGTATTTTTTTTTTCTTTCAGCATCATTTATCGTTTTTATGATCATAAGCATCATTACTCTTTCCAGGTTGTCTTCTTCTTCTTTCTTCTTCTTCTTCTTCTTCTCCCTATGTCTTCTTCTTCCTCTTTCACTCCTATACCCTTCTTCTTATTCTTCTTCTTCTTCTTCTTCTTCTCCCTATTCTTCTTCCTTCCTCTTTCTCCTATACCCTTCTTCTTATTCTTCTTCTTCTTCTTCTTCTTCTTCTCCCTATTTCTCTTCCTTCCTCTTTCACTCCTATTCTTCTTCTTCTTCTCCCTATGTCTTCTTCCTTCCTCTTTCACTCCTATCCTTCTTCTTCTTCTTCTATTCCTTCTTCTCCCTATTCTTCTTCCTTCCTCTTTCACTCCTATACCCTTCTTCTTCTTCTTCTTCTTTCCCTATTCTTCCTTCCTCACTCCTATATCTTCTTCTTCTCCTATTCTTCTCCTATTTCTTCTTCCTTCCTCTTTCACTCCTATACCCTTCTTCTTCTTTCTTCTCCCTATTTCTTCTTCCTTCCTCTTTCACTCCTATACCTTCTTCTTCTTCTTCTTCTCCCTATTTCTTCTTCTTCTCTTTCACTCCTATATTCTTCTTCTTCTCCCTATTTCTTCTTCCTTCTCTTTCTTCTTCTTCTTCTTCTTCTTCTCCTATTTCTTCTTCCTTCCTCTTCACTCCTATACCTTCTTCTTCTTCTTCTTCTTCTCCCTATTCCTTCTTTCTCCTATCTTCTTCCTTCTCTTCATTCACTCCTATACTTCTTCTTCTTCTTCTCTAATCTTATTTCTTCTTCCTTCCTCTTTCACTCCTATACTTCTTCTTCTTCTTCTTCTCCCTATTCTTCTTCTTCCTCGATTCTTCTTCTTCTTCTTCTTCTCTTCTTCTTCTTTCTTTTCCTTATGTTGGTGGAATTTAGGTTTGTTAAATTCAATTTAACCCTTTTTTTTCTAAATGATCATGAGACATGTTGGAATAATAGGTGTGCTAAAAAATGCCATCAATTTTAATGAGATCTTAAGAAGTTCTTTGACACCTGTTTGATCAAATGTCAAACTATCAAAAATGATTTCCCAGGTTGAATCATTAATATACTTGCATACACAGGGAAAACCTGGAGAAGGCAGGAGGATACACTGGCTGAAACATTGTGTTTATACATACCACAATACAGATGAGGACAGCAGTCTGAAAAATCAAAATTATCAACATTTTGGAAGATAGATTTTTGAATGTTCCTCAGTTGAATGTGGTAAACAGGTTGGTTGTTTGGATTTTACGGCATATCAACCTATTTGGGTTATTTTATGCCAAAGACAAACCAAGGTAAACCCAAAACAAACCCAAGCTAACTCAATTCAACCCAAGTAGAAGACCATAGCCAGTTTAGGTTCATAAGAAGATATAAGATATAATAAAAAGTTATAAGAAGATATAATAGAAGCCAGTTTAGAAGTTATGACAAGATATAAGAAGATGAGTATATAAGAACAAGAATAAGAACTATGCAATGGATGCTGTCTAGAGAACTTGCCAAGGGAGATGACTCGTAGGGATGGATGGTGAGAGAAAGAAAGTCAAGGGAATCCATGTTGTTGGCACACTTTGATGATGATAAAATGAAATCTTTTTATTTCTCTGAATTTTTGCGATGAGACTTGATAATTAGTATTATTTGGATTATTCAGGCTATTGTCCTCATCTTTATTGTTATCTGTTCATTTCGGCTGATGTGCCCTCCGGCCTTCTTCAGGTATTTCTTGTTGGACTTGGGAACTTTCTCCAACTCGGGAAGCTTCTTTTCATAGTCGGGAACCTTCTTGTCATAATCAGGAGCCATCATGGACTTGGGAACCTTTTTTTTTTCGAACTCAGGAACCTTCTTGTCATAATCGGTAGTCATCATGGAACTTTGAACCTCACCCTTTATTCAGTCCACGAGGGGTATCCTGTTCTCATTCCGCTAACCATAGCTAGGGTACAGGTGTTAAACTGTGTTAATTATTATTCTATGCAGTCTAGAGATAACTGTCACTTAGAACTGTCTTAACCTGACCTCTTTATCCACTAGGCTATGTGTCCAATTGAAGATGAGGACAATAGTCCAAATAATGCAAATAATACTGAAATCTTTTTGTTTTTATTTTCCATGATTTTTCAATCTCCAATCTGACTTTCTTTTTTTCTTCTTCTTCTTCAGCCGCTTCTGTCAAGTTATGTACAAATCCTCCAACCATTGCGAATACATACACCAATGAAACTGTTGCCCCAATTGGAGGGTCAGTCAATTACACATGCAAACCTAATTATTATGCGTTTGGGGTCACAACTGCAATTTGTGTAGAAGAAAAAGGAAAGAAAAAATGGCTTGGACCAGACATGAAATGTGAAAGTAAGTTTTTTTTTTTTTTTTTTTTTCCCTAACTTCACAAGAAAGAAAAAAAACATAGGGTGAGTCAATTTTTTGCAATATTTGTATATGGGCATTTCGAACACAAGGGGTTCCGCTTAGGAACCTCAATGGTTCTGGGATCAATACCAGTTCTTGATAACTTGGCACATGGATAGCACAGCTTGGATCTGTGCGGTAAAAGTGGGGAGTCATTGGTGGGTGTGGCACTCCACCTCAGACACAAAAACATAAGTAGCATATCTTGGATCTGTAAGGTAAAAGTGGGGAGCTGATGGTAGGTGTAGCACTCCACCTCAAAAACAATCTCCCTAGTCTAGCACTAGTGAAAAGTGAATGTCCAGCTGATACTGACAATAGGCTACTCCACTGACTTTTCAAAATGAGTTCATTCAGGACAGTCGAACCATCAATGCCAACCCAAACTCCAATTTATGAACTAGTCTTAAGACCTTATTTTAAAATAGCCGACAATTTATGACCTAAAGTCTTAAGACTTTCCTCTAAAATAACCAACAATTTATATCCTAATGTCTTAAGACCTTACTCTAAAATAGCCGGTAATTTATGACCTAATGTCTTAAGACCTTCCTCTAAAATAGCAGACAATTTATGACCTAAAGTCTTAAGACCTTCCTCTAAAATAGCAGACAATTTATGACCTAAAGTCTTAAGACCTTCCTCTAAAATAGCAGACAATTACCTAACGCCTGGATTCAAAATCTATCTCTACACTAACCGTTTAAAAATTGATGGTACCTATCAATCTACAACACAGTTTCAGGGTTGGTTCGGAAATATCACAAGCAAGCCTATGGTAGCAAAAGAAAAATGAACAATTTGGATTTTCATTTATTTAAAAATAAACAAAGCTGGAAATGTTGAAGATAAGTCTTTCTTCGCTTGGTGAATTGAGGGCAGGCGTGGGGTTGAAAGTCTGTTTCTTCGTCAGCTGATTTGGTGACTTAAAGTCTGTTCTTGGCTGACAACTTGGTTCTGTGTTGCGTGGGGATGTGGCGTGAGTCGGAGGTCGGTAGCCCTTTGATCTTGCCCTGGAAGGAGTGATGTTATGTGCCAATGTTGATAGTCAACTGACTTAACCACTTTAAGTCAGCTGTTTTATACTTGTCAGTAGGCTCGAGAATGCTTTGAAAGGTTTTGGGGGGAAAATTTATGATTGATTGAAAAACATTGAATTGGGGATATTTTTAATTGTTTATAAATTTTGTTTTTCACCTGTAAGCTTGCATGGAGCCTATGTGCAGAACACTTCTTTTGTTCATTTCATTTAGAGCTACTGTCAGGTCAATATCCGTTTGATGTTACATTTCTCAGTAACTTTGGTTCTGTTCCAAAGTGTTTTGTTTCTCTTTTTAATTTGTTTTGTGGGTGAGTGGGTGTATTGGGTTAGTAAAGTAAATATTTTATTATTTTTGCTCAAAAAGCAAGATCTGGTGATATTTAATGTGTATATTTCTTTTCTTTTCTTGGAAAATTTTCAAGTTTTATAAATTGAAATGAAATGAGTAAGTTGATTTATATATTTTTTACTTTTTTATTTTTCAGAAATGTGTGGAAAACTACCTGTTACCAAAAAGTCCTACCCAACAATATCACAGAAGGCTTCTTATCCTCCTTTTACTGTGGTCACCTACAGGTGTAAGGATGGCCAGGTGACCCTTGGGAGTGCCACAGCCATTTGTCGAAGGGGCAGGTGGAAACCACCCAGCTTTTTGTGCATAAGTTAGTAATTTTACTTCGAGATGTTTGGATACCTAAAATCTTAAGACCTTACTCTAAAATAGCTGACAATTTATGACCTAAAGTCTCAAGACCTTATTCTAAAATAGTTCACAATTTTTGACCTAAAATCTTAAGACCTTATTCTAAAATAGTTCACAATTTGTGACCTAAAGTCTTAAGACCTTATTCTAAAATAGTTCACAATTTGTGACCTAAAATCTTAAGACCTTATTCTAAAATAGTTCACAATTTGTGACCTAAAGTCTTAAGACCTTATTCTAAAATAGCTCACAATTTGTGACCTAAAGTCTTAAGACCTTACTCTAAAATAGTCAACAATTTATGACCTAAATCTTAAGTACCTTATTCTAAAATAACCCGCAATTTATGACCACGGACAGAAAAGAAGAGTAAAGATTTAAACTTAGGCCAATAATTTTATTTATGTTAAGATCTGAAATGCTTTATAAAATACATGAAAGCCATTAATTTGATTTAATTGAATAATTTCTCTTCTACAGTCTTTTCTTTTCTTAAAAACATTTAAGCATTTTGAGAAAAATTTCAGCTTTTATTTTATTATCATTTTTTTTCTCTACCCAGGCTCTCCGGGTGAAGACTAACCTCCTCCTCCCTTTCTTCCCCTCCTTCTTCCTCTTTTACCCTGCTCCCTCCTCCATAGATGGAGCACAAGATTGAAACCAGAAACTTTTTGTGGCTATCTTAATTCAAATTGGCAATAAATCAATCAAGCTAACACTAAACATTAAAAGATAATTTCTGATTTTTTAAAATTTTAAATCCTTTTATTTAAAATCCTTTTTCAGAGCAGTTTGGTGTGCCCCCAGAAGTACTCTATGCAACATTTTATGCTTCCTCTTCTGAGAAAAAACAATTTCCTGAAATGAGCAAAGTCCAATACATATGTAGTAAATTGGCAATAAATCGATTGAGCTAACACTTTTTTTGATTGATAATTTCTGATTATTTTTTTTTTATATTTAATGTTTAAAATTATTAAAAGATAATTTCTAATTTTTGAAAAATATTTTTATTTAGTTTAAAATCCTTTTTTTTTTTTTTTTTTTTTTTTTTTTTTTTCTTTCAGAGCAATGTGGTGTGCCTCCAGAAGTACCCCATGCAACATTTTATGCCTCCTCTTCTGAGAAAAAGCAATTTCCTGAAATGAGCAAAGTCCAATACAAATGTAGTAAAGGTTACCAACAGTTTGGTCTTTCAGAATCTTGGTGTTTTCATGGAAAATGGAGAGGACCAGCAATGGAATGTAAAGGTAAGGAAAAAAAAACACTTTCTTTTTTTTTTTTTTTTTTCAACTCCAAATTTATGAAAATTAATTCAATAAATTAATGATTTTGTGACCATAAATATCTGATACTCAAAAAAATTTAAAGTCAAAAAATCTTAACTGCTTTCCTTCTGGTCCTGAGTTCAAGATTCCATCAATTCTATACAAATATAAAGGGTAGTTGTGTGTATGTATGTCTGTATGTATGTATGTGGAGAAAGGTAGACAAACACGGAATGTTGTACAAAATGGATGTTTATTGTGGGTAGTGATGTCGACGTTATAACGTTTCGGTCTGTTAGGACATTGGATTGAGTTCTTGCTTCAATAGTGAACATTTTCATACTGGTGAATTACGAGGTTGTGAATAGGGGAGGGGGTGGTCAATTGTTGGTGTTAGCAGGAGTTAGTAGTGGGAGTTCTTTTTTTTTTTTTTTCCTAGATTGTAGTGTAATGTTCTAATAGCGATATATGTTGTATAGCGGATCTTGTCAACGTGCCTCCAAATTCACAGCACTAAAAAGGTATTCGTTACGCGACAGTCGTAGTAGAGGGAGTTCTTTTTTTTTTTTTCCTAGATGGGGTGAGTAGCAGTAAGGTTCTGATAATGATGCCACAGGTGTTAGGTGTTGAGAGAGGTTGTAGTGTAACGTTCTAATAGCGATATATGTTGTATATAGCGGGTCTTGTCAACGTGCCTCCAAATTCACAGCAGTAAAAAGGTATTCGTTACGCGACGGTCGTCTTGTCAATAAAAAGGTACAACACGAGAAATATATCTTCACAAGCTGCTTAGCTTTTATTTCCAGGCTCGTCTCGTGGGTTGTTTCGGAGAGGAAGAAAAGCAGAGAGAGAGCACTGTTAAATTACTGTAATCCCACTCTAGGGACCAGAGGCCCATCCGTACCCTAGGCCTCGGAAAGCAAAAAGCCGGTACCGGTCAACACCCAAAACTTCTGGTTGGCTTTCACTTCCCCATTCGGGGGTCATGCCCCCGGTCAAATCATCATTCATCATTCCGCACTTTTTCAAAGCCTCCACCTTGTCTCATTTCTTCTTCCTCCTTTTCTAATAGTAGTCCTCCCAAAACTCAGGACCTTCATTATCTCGTTACAGTAGGTGGGTCATATGCACTGGGTTTGGTGAAGATGTAGTGAGTCATGTACAAATGGTAAATGGTAGAAGGAATTGTTATGAGTGTGTGTGTGTGTGTGTGTGTGTATGTTTGTATTTTTTTTTTTTTTTTTTTTTTTGCTAAGTATAGTCTTGCTGTCTTTTTGTATGTATGTATGTATGTATGTATGTATGTATGGGTGTAATAAAATGTGCCTTGGGCAATCTGTAACAAAGTCTGTAAGTCAGCTTCTGGTCTTAAGAGACATATGGTGGTGCATAAGCATGAAATTTTATCATCTGATACAACAGGAAGGACATCCCTCCTATGTCATATTTGCATCAAACTTTCTGGATCTGCAGCTGGTTTGATGAGTCATTTGAGGGCTCATGAGAGGAAAGGTTCTGGTGGTACGGTTATAGGATTGTGAGAGACAACAGTGATCTGTAAAAATTATGCTATTGTTATGAGTGTATGTCCAGAGGAAACTATGAAAATATAATGAATATCAACAAAGTAAATATATATATATATATACACATTCACTATCACCAGAGCTTGCTTTTTGTGCAAAAATGATAAAGATTTTATTATTGATATCTGGAAAGATATTTAAAAATTAGGATTTGAATAGTAAGAGAAGTGAAAGTCATTGGTGGCATTTTTGATTAAAACATAAATCAATTATGTAAAACCAAAACAATCAATGGATCTGCGAGACTAACTTTTTATTATCCCCCTCTCTACCCAGGCAATGCCGGGTAGCAGCTTCTAGTACAAATATAGAGAGTAGTTGGATGCCTGGTTAGGGGAGGGTATATGTATTTCAACCTGATTCCTTTTTGAAAATCCTTCTCATGTATTTTTTTCTGTTTTTTTTTTTTTCCTTTTCTTTAGTGAATCGTGAAAAGTTGAATGAATTGTGCGGAGAACCTGGTCATATTGAGAACGGACATGCACGGGTAGAGAATTCCCCAGTACGTCATATCATTTACTCTTGTGTCGATGGAATGAAATTAGTCGGCTCGGAAGTCCAATCATGTAAACCGAATGGAACATGGGATCATGAAACACCCACCTGCGTATGTACGTGTTATACTTTACGTTTCTGTTTAAGGTTAATACTTGACATTGATCTTATATCATTGAAATGTCTTTTTCAAAACTTTTGACAATACCTTTTTTCTTTTTTTAAATTTGAAAAGGAAATTGTAAAATACAAAAGGCTCGCTGAAAAAAAGTGGAACTCAAAAAAAGGAAATATTATGTCTTACAGTCAAGTATGGTGAAAGCAGCGTTTCCCGCTTGATTACTGAAGTTAAGCAACGACAAGCCTGTTTAATACTTAGACGGGTGACCATTTAAGCAACAACATTGGTTGGTTGGCATCCTTCCATTTGCGAAAGACGATGGAGTTGTGTCCAAAAGTTTGGGGTTTTTTTTGGGGTTTTTTTTTTTTTTTTTTTTAACTACATAGCCTGGGCAGTTTGATATGGAGGATGTGCTGTTGCCCAAGCAGCAAATCGATGAAGTTGTGTCCAAAAGTTTATTTGTTTTTTTTTGGGGGGGGGTAACTACATAGCCTGGGTGGTTTGATATGGAGGATGTACTGTTGCCCAAGCAGCAAATCGATGGAGTTGTGTCCAAAAGTTTGTTTGGGTTTTTTTTGGGTTTTTTTAACTACATAGCCTGGGTGGTTTGATATGGAGGATATGCTGTTGCCCAAGCAGCAAATCGATGGAGTTGTCCAAAAGTTTATTTTTTTTTTTTTTTTGTGGGGGGTAACTACATAGCCTGGGTGGTTTGATATGGAGGATGTGCTGTTGCCCAAGCAGCAAATCGATGGAGTTGTGTCCAAGTTTGTTTTTTGTTTTTTTGTTTTTTTTTAACTACATAGCCTGGGCGGTTTGATATGGAGGATATGCTGTTGCCCAAGCAGCAAATCCCCCCCCCTCTCCACACTGCCGCTTTGGTCCAAAGGAAAGGTAAGAAACCAATGCAGTTTGGCAATGGCAGTGTCGCAGGAGTTGCTGTGTAGCGTTGAAGTTCAGCATTACTCCATCTTAGGGACTCTGGCTCCGAATTTGTTTTTTGGGGTTTACTCTCCTTTTGATTTTTGCTTTGGCATTAAATAATCCGAAAAGGGTTGATATGTCGTAAAACCAACCAATCAACCATCACGTTATAAGTGCGTTACTTTATGGTGAAACACTCCTCCTCCTATTCCCAAAATGTATCTTAATGGAGTGGGGGTAAGAAGTTTTGCAGTATTTTGGGATGTACTAGTTTATAGCGTGTTTATCGCGTGACCTAAGATGAAATGCAAAAATGTAAATCCTGATTATCTGGTGTTGCTTTTCCACCAAATTCATATTTCTTATGAGTGCCGTCACCTCAGCTAAATAATGGACCATTCTGTTTTTTTTTTTATTAGGAAGAAAGGGAAGAAAAGGGACATGCTACACAGAAAAATATAATAAGAAAGAAAGAGATTAGTGGAAAGATAGACAGATGAGTGATAACGCTAATCTGTTTCACTTGAACATAATGAAAAATGAAAAGAAAGAAAGGAAAAAAAGTGAGAGAGAATTAAATGATGATTATTATACTTTTTACATATTGAAGTATATGCAATAGCTCTTAAGTAAATAAATCAAATGTAATAATTAAATTCTCATACTGTGCTCGTAATAACTAATATTGGACAATTTTCTCTCGAATGGAAAAACAAGATCTTAAAAATGTAGCTCAAGTACAATAGTGTTATTAGATATAGCAGTTATTTTTTTAAAAAAGAAAAAAACACCATTGATGTTAAGTGTTGACTTGAAAAAAATTTTTTTTTCTGATAAATGAACTGGGTTTTTTTTTCTGATAAAAAGAACTGGGTTTTTTTTTTTTTTCTGATAAAAAAACTGTTTTTTTTTTGTTTTTTTTCTGATAAAAAAAAACTGGGTTTTTTTCTGATAAAAAAAAAACTGGGTTTGTTTTCTGATAAAAAAAACTGTTTTTTTTTTTTGTTTTTTTTTTTTTCTGATAAAAACACTGGGTTTTTTTCTGATAAAAAAAAACTGGGTTTTTTTCTGATAAAAAGAACTGTTTTTTTTGGGTTTTTTTCTGATAAAAAGAACTGTTTTTTTTTTTTTTTTTTGGGGGGGGGGGGGGTTCTGATAAAAAGAACTGTTTTTTTTTTTTGTTTTTTTTCTGATAAAAGAACTGTTTTTTTTGGGGGGGGTTCTGATAAAAGAACTGTTTTTTTTGTTGTTTTTTTTCTGATAAAAAGAACAAACTTGAAAGAAAAAGTTGAAAGAATAAAAAAGAAAATAACTCTTGAAATTTAAAGTACAGTTTTATGCTTCTTAGTTTTTTTACAAGACATCAGACACACCTTTCTTAGACATCAGACACACCCTTCTTAACCAAAAAAAAAAAAACTTTACTCCACAATATAAGGCTAATGGTATGTAAGCTAAATGCACAATAGACAAAATGCCAAATTTATTCACCTAGGAATCGCAAGGTTCCCAGTTCAATACTGGTCCTTGCCAACTCAGCTCATGAGCTTGGGTAATCTTATCTGTGTGGTAAAGTGGAGAGCTGACTCCACCTCAGCTAAAACAATCTCCCTGGTCTAGCACTAGTTAAAAGGAGATCATCTACATGTAATTTACATGTCACTGTTACATTCCTGGCTCTCCCTCACTCTCTCTATTGTTGAACAATGTAAAGTTTTTAAATGCCACCTTGGCCAGTTGAAAAGGGCTTAAAGAAAGTCCTGTGTTATGGAATCCTTTGGTAAGCGTATAAGTCCTATCCTACGTATTGATAAAGGTCCAGTGATTTAATCCTATGTCCGTCGTCAATGGATGTCAACGTAATTATAGCCAGTAGGGTCAGTTAAGTATAGTATCAACCTCAGAGTACTGCCAGTGATTGGCCAAGAGTTAGATTACATGATTCTGGCCTAGTCTATAAGTAGGAGCGACGATCTAGCACACACCTTATATATAAGAAAAGTCAACAATCATAATCATGATAATTTTTCAAGGGAAATAACTATGGTCGATTACTGTTATATATACCCTTTTACATATCGGGTATATAATAGGGAGAGGAGAGAGGACATGCTAGCAGATCCTTCCCAATTGGAAGAAATTAGTGCAGCACAATCTTCCTAACATTCTATCCCCAATATTGAAGTTTGTTCTCCACTAAAACTAAACTGAGTTTAGTAAATATCTATACAGATATAAAAAAAAGGGAAAGTTTAAAGAAACCATAGAAAGGTGAAAAGTAAGAAAATGAAGAACAAAGCCTTCATCAGATGATGACTCTGGGTTCAGACATGGTTTTAGGGTCAAAGCATCATTACCATCAACCCAGAGCACCTCAGCAGTATCTCACGATACTACCAGACTTTGTCGGTTTGATAGCATAATTTTTATTTATCAATCTAAAGTTAAATTAAGTTATATATAAAATATATTAAAATTTAAAAACTTTAAAATTTAATAAAATATACTTATAAATATATATTTCCACATATAAATATTATATAATGTATAATAATATTATTAACAGTCAAAATCTAACTAACTAAACTTAATTTCAGTTCTCACGCTCACCTTCAGCCAATCAGCAATCGGCTTCCAGGTCAAAGGTGAACTGCCTTTGTCAGTAACTTTTACAACTTACTATAACAGTCAATGGTAACTTTCCATTTCCCATACCATTATTTGATTTTAACAACACTTACAGACATAATTTGTAGGCTACCCATGAATTATGTAACATTACTTGACTTTATTCATTTGCAATTATGATATAAATTCTATGAAACATTAAAATCTTTCTTTCAGTAAAATCCAATTATTGTGGTCTTCCCCCGAACGTTCAAGATGCAAGACACAACGCATCATTAACACGACCAGCCTACGCAGATGGTGATGTGTTGGCCTACACTTGTATTCCTGGTTTCTTTCATTTGGGTCATCATTTGGCAAAATGCAACGGACAAAATGCATCTTGGACAGGATTGGAAATGACGTGCAGACGTAAGTATCATTAGAAAAAAAAAATAGACAATTGGTGTGTCCATGGGTAGTAGTCCATAGGAGAACATTGCTTATGAGTTTGTTCTTACTTATCCAGCAGTGCCCAGCATGTCTTACTTGGATGGCTTGTGAGATGGGGGTAAGTGGCCGTACAGCTGCTGTTTGGTAGGGTGCTGCTTCTTCCATGATTTGTTCAAAATAGCACATAGCATTCTTATGTAGTTCTCATTATTAAGGTATGATCATTATTCTTATTTCAAACTATTTTTAATTAATTTCTCTGAATTTTTTATATGAGGCTTGATAATTAGTATTATTTGTATTATTCGGACTATTGTCCTCATCTTCATTGTTATCTGTACAATCCGTACAACGTTTTGGTGGATGTGCCCTCTGGCCTTCTTCAGGTATTTCTTGTCGGACTTGAAACCTTCTCGGACTTGGGAACCATCTTGGACTTGGGAACCTTCTTTTCGAACTCAGGAACCTTCTTGTCGTAATCAGGAGCCATCACGGAACTTTGAACCTAACCCTTTATTAAGAAGGCTGGAGGGCACATTGGCCGAAACATTGTACAGATAACAATGAAGATGAGGACAATAGTCCGAATAATCCAAATAATACTAATTAGCAAGCCTCATATAAAAAATTCAGAGAAATAGATCCAGTGTACATCTTTTACATCTTTTCAGTAAACATCTTTTATGTGACACAAGGTCAGTTTTTAAGAGTTATTATTATTTTAGGGGCCAGGTTAGCTCGGTCAGTAGAGCATTCGGGTAGAAACCACAAGGTTCCTAGTTCGATACCGGCCCTCACCTACTCAGCATATGAGTAGCACAGGGATCTGTGCAGTAAAGTAAGGAGCTGATGGTAGGTGGCACCCCACCTAAGATGTAAAAACAATCTCCTTGGTCTAGTGCTAGTGAAAAGGGGATAGACTCCCTTGCTGATTGGCTGATACCAACTTTAGGCCACCCTGATGACTTTACTTTTATTATTATTTATTGAATGTCCCTCGTATTATGTTTTATTATTTTCCATTATATGTGGAGAAAGTAGACAAACACGGGATGCTATGGAAACTGGATGTTTATTGTCGACGATGCAACGTTTTGGCCATTTATAGACCATCATCAGGACCAAAAGCCCAGTTCTAGCTTCAATGAAAGACATTGTCAGAATGGTGAAAAAACAGTAGGTTGTCAGTAGGGGCTGGGGTGGCTGGGTAGTGGATTTTCTTCCCTCTAAATGGGGAGTGTTATATGGAGATGCAGGTGTTTGGTCAGAATGTTTGGATGATGAGGGATGGGTCAAATGTGAAAAAGTATGTGTATATGTGTTTGGGAGCTGGATTTGTCATTAGTTGTATATGTGTGAGTTTTAAAACATTCTATAAAATAAGCACAGATTTGTTACATGCAGTATTTTAATGTTTTTTAAGACCAAGTGAGGGTATCTTGTTACTTAAAAACTTGATGTAATAGAACACTGATGTCAATTTGAGATTCAGTGTCCAAAAGTTAGTCTAAAACAATTGTCAGATCTAATTCAACAAAAATTGTATTGCCCAGTGTAATATTTTATTATTTTCCATTATATTGTAAATTTAAAAAAATAAAATAAAACAAATTTGTTAGATACTATATTTTTATGGTTTTTGAGAAAATTGAGAGTATCCTGTAGCTCAAAAAATAAAACCTTACAGACAAGCAATTTCTTTTACTATTTTTCATGGTTAATTTTTTGAAATGTTATATGAAATAAACACAAATTTGTTACATGCAGTATTTTAATGGTTTTTAAGACCAAGCGAGGGTATCTTGTTACTTAAAAAGTTGATGTGATATAGAAAAGCTGGGGTCATTTTTGGATTCAGATATTAAAATATGGTCAATAATATGTGTCTGGTTCAACTCAACAAAAATTATGTTGTGATATTTACTGAAATGCAATACAACAGTTTAGAAGCATTTAAAAAAAAAAAAGTTGATGTAATATAGAAAAACTGGGGTCATTTTTGGATTCAGAGGTTAAAATATGGTCAATAATATGTGTCTGGTTCAACTCAACAAAAATTGTGTTGTGATATTTACTGAAATGCAATACAACAGTTTAGAAGCATTTAAAAAAAAAAAAATCTTTTGAACAAATTCTATCAATAAAAATCAATAAGACATTGTTCATAATAGCAAATATTTCTAATAACTGAGTAGAAAAAAAAAAGAAAGTTGAATAGACTCACCTTATCAACTCCCAACTTGGTAACAGGAACAAACTTTGGTTACTTAGAAGCGTCTCGTCTCTTTGTAAAACAAATGTCAGCAATGCTCTTCCGTACATTCTAAGGATCACACATTACTATTCAACAACAAAAATTACAAATTCTTTTAAAAATATTAATCGAGCTCGTATCGGACCAATGTTTAGTGCACCTAAATTATAAAATTCATATTTTTAAATATCCGTGAAAAATTCGATTTTTTTTGACGCAGGAAAAAAAAAAATATTTAATTTATTTCACGCAGAAAATAAAAATATTTAATCACACAAAAGATTGAAAATCTCTTAAAAATTAATTTCTTAAAAAAAATTTTTTTTTGTTGACAATTTAATAGAATATAGTACATACCAATTATAAAAGCAAAAAAAAGTTTTGAAATATTAATATTATGACTTTTTTTTGCACTTTTTATTTCCGATTTCATTAATTTTTCCTCAAAAAACTAGACTTCGTACATTCATACAATTTCATTGATATAGTTATTCAGACTCTTATCTTTATAGAAAAAAAGAAAAAAGAAGTTTGAAGTTTTGTATATGCTTTGTATATATTCATGCTCTAATTGAACTTTACTCTTTTTAATGGTATACAACCTGAAATAAAACATCAAGTTCATAAAAAAATATATGATCACAACATCATTAGATAAAACTAAATTAAATGGATTTAATAAAGAATCAATATTTCATATAGCATTTCCTACACGGCCATTTAAGTTTGATATTTTAACTGCCAGATATCCATTTGAAAATGTGATTAATTTTGGTTTGGGCTAGATGAGTGGTTGGAGAGGCCCAACTCAATCAATCGTCTAGTCATGTGAAGCCCTTGCATCTATATGATTGTCGTGACCATATTCTTCGAATTGTCCTTTTTATCGTGTAAGTGCTAGTAGGCAGTGGCTGAGGGTCAACCACCAGTTTATTCATTCTTCTAATTTGTTAATAAACATGAAGTCAATGAAAATTATTTCTACCAGTTTATAAAAACCAAACGAATATTTACCTTCAAACTATTTGTTTAAAAATCGTACTTAAAAAAATTGGGTAATCTGAACATTAGCTACATAAATGAGAGTAACTTCCCCTTGTTTGTTTCACTTTGAGGAAGCCTTATGTTTTGGTCGGCCATTTTCATTTCACCATAAATTTATACTGAAAATACAAATTTGTTTGAATCAATGCAACTGGCTTGGGTGGCTGGTCTGAGAGGGCCCCATCTGATCAATCAGCTGATCATGTTAAGCCCTTGCATCTATATGATTAAGTTCTGACTAAGTTTTTACTAATTTATAAAACCAAACCAAAATATTTACATTTACAGATTAATAACACCAAGTAATTATTTATTAAACCTGGTTTTGTTAAAACCAGTATGCAAATCAACCACACCATATATTGTATAAACCTTTATTTCATATATAAGACACATTGCTATATTTTAAATGCACTAATAACATGGGCCTTTCGGGGCCTGTGTCTATTAATGAAATTAACGGCATTGATCCCATTAATTGATCCCAGGGGGCTATCCCCCCAGGCAACACCTGCTTTCTTGATTTAAAGGGACAGGGCTGGGTTATTGCCCAGTGCCTGAGGTGCCCTCCTTGAGGGGGAATGCCAATGGGATCAATACATTTTTTGCACCTACCACCCATGAGTCTTGGCTCGTGAGTGGGCCCACATAAAAATATCCTTGTGTCATGCCCTCATAAGTGGGATGAGAGGCAAATACCCTGATAACATGGGCCTTTCAAGGCCTGTGTTTGTTAATGTAAATTAACAGTATTGATCCCAGGTGGCTATCCCCCCCAGGCAACACCTGCCCCCTTGATTTAAAGGGGCAGGGCAGGATTTATTGCCCAGTGCCTGAGTCGCCCCCCCCCCAAGGGGGATTGCCGATGGGATCAATGCATTTTTTTGCACCCGTCACCCATGAGTCATGACTTGTGAGTGGCCCCACATTAATAGAGCCTTGTGCCTAACCTGTACATGTAGGGTATGTGGTAAATACTGCACTAATAATATGGGCTGTTTTGAGGCAAATCTAACTTAAATTTTCATAGAAACATCTTATTATAATGGAGATTGTGGGTTTGTCTGTCTGTAACCGAAACTATATTACTATACAAGTCACAATTCCTTTCGTTATTTGCATCATATTCTCCATGATTTTATTTTTATTTAAACCTCAATTATTAATAAAATAGTTTTACATTATTTATACTATTAACCATATCTACATACTAATAACATGCAAGTGTATTTATATATACAACAAAATAGCGGTTTACAGTGTGAACGGGAAGGCTAATTTGCATATTGATCTTAAAAAAATGATTTTAATAAATATATGCTTAGTATTATTGATTTCTAATTGTTTGGTTTTATCTTATTGAATATGAGCAAAAATCTCTTCAATAAATCTTAAAAGAAATCCCTTAACAAGAAGAAATAACTGTAATATAATTCTTTATTTCCTATTTTAACTAAACAGTTTAATTAGGAAAATTTACCGATGAAAGACGGGAGTAACGGAAAATGATGGAAGAGTTAGTTTCAAAGTTGTTCTATTTTTCAATCATACCCCCTCTGTTCAAAATCTTTTTATCTACATTCTTATTCAGTTTCATAAGCCTTTCTAATTTAATATGATATTTTATTATAAAATTTAACTAAAATACTTGCACCCGGAGGGTGCATATATTTGCTAGTTGTTAATAAATAAGATTTATTCTATGTATTAATTATTTAATTAATGATTTTGACTATATATTAGATACTCATTGATAAACTTACACAATTCCTGTGATATATAAAGACACATTGCAGGATTTTAAATGCACTAATAACATGGGCTGTTTTGAGGCAAATCTAACTCAGATTTTCAGAGACATTGTTAATAAATAAGATTTATTCTAATAATTAATGATTTTGATTATAAATTCAATACTCATTGATAAAATTACGCAAATTCCTGAGGCTATTGTGATGTAAGCAGTGACGTAGTTTCAGTTATAGACACAGGATCTCCATTATAATAAGATTTGGTTATAAACAAGTCACAAAAAAAAAAAATAACAACATAATTTTTTATGTTTTCTTATTTTTTTTTTCACTCTTTGTTTTTTTTTTTTTTTTTTTTTTGTCTTTTTGTTTCTTTCTTTTCTTTGTAGCCATGCGTTGTAATCCGCCTGGTCAGATCCGTAATGGACTTGTGGAAGGGAGTGAATTTACATACAGATCCAAGATCCATTTCCGATGTAATGTTGGACACACACTGATCGGCCCTGAAACATTAGTGTGCCAAGAAAATGGTGAATGGGATGGACCTATATCATCTTGTGAACGTAAGTTAATTATTTATTTATTTGTCTGTTATGTGGACAGAGTGCAACACCTGCAAGCCCTTGATATTCATTCTGGTGTTAGATTAAAATTGCAAAATCATTGGAATGCACTCATTAATAACAAACTTCAAAACATTAAACCTACCATTGGAGAATGGAACTTATAATACAACAAAAATAGAAGAGAACAGGTTGTGCTGACCCGCCTCCACATAGGCCACACCTACATCACCCATCATCATTTACTAGAGGGCACAGAATCCCCAATATGTACTACATGCCAAGAGAGATTTACAGTGAAACATATACTGCTAGAGTGTATAGACTTTGATATAGTGTGAAAAAAATACTACCAAGCAAGTAATTTGAAAAAAAAAAAACTTTTCACAAAATAAGACCATCCAGGATTTTACATTTCTTAAAAGAAGTGGGATTGTACTCAAAAATATGAACAATTAAACAATAGTTAAAATCTATACATATATACATTTGTTTTCTACCAAACTACCACTATAAATCCAAAAATTAGTCTGCATTAAATGACCCACTGAGGTTGACATACCGTAAACCAAACCAAACCAAACAAACTGTTGTTAGACTTTCATAATCCAAGAAAATTAATTCATGTTGTACAATTGTTGTGTTACTGTTTTTATAAAGCTTTTAAAGAATATGGATATAAGTAGGTGCCATCATCATCAATATCATCATGTCGTGCTAGCTGCATGAATATCCATGATAATCTCTCGCCAACTGTCCCTATCATTCATTGGCCCTGGGAGGTCCTCTGCACAGCATCCAGTATCCGTAGAGAGCTGGTCAATATACATATTTGCTGGACAGCCCAAAATGTAAAAGTTTTTAAATAAAATAACTGGTGCATTATATCTTTTATTTATTAATATATCAACACTGAAAATTTCATTAAATTCAGTTAATTCCTTGATTTTAGTATTTTTTTTTTTTTTCTTTCGTCGGGGTGATATACGATGGTGGAATTTATATCTGTTAAGTAGGATTTAACCGCTTAATGTATATCTATAAATATAAATTATTTTTACTAGTAGAAAATAAAAAAAACATAGAATTTTGAAACATATTGCCTGAGGGGTAAAAAATTCAATGTCAGGGAGTTTGTACCCTAAGTAAGTAAAATCATCAAATTCATTAAAGGATTAAAAAATAAAACAATTTGAAATGTAAACTTTAAATATGTATTAAAATAAAACAAACTATATATAGATATATAATACCAGTCATGTATTTATTAAAACTTGTTTTAAAAAACAATGAGGACTGTCTAATATTGCATGCTCAAATTTTATTCTATGTTGTGACGATTTTGGGTAATGTGACGTAAGCAGTGACGTAATTTTTGTTACAGACAAAACCGGAAGCGAATCTCCATTATTAATAGATAAGAATTAAATGGTTTGAATGTTCTTGGGGTTTTTTTTCTTTTTTTTTTCTTTTTTTACTATTTCAAATTTTGTTTCTTTTTTCAGCTCTTCGATGTCCTCAATTGCCCAAACCCGAAAATGGCGCCACATTTGGCAAGAATATTTATGGTTACAGCATTAAATATATTTGTTATGATGGTTATATGATTGTGGGATCAAATGAACGAAAGTGTTTAGAAAACCAAACTTGGACAGGAACTGAACCCCGATGTGAACGTAAGTAGACAAATAAAAAATAAAAAAATATATTTACCAACCCTTCCAAACGAGCAGGATGTGACACAAGGTTAATTTCTTAAGCAGAGTTTAACAGGTTTGAATTCAGAGTTTTCCTTCTCTTAGACAGGTTACTTAGCCATGATTAAAGAGCCTAGTCTGCCCTGCAATTTACCCATACCTGGAGGGAGAATTGGATTCATACCTTTCCCAAGGATATTAGTGTTATGTGAAATGCAAACAGCTTCATCTAGGATTTGAACTCTGGTCGATGAGTTCATTTCTCACGACTCTAACCATTAGACCACACGCCTCCATAAATAATTTTTTTTTTAAATAAAAAAAATAAAAAAATAGATAAATAGAAAAAAAAAATAAATAAAATATATTTTCCTCATTTGTATGCAATCCATTCTGAATACCAATTCTGATATTAAAATATTTTACCATTTATCATCTTTTTTTTTTTTTTTTTTTTTTTTTTTTAATTTAGATTTATATTATTTGAATTTCTTAGATTATTAATTATTCATTTTTCTTCACTTTTATTTAGATAAATAAAATGAAATTTTGTCTAAGGGAACATTTATTCATCGAGGATAAAAAAAAATTGGAATTTGGAATAAAAATAGGATTAGATTGATTTCATACATTACTATGCCAAAGTTTGGCATAGTAGTGTATGTGTGTATACATATCTGTGTATATATATATATATATATCTAATCTATAAAAGAGAGATTTTGGTATGTACGTGTCGACGTATAACTCCAAAACGGGAGGTCACTCAGATTTAAAATCTTGCATACACATTGATATCGTTCTAACTAAGAAACACTCCAAATTTGGTTATTGATTTTTACTGATTAAGGGATATATTAAATTAATTAATCAAACAAAAATCAAACGATTTTTCGAAAGCCATAGCATAGCTGCTGCTGCTGCTAATGCTTGGTATATCAGCAGGAGCTCGGCTGACTGTTTTACCAGCAGAAAGAAAGAAAGAAAGAAACAACGAAAATGTTAGCGACTCGCCTAAAACAGTCAGGCGAGTCGCTAACATTTTCAGCAGCAGAAAGAAAGAAAGAAAGAAACAATGAAAATGTTAGCGACAAACTTGAACTATGACTAAATTTTAACGTAAAATAAATTCGTTTTTTTTTTAATAATCTTTCTAAATATTATTTATATTTATCGTATGTTTTTGAAACTAACCTTTATTTTACAATGTACACTCACTTAAATTAAATTGTTGTCATGCACAAAAAATTGTAGAAAAATGAAAATTGTTTCAAAAACACAAGTTTACGGTTACATTTTTAAAAAATAAGATTTTAAATGTCAATAAAATCAGTCACCAGTATAGGGTTGTATAAATGTAAATTTTAAAAAAAATGATAAAACGAGTTGTTTAGTAATTAATACTAATGGTTTTAAAAAAAGTCTTAATAGTTTAGAGAACTAATGAAAACGTTTTAAAATGTAAGCAAAAATAGATATTGCATTCTTTTTATCGTTAAGAACTAGATTTGAATTGTCATGTAGAAAAAATTCAAAGAAATAAATTACAATGTACTTCTAACTTATCAAGCAATTAAAAACTGAATTTAAAATTGTCCCCAAATACTATTATTATTTTCAAACTGGAGTTTCAGTGAAACTTTTCATGAAAAGAAGAGAAAATAATCTTGCTCAAATTTGTACGGGTCTTTATCAATTGAATTATTTTTTATAGCGAATTATAAAAAAAATTATTTTGCTTCGGACAGCAAAAGTATGTTTTAAGGAAAAATCAAATCTTATTCATATCGCAATCTTTTTATTCCTGTCTTTAAAATATTAATTTAGTTAGAAATGAAATGAAATAATCTATCTTCCAAATATTTATTTGGTAAGAAAGAGCGAAGTAAAGTAAAAAAAAAGAAAAAAGTAAGCGCTTATTGTTTATTTAATAAATATAATCTAACTCAACTTTGTATATATACGAAAAAATTAAAAACCAAGGAATTTTAGAAAGAAAAGCCTTTTACAAAAATAGGTAGTTAAATTATAACTACTTATTTCGTAACTAAGTAAGTAAACATAGTTGTATATTCGTATTGTAATAAAACAAAAAAGATATATAATAAAAATACGATGTCGTTAACATTTCATATATAAACAAAACAGTGTATGATATGTTCTTACCTTAAACATAAAATAAAAATGATTCTAATGTACGTAACTTGAATGAGAAAATTTGTTCTTTAATTTATCATAATTCTAATGATAAATAAATAGGCAGATTTTTTTTTTTGCCTATTTTTTATTTTTTATTTTTAGTCCGGTCATGGACCGGGTACTTTAGCTAGTATATATATATATATATATATATATATGTATATATATATATATACACTACTATGCCAAAGTTTCTGTCTAAGCATTATGGCTAATTTGTTTTTAACGATATTGACTTGACCTTCAAATTCCGTTTTGTCATCAAAGGACAAGGGAATATTCAAATTCTGGCCAATTGTCAGATAAATGCTGACAGGAAGCACAAAAATTTATTTTATTTTATAAATGATGGAACCATCCATTGAGGTCAGATACAGGTTTTTTTCATATGGATATTCATGGTAAATAATTAAAAAGGATTCTACATTTTTGCAGGCAAATGGTGTAATGGTTATTGTCATAGGAAATGGCCTCAGCTACATAAGTTCAAATCCTGGACAAGGCTATTTGCATTTCATATAGTGTTAATATGTAATATATTGTCTGATCAGTGCATCCAAGGACCAGGCTGAATAGGAAGTGCATGGGGGTCAGGTGCAGCCTGGAAACGAAAACAGGATGTGGCCCTGACCTGACCTTTTACACCTGGAAATGCAGGTGAATATGACATGATTTAGGTGCAGAAATCTGTAGGCGTAGCCCATAGCCAATGAAAACAGCCTGCGTGGGCAAAGAGGTGTGTCTACACAAAAACTGCGTAGGTGTCACGAACAAAGAGGCGTGACACCGGGGGTCAGACTACAATAAAAGAAGCCCATAGAGATCGATTACAGACAATGATCAGGTTCGAGATCACTTGAAAAGAACTCCCGAAGGCTCCACGTTTGCGTAACCCTGCCAACGACTCTCAGCTGTACACAACCGAGGGAATAAACATCTCGTCTTACATTTTCCTAAATACAAGTGTTTGTGTTCTTTGATGGGTCCAGTGTGTAACAAATACCCTTGGGAAAGAAATGCATCCAACTAATCTTCTTCCACCTATGAGTAAATAGTAGGGTGGACTGTAAGAGGAATTTGCGGGACTCTTATAATTTCTCAGTAGTAAGCAAGTAAATTCGGATGAAAGAAGACGAGAACAACAATTGAAGATAAAGAAACATATATTCAAAAAGGTACAGAAGGTTGCAAACTTAATGGCCTTTGCTATGTCGCTGAGGATGAAGGTAAAGGAAGCACTGGATGACACCACTCGTTGGTTGACTGCCCAACACAATAAGTGACTTTTGTCAAGGAGTCTAAATCAGGCGCCAATGTCGTATATTGGCAATTTGCGCTCTGGTGCTAAGCGAAAATGATTTAACTATAATTTTTCTGATAACTGGGCTCTTTAACCTTGGTTAGGTAATAAGTCTAGGAGAAGGAAGACTGAAATTGTTAAATACATAGATCTTTGCAAAATATAAAAGAACAGGAAATATTGTGTAGAAAGTAGCTCTCCTCAAACGAATCAAAATTTGTCTTTGTTTAAAAATCTTTGTGTAATTATCCTGTTCACATTTTTTTTGTATTTTCAAAACCAGTATGCAAATTAACCACACCATATATTGTCAACCTTTATTTCTTAGTGATATATGACACATTGCAGGATTTTAAACCCTAATAACACAGGCTGTTTTGAGGCAAATCTAACTCTGATTTTCATAGACATCATTAATAGATAAGATTTATTCTATGTATTAATGATTTTGACCATAAATTAAATACTAATTGATAAACTTACATAATTCCTGTTTTGGGTGTTTTGAGGCAAATCTAACTCTGATTTTCATAGACATCATTAATAGATAAGATTTATTCTATGTATTAATGATTTTGACCATAAATTAAATACTAATTGATAAACTTACATAATTCCTGAAGGTACTGTCGTAAGCAGACGTAATTTCAGTTACAGACATACAGAAACCAAATCTTCATTATAAGATAAAATAATTCTTATTCTACCGTCTATCATCAAGGCTTGTCAACAGCACTAATTCTTAATGGATTGTAAAACAATATTTTCAGGGAACATAAATTGTGCAAATTAATTGAGAAAAAAACATTTTAGTTTCCTTTCTTTCACCATATGGTCAGTTTTAAACCCACTGGAGTGACTGGGTGTAATAGATTTCTATTTTTTTCTTCAGATTAGGTCATTTGCACTGGAGGGCAGTAATATTATTTAGTTTCCTTTCTTTCACCACATGGTCAGACTGGAGTGACTGGGTGTAATAGATTTCTATTTTTTTCCTCAGATTAGGTCATTTGCACTGGAGGCAGTAATATTATTTAGTTTCCTTTCTTTCACCATATGGTCAGTTTTAAACCCACTGGAGTGACTGGGTGTAATCGATTTCTATTTTTTTCCTCAGATTAGGTCATTTGCACTGGAGGGCAGTAATATTATTTAGTTTCCTTTCTTTCAACATATGGTCAGTTTTAAACCCACTGGAGTGACTGGGTGTAATAGATTTCTATTTTTCCCCCAGATTAGGTCATTTGCAGTGATGTGCAGTAATAGGAATCTATTTTCAGAGATGGATGAGGAAATTTGTTTAGCCTTGAAAAATACTGCGTCATCCGTGATTGTATCAGATTTTTATCATGCCCTGACACTATTGTCCTGACAGTTGATTAGTTGTCCTTTGGTCATTGTCTGTGATGAACGTTACTCCAAGGAAGTATATGAAAATTGTAATTCTACACAAATACACTGGCAAGCCTTACAGAGTAATCACAGATATAATCTTATTATAATGGAGATTGTGTGTTTTTCTGTCTGTAACCGAAACTATATTACTACTCAAGTCACAATTCCCTTCGTAATTTACATTTAATATTTATATTTAAACCTCAATTATTAATAAAATTGCTTCACCTTTTTATTAGTGTTGTCCATATCTACATACAAATAACATGCAATTGTATTTATATATACAAAAAATAGCGGTTTACAGTGTGAATGGGAAGGCTAATTTGCATAAAATGTGATTTTATTAAATATGTGCGTAGTATTATTGATTTCTAATTGTTTGGTTTTATTTTAATCAATATAAGCAAAAATCTCTTCAATGAATCTTAAATGAAATCCATTAACAAGAAAAAATAACTGTAATTTTATTCTTTATTTCCTAATTTAACTAAATAGTTAAATAAGTAAAATTCAGCAATGAAAGACGGGAGTGATGGAAGAGTAAGTTTCATTTCTATTTTTCTATTATACCCCCACTCTGTTACATATATTTTTATCTGCCTTCTTATTAGACTTTCTAATTTAATACGATATTTCATTACATTAAAAATTAAATACTTGCACCCAGAGGGTGCATATATTTGCTAGTAATAATAATAATAATAATAATAATAATAATAACGGAATTATTTGTTTTATTTCAATTAATTTGTATGAGGGTGTATATTAGAATTATGTAGATAGTATTTAAGTTCAAAATGCTCTTTGAACCTTTGCTTAATATCATTTTGGTAAACGTTTTATATGTTTACCGTAAGTATTGTCCTAGTAAACATATTTCATTTTTTTTCTGTTGAAAATTTATGCTGGGCCAGCTGTATGTTGTTCATAAATTGTCTTGACTAACAACTGACATTTGAAATATAGCTGAAAACATTCTCTTTAATCATGTTGTTAATAAATGTGTGTTTTTGGTTGAAAAATCATGTCAAATCATCCAGAAAAAAGTAAAATTGTCACCCACCCCCTTCATTTTTTCTGAAATTTTGTACAGGTGTGGAGTATGTTAAAGTTAAACATTCTCCAAAATTTGAGCTCCCAATTCCAAGAATTGGCGAAGTTATGTCGATTTTTAGCTCTATAAATTTGAAGGGGGGCATGAAAAATGGTGGCTTTTTGTAATCTATTTTTGTCTGTAAAATGAGTTCTAGTGCTTCCCTACTCCTAAAAATTGGTTTATAAATGATTTGACATGGAATTACCCCATGGCTAGTTTATTTGACTTATTTTAACATTTTCTTTTTTTGTAGCCTTTACATGCCCTCCCCTGTCAGATCCTCTAAATGGCAGAGTTATTGCAGGGACACGTGTTGGCAGTACCGCCAAGTACATCTGTGATAATGGTTTTGAGCTACAAGGTCCTGAGTATCGAATGTGTCAATTGAATGACAACTGGACAGGATCTGAGCCGAAATGTGTAGGTAAGATGGTTTCATGTTTAGAAGAGACAAACGCATCATTTAGTATTTAATATACAAGGAATAATATATATATATTTGATGATTCAAATGATTCACACATACTAACAACAGATGTAGTCTCTCTCTCTCTCTCTCTCTCTCTCTCTTTCTTTCTCTTTCTTTATATATATATATTATATATATTATAAGAAGAAGTTGACGGGGCGGCCTCATCAGTGTCAGCGAGGGAGTCTATCCTTTTCAAATAGCGCTAGACCAAGGAATTGTTTTAGCATCTGAGGTGGAGCGCCACACCTACCACCAGCTCTTACTTTAAACAATCCCCAGTGTCTCATACGCTGAGTTACTGGTATCGAACTAGGAACCTTGTGGTTTCTAGCCGAACACTCTACCGACTGAGCTAATCCGGCCCCTAAAATTATATATATAAAAACATTCAAAGTAAGAAAAACTTAACAAACGTCATCGCCTTATATTTTGTTTCAACTAGAAACTCAAAAAAAAAAAAAAAAAAAAAAGAAAGATTTTTTTTTGTGTCAAGCCCTATCAGCTATTTTTTTTTTGAGTTTCTGGTTGAAATAAAATATAACGGGATGACAGTTTGTTAAGTTTTTCTTTCTTGGAAAGTTAAATATTGCTCTGTATATAATCTAATTTATTGATTATCATACATTGAGCTCTTTTTAGGGATTTATAAAAATCCTTGTATGAGTATATATGTTTGCACCTACAAGAGCATACAGTATGGTTATACAGTGAGATTTTGAATATCCCAAATAGAATCCTCCCTTACAACCAGTGATTTGGATTACCTTACATTTATTTATATTTAGGTCTGCCACAATATTAGCCCATATTCATAAAAAAGACTACAACAGATTTTTGAAGCCTGTGCAATTTCGCTTTTGCCCTCCCTTAATAATCGACATGGTTTTTTTTAATATATCTCCGTTTCTAGATAAAATAGTGTTAAATAATTACTAAATACAGGCTTCATTTGATTATTTATTTAGTTATCATTCCCACTTTGTTCCCTTAAAAATAATCAGTCCATTAATACTTTTTCTCGTCTTTTGCATCTCTTCGAGTTGCGTCACGCGTCATGACATCTTTGCATGTGTGGATCGCGACTTGCCTTTCAAAAAAATAAAACGCTTATCAAATACAGTTACATAACTAAAAAGATTTCCATCTCCTGTCACATATAAAAACATCCATCATTTTCTTCACCCCAAGATACACCCTGATGAAGGTTCAATATAACCGAAAAGTTTAAACATCGATAATTAAATTCATCCCATTTTCGGAACACTTGTTTTTTCAAAATTTTCTTTATATTGGATTTATTTTCCATATTTACTCCCATATATATATATATATATATATATATATATATATATAGTTTTATAATTTGCTTGAAGCAGTGTGTGTATATCGGTTTGTTGGTTGGTTTTGAAAGCTATCACAATGTAAGTGTAAAGAAAAACCAGGATCATCAGTGACTCAGTAACACCACAGAGGTAGGAAGGTGTGGCAGGATGTCATAAATTTCATAGTGTCAGTCATGCCATTAGGAACTTAAGTTCCAGGTAGGATCACCCAAGGCAGACAGGTCTGGCACCCAGTAGTATTAGGGCCACAAATTGTCCAAAGGGGCTCTGGCAAAAGTCCAAAGGGTGTCTCCATTGTCAGAAACCAACAGTTTTTTTTTGGCGTACTTGTCACTGCATATGTGGAAAATCTGCAGCAAACAAGGGGACCATTTGTGGATTTCCTATTCCCTTGTTACTTCTTCCATGAATTTACCACTGGTAAATTCATTGGGTGGAGCCAGCTCAACCAACCCTGAGTGAATGCCGTAAACAGAACTGAGCTACATCATATCAGTGTATCATGATACATCATTTGGGAAGCACTGGGCTTGCATATCATGATACATCATTTGGGAAGCACTGGGCTTGCGTATCATGATACATCATTAGGCAAGCACTGGGTGCGTATCATGGATGCATCATTTGGGAACTACTGGGTTTGCGTATCATGATGGATCATTAGGCAAGCACTGGTTTTGCGTATCATGATGCATCATTGGGGAGAACTGAAAACTAATGTTTCCTTCTTCTAATTATTGCATTATGGACATTCATTTCAATTTTCCCACCTAAGAAAATATAAATTCTGATTTCAAACAAGACTAAGGTTTTAGTTTTTCACATCAATAAAACCTATTCAAATAATAATATAATGAAATTGTGTACAGTGCACCACAGCTCATCAAAGTATCATGTCTAGTACATAGAATAATGTATTAGTGTCAGGAACATGAATAGCATACAGTAATAATATACATGTATATGCGTGCATATGTCTGTGGAAGGGGGTATTAGGTATAGTGTTGGCGGATTACAGGAAGCATGGAGGCTTTGAAAGATGCAGTGTTTCAGCAGCCTACAACAGATGCAGGCAGTTTATTCCAGGATTTGGCAACTCAGAGTGTGAAAAAATGTTTCCAAAAGTCATGTAGGCTATGCTATTTTCTGACTTTGTAGGCATGCCCAAGTGTGTTAGAAATATGGAGATCAAAAAGGTACTCAAAGTTGCTGTTATTAAGATGATTAATGACCTTATGAATGTTTGCCAGATGCCGGAGCTTTAATGAATTTAGTCTGGTTTGAATTTACTTGCATTAAAAACATTAATTAGTATTTGTATTATTCGGACTATTGTCCTTATCTTCATTGTTATCTGTACAACATTTCAGCCAATGTGCCCTCCAACCTTCTTCAGGTATTTCCTGTCAGACTCAGGAACCTTCTGTAACTCGGAAACCTTCTTTTCAAACTCAGGAACCTTCTTGTTGTAATCAGGAGCCATCACGGAACTTTGAACCTACCCTTTAATCCTGGTCAGGGGCGGGCAACAGTAACATAGAATAATAATTAACACAGCTTAACACTTGTACCCCAGCTATGGTTAGTGGAATGAGAACAGGATACCCCCATGGACTGAATAAAAGGTTAGGTTCAAAGTTCTGTGATAACTTTCAATGACTTTTGAGTTGTTTCTTGTTTTATAATGTCTACATTATTTTTCTTATTCTTTTTCTTTTAGAGAAAGGATGTCCAAAACCAGAACCTCTTTACAATGGTTACATTACTGGCTCTGATGTTACGACAGGTGCAATAATCTTTTTTAAGTAAGTTTACACATAAATATATGCTATATTGACACAGGTAGATGCAAAAAATCGAGTGGCCTGGCGCCTAAACGTTAAGCAAGGCATCTGTTTCAAATGAACATAATAAAAAGATGAAAAGAAGAAAGAAAAAAAATGGGTGAAAAAGAGTTAAATCAAGATTATTTTACTTTTTACATAATTAAGTATTTTGAAATAGCTCTTAAGTAAACATATCAAAATAACATGCACTTGTATTTATATATACAACAAAATAGCGGTTTACAGTGTGAATGGGAAGGCTAAATTGCATATTGATATTAAAGATTTGATTTTAATAAATATGTGCTTGGTATTTTATTGATTTCTAATTGTTTGGTTTTATCTTAATGAATATGAGCAAAAATCTTGGATAAATCTTAGACAAAATCCTTTAACAAAAAGAAATAACTGTAATTTTATTCTTTACTACCTATTTTAACTAAATAGTTAAATTAGGAAAATTTAGCAATGAAAGACGGGAGTGATGAAAGAGTAAGTTTCAGTTTTTCGATTATACCCGACTCTGTTTCAAATCTTTTTATCTGCATTCTTATTTAGTTTCATTAACTTTTCTAATTTAATATATTTTATTACATTAAAACTTAAATACTTGCACCCTACAGAGGGTGCATATATTTGCTAGTATTACTAATAATATTACTAATAGTAACTGTTGTAAATTCCTGTTTATTTTTTAAGGTGTAATCCTGATTACAAGTTTGTTGGTCGATCAACATCAGCAATTTGTCTTCAGAACAACCAGTGGTCATTGGAAGTTCCAAAATGTTATGGTGAGTTTATGGTGGATGTATTAATATTTGTTTTTAAATACTTTAAAGAAAAACAGTGAACACAAATTACACTTAAGATAAATTTCATCAATATATTTAGTTTTATAAGCAACAATATCATATTAAAACAACTTTGATAAAATAATGACATTTTTTAATAATTTTCGTAGTTAAAAAAAAATCTAAAAACAAAATATTGACATTAACTTTTTATATGATAAAATAATGAATTACATTTTTCTTTTAACTTTAACTGTTTCATTACAGTAAGATTAATAAAAAATTTGGTTAAAAAAAAAACAAAAAAACAAAAAAACAAAAAAAAAATCAACATAGATTTTTTTGTTAAAATTATACTTGAATGATAAACCTAATTTTTGCGTTACCGTATAACGCAAAAAAAGTTAATTTGCTTTTAGAGAATATTAAATTAACTTTAAGTGAAAAAAGTAAAGTTTATTCAACATTTTTCACTCAAAGTTTAAGTGAATAAAGTTAAATTAACTTTAAGTGAAAAAGTGAAGTTTATTCAACATTTTTCACTCAAAGTTTAAGTGAATAAAAGTTAAATTAACTTTAAATTACAAATTTTTAAATAAACTTATAAGATAAAAATTAAGAAAATTCTAAATGACACTTTTTTAGTAGTGAATCTTGGATCCCTCAAAATTAGTTTTTGTTGTTGTTTTTGTTTTTTGCAATAAATGTTAAATATATGGTGGATGTATGTAAGGGCTGTTTGAAGTCTTTGTATAAAGGTCACCAGTTTGAAGTCAATAACCAATAAAATATTCAAACATTTAAAAACACCATAAAACAATCAAGCACATGGCATAAATAACAATAACTCAATATTAAATAAAACAACTTGTATTGAGTAATGATTTTACAAAAGGTAACGCATAATACCGAGCAAAGTGCCTTAGGTCATCTTGTATACAAAAAGGTAATTTTGTATTTTTTAGTTCTTTATAACACATAAGAAAATATGTTATAAGCATTGAGGTGAGAAAGAAAGGGTAAGAGTTCAAAGTCACACGGCAGTCAGTAGCACAATGTACTGCAGATCTCGTAAAGGTTTGATGAAAAGAGATAGACAGATAGATATTAGTCCTACCTTCTTAAAATTGCAAGAGTTTGGTCTTACTTTAAAATGGCGTGGATTTGCTTAGATGAATGATTTCTTTCTGCTTGGAATATGAAAAAGTTGGCTATATATAGTATTTCAGTAGGCTCCAAAAGGGGTCTATTTGATAGATTTCCTTTTAGGTGCGAACGTCTCTGATTGGTTAAATTTGTACAGATTTTTATTTTAATTTTTATCTTTTACTAGGGTGCGCAATCCCATGCACAAACTATTCATTTTTATCATTTGATTTTTGTTTGTTCAAGTAAGAACTTCCGGTCCGCCACAAGTTATTTAGATAACCATTTTCCTCTGGCTGTACCAAAAGTGAATCTGACAGAATTATTTAACTCTTAACATCCTATACCGTCTCATTCCATCTGGCCGGAAGTTATATTCATTTTCTTTATCTACCCCAAATGATAGCCTTTGTTTAATATTAAACATATTTAGAAGTTTTTGATTTAAGGGAAATAACAGGTAACTTTAAATGAAAAGGCCATTTTTAGCCATTTTTTGAGAAATCCTTATAGGAATGGGGCTCTGGACTTCTCAAAAGGATGTTCAGAGTTAACAAAAGCTAATGATTGTAAAATAACCCAGGCAACAAAGTTTAATTATTATTGGCAGTCAATAAAGTTTAGTCTAGCTATAGATTCAAGTTAAGTCTATCACTTGGTTACTGATGCATCCAATTCTTTGAAATGCTATACCAGGGAAGAGTTTTGTATCGTAATTATTGTGATCTTAAAAGGAGAAAGAGAAGAAAAAGAAATAAGAACAGACAAAGGTTAAAATTTGGAAGAGTAAACACTAAGCGGGTACCAATAATTTGACTGATGAATGACCTCAGAAATAGATTTAAAAAGAAACGGAAGAAGAAGAAAATCTGTCTCTTGTCGTCCAGGCCTCGTGGGAAGCAGGTGGGACTTTCACAGTTCCACCCCCATGCTGGGTTTAATATAGTAGTAGTGAACATGATTTACGACAGAGTAATTTGACTGTATCTCTCTCTCTCTGAAAAAGAACCCACATGCATCAAAGAAATAAACAGCTCCTTGTGACTATACAACCTGTGTATGTTGTTTCTGGACTAACGACCATTACTACTACTACAACTTGAGTTGGCCTATGCGACACATATTGTTCTGGTACATATATCATTCTGGAGCTATGCTACAGTTTGCCTAATGAAAACTTCATTTTTAATAATACTTTTAAATTCTACTTTATTTATTTATCATTCACCACTTGATCTAGTTTCCTTTCCAAAGATCAAATTAGATATTCTCTGCAAAGAATTTCCAAATATATATAAAATTTCAGCACCTAACATTAAATTTACTGGCATGTAGATATAAATATCAACAATTCAATTAAGAGACCTTAGCTTTTCAATTTCTTTTCTTACTTACATACATACGCACAATTACTGTATTTGACGGCATATAAGACGCACCCCCATTTCAGCAGGTCAGATTCAGGAAAAAAAGTTTTTAGTGTATTTAAGCATATATTGTTGAAAACAGTCTAGCTGTGCATTACACAAGCAGAAATAAAGCTGTATATGGAGTTTAGATCTTACCGGCAAATTGACACAAGAACGAAATCCATCGGTAAGATCTAACACATTGGGACAAATCTCTAGCTCAATGTACTATTGAAGAAGTCCTCTTGGCTGTGGTGTGAGCATTGTTCCTTATATAGTTACGAGTAGAGATTTATCCACACAATTGCAAATTAAAATCATTGTAAAAGACCACAAAAATTGCGTTTCCGTTTCGACCGATTGATTTGGTTGTTGTGTCAATTTCCCGGTAAGACCTAACTCATTGGGTCAAATCTATAGTTAAATGTACTACAGAAGAAGTCCTCATGGCTGTGGTGTGAGCATTGTTCCTTATTTAGTTGCGAGTAGAGATTTATGAGCACAATTGCTAATTAAAATCATTGTAAAAGACCGCAAAAATTGCGATTCCGGTCGAAATGGAATGGCAATTTTTGCGTTGTTTTACAATGATTTTAATTAGCAATTGTGCTCATACATCTCTACTCGCAACTAAATAAGTAACAATGCTCACACCACAGCCATGATGTAAAAGTACTGAGCATAAGCTGAGTTAGTGAGCATCATAGAGAAGATTAGCCTAGGCCTACGGAAGGTCTTAAACTTCACCTATGATGTATAAGACGCAGGGCAATTTTTTGAGCCCAAATTTTGGAGAAAAAAAGTGCATCCTATATGCCGTCAAATACGGCATATAAACCATGCTGTATAAAACTATATAAAAACACATAAAATATACTAACAAATACAGATATACATATATGTATACACAGATTTTCATGTGAATATGGATTTTTAAGAATTAATAATGTATTAAATACTTTTAAATTTCTTTTCTTTTCAGCAAAATGTGTTGTCCCTGACCTGAAAGCCCTTCATGCTTACAGACAAGAATTTTTTGAAAAGATTATTTTTTCAGCCAATGACAAACTGGACCATGACACAAGTTTAGAGTATTACTGTGGGCCAGGCTACAAACCATCCATTCCTAAGTTAGTCTGGTGTTTCAATGGGACATGGTCATCACCAGGAATTGAATGCAATAAAGGTTAAAAAAATAACGTTTTTCTAAAGAATTTCAAATGTTAAAACGGATTTGAAAGACAATTCAGAAATTTAAAAAAGATTTTTTTAAATACCGGAAGAGAGTACTTGATTGTACATAATGTTGTTGTCGTATATATATATATATATATATATATATATATATAAGGTAAAGAAATAACAAAAGACTTAGATATTTAGCATTATAGTCTATTTCAGGGAGCTTAGACAGTCTAACTCTCCTGACTCATCATTCGCATCTGATGAGTCGGGAGAGTTAGACTATTTGTCTAAGCTCCCTGAAATAGACTATAATGCTAAATCTCTAAGTCTTTTGTTATTTCTTTACTTATATATTTGCTCTGTGACTCTAACATTAAGAGCACACATTGAGCTCTCAAACTGCGACAGGTTTTTTAGATAAAACTCTTGTGTCGTAAGGAAGATTTCTTCTCTGGACTTTTGGATATATATATATATATATATATATATATATATATATATATATATATATATGATTTTTTAAATACCAGAACATATATATAATCACTAAGACTGTTTATAAATTTTGTTCAAAAATAATTATACTGTGTTCTTTAAATTCAAGATCAATCCATCTTATTATGATGGAGATTGTGTGTTTGTCTGCCTGTAAACGAAACTATATCACTACTCTAGTCATAATTCCCTTTGTCACATTCTCCATGATTTTATTTTTATTTAAATCTCAATGATTAATAAAATTGTTTTACATTATTGATACTGTTGACCATATCTACATACTAATAATATGCAATTGTATTTATATATACAACAAAATAGCGGTTTACAGTGTGAATGGGAAGGCTAATTTGCATATTGATATTAAAAATTTGATTTTTAATGTGCTTGATATTATTGATTTCTAATTGTTTGGCTTTATCTTAATGAATATGAGCGAAAATCTCGGGGATAAATCTTAAACGAAATCCATTAACAAGAAGAAATAACTCATTTTATTTCTTTACTTCCTAATTTAACTAAATAGTTAAATTATGAAAATTTAGCAATGAAAGACGGGAGTGATGGAAAATGATAGAAGAGGGAGTTTCAAAGTTGTTCTGTTTTTTTTTTTTTTTTTTTTTTTTTTTATTATACCTCTCTGTTTCAAATTTTGTCATCTTCATTCTTATCTAGTTTCAATTAGCCTTTCTAATTTAATATAATATTTTATTGCATTAAAACTTGAATACTTGCACCCTACGGTGGGTGCATATGTTTGCTAGTATTTTTAATGTACAAAAATCTTATCTTAATCCTTTAATGATTTTTTTCTTTTTTCTGTTATTTGCAAACCTTTCAATGGATCAGATGATTCAAAGATTTGTGAGATTCCAATGGATCCGGTCAATGGAAAAGTGGAATTTGAAAAAGATACAATTCCTGAAAAAATTCAACCGGGCAATGTGGCCATTTTCGTCTGCGATCCCGAATTTCGATTGATGGGAAAATCGAAAGTCGTCTGTGGACCCAATGGCAGGTGGATGAATCAATTTCCTCGTTGTGTTTTTTTCAAACCAGGTAAGGTTATTTTTAAAAAAGAAAAGATTTTTCATTTACCATACTTTGCTGTTTTGTTCTTGTAAAAAAAAAAATCTGTTGCTTCATTATATGGATAATTTTGATTTTTCGGACTGTTGTCCTCATCTTTATAGTGGGATGTAGAAATGCAACTTTTCGGACGCTGTAACCTCTAGCATTCCTCACATGTTCCCTGTCTATCTGAGCTTAGCAATGACCCAACCTGGGAAATCATTTTGAATAGTTTGACTGTTGATCACACAGGTCTTGCATGTCATGGACTGCTCATCCACCAGGATTCTGTCTTTAAGCATCACAGTTCACCACCCATGGCCAACAGGTAGCTCCATTTGGGGGGTGGGGTCTTACCCCTCTGCAGAGGTTGCAGTCAGTGTATTCTAAAGCCCCTTTGGTTTTTGCTTCATTAAGTAAATAATACAAATTTTTTTAAATTGCAAATAAAAAAAAAATTTTATAGAAAAATCTTGATCATTAAGCTCATCATCATGCACAGTCACAGCAGCTGCAGCTGAAGGTCTGGTCAGGTTTTGATGATATTGAGAGACCAAATAGAATGGTCTCCCTTTTTACATCGAAGGAGGGGCTCTCTCACATCACGTGTTCATTTTGGTCATGTGACAATTCGAACCCTAGAATTGTGTTTTATGAACACGAGGTTGAATTAAAAACACGTCTTATCGTATCCTCAGCAATGCTGTGCACATGGTGCCTGTATTTGTTCCTAGATCTCCTGAAAGATAGTGTTTTCCACTTCTTTGTTGTTTAAACATTTCTTTATGTTCCTTGTACACCTTGTGACTCTTTTTTTGGTTTAGGACGGGAGGTAATTTATGAGGAAGTGCGTCCCGGTCTCCTGCCTCAAAAATTGCTACCCGGTGACTATCAAAATAACAACCCCAGCTCGTCGTAATTCTTGTTTATTTATCGTAATTTGTCATAATTCTTGTTTAGATATGAAGATGGATATATAGTTTGGAATAGAATGAGATAGATAGATAAACAAACCAAATAATATAGATAGATATGAACAAATAAAGATAGATATTTTCGACAAGTAAATGTATTGGGGGGGGGTCGCATCTTTTTTTTTCGTAATTCTTGTTTATTTAAACTAAAAACAAGACATTAAACAAACCTGAATAAAAAAAAATCTTAGTATTTAAAGTAATATAGATAAATATGAACAAATTGAGATAGATAGCTAGATATGAAGATGGATAGTTTTGAATAGACTGAGGTGGGTTGTTATTTTAATAGTCACCGGGTAGCAATTTTTGAGGCAGGAGACCGGGACATACTTCCTCATAAATTACTGGACGGGAACTTAGTTCCCTCTTTGTATGATGTATAATTAAATGTTTTATTGTATTAATTGACTTGTCTTTTTCCCTACCAAATATTCTGTGTTTGTATTATTTGGATTATTCAGACTATTGTTCTCATCTTCATTGTTATCTGTACAATGTTTCAGCTGATGTGCCTTCCAATTGGACACATAGCCTAGTGGATAAAGGAGTTAGGTTAAGACAGTTCTAAGTGACAGTTATCTCTAGACTGCAGGTTCAATCCTGGTCAGGGCAGCAGTAACATAGAATAATAATTAACACAGCTTAACACCTCTACCCCAGCTATGGTTAGCAGAATGAGAACAGGATACTCCTGTGGACTGAATAAAAGGTTAGGTTCAAAGTTCCATGATGACTCCCGATTACAGCAAGAAGGTTCCCAAGTTCGAGAAAGTTCCTGAATCTGACAAGAAATACCTGAAGAAGGTCCGAGGGCACATCGGCCGAAACGTTGTACAGATAACAATGAAGATGAGGACAATAGTCTGAATAATACAAATAATACTAATTATCAAGCCTCATCTCAAAAATTCCGAGAAATAGTATTTTGTGTTAGGTTACCCTCTTTTGAATAACTTAATGCATTATAAGATTACAGGTTGGATATGAATTAACAGCCCATTAATTCTTATGACATTGTGTTGTGGTTCTTCCTCCTAAACCTTTTGTCCTTGAGGGTGGTTCTGTAAGTGTTTACAAAGGAGGACACAATATGGTTAGTGGTGAGATGCTAAGTGACACAATTCTCAGCTAGGATGAGGAATTATCGCCTACCCACGATCACACTGTACAGCGAACTCTCTACTGGCCATTGTGACAGAGGGGCACCAAAGGAGCGATACAAGAACTGCTTTAAAAAAATCCCTTGGTGCCTGTCACATCAACCATCGCCATTGGTCTACCTTAGCGGAGAACTGTGATGCCTAGCGTGTTGGACTATCTGAGGTATAAGGTGTACAAGAAATTGCCACTTAGATTTATGGACTTTACTAAAATCAGCAGCTGGCATTGACCAATGAAAAACGACATAGAATGCATTTAAGGTCATTAGGAATTGCCCTGAAATCAGTTGCTAACTGGATTTAATACCAGGAGTACAACTGGATTTTCTGCTACAAGGAGTACACTCTTGTTTATCTAGGATCTCAAGGAATACAACTGGATTCTCTGCTACAAGGAGTACACTCTTGTTCTACCTAGGATCTCAAGGAATACACTGGACTGACTCTTGTTCTACTTCAAGGACTCTACAAGGAGTACACTCTTGTTCTACTAGGATCTCAAGGATACAACTGGATTCTTGCTACAAGGAGTACACTCTTGTTCTACCTAGGATCTCAAGGAATACAACTGGATTCTCTGCTACAAGGAGTACACTATTGTTCTACCTAGGATCTCAAGGAATACAACTGGATTCTCTGCTACAAGGAGTACACTATTGTTCTACCTAGGATCTCAAGGAATACAACTGGATTCTCTGCTACAAGGAGTACACTCTTGTTCTACCTAGGATCTCAAGGAATACAACTGGATTCTCTGCTACAAGGAGTACACTCTTGTTCTACCTAGGATCTCAAGGACTACAACTGGATTCTCTGCTACAAGGAGTACACTCTTGTTCTACCTAGGATCTCAAGGGAGGAGTACACTCTTTTCTACCTAGGATCTCAAGGACTACAACTGGATTCTCTGCTAGGATCTCAAGGACTACAACTGGATTCTCTGCTACAAGGAGTACACTCTTGTTCTACCTAGGATTTCAAGGAATACAACTGGATTCTCTGCTTTTTCAAAATTTATTGACAAGTGCTTGTACATTCTGCTTTTATAGTGAAAAGGTAAATGGGTAAGGGGGTGAGAAAAGGGGAGGGGTTTTGGTGTGTAGTATAGAGGAATGAGAAAAAAAGTCAGGTGGGCTTGGTCGGGTGGGGAATGGTATTTTTATTTTTATGGGGTCAGTCATTTGACTTTGAAGAGGATTTGATATTTAGAGTGTGGGTTAAATGTGTGATGTCAAATGTGTACCAAGAGGCTGGGGATCACCACTTTTATTTATAGACTTTCCTAAAATCTGTAGCAGGCATTGACCAATGAAAAACGAGATAGAATGCATTTAAGATCATTGGTAACTGATCTGAAATCAGTTGCTGACTGATACCAGAAGGACTACAATTGGGTTCTCTTGCTACAAGGAGTACTCTTTTATTCTACATAGGATTTCAAGGAATACAACAGATTTTACTGAGATTACACCCTTTTCTACCATTGGATTTACCAACAGGAGACCTAAATGCCTAAAATGGTAACCAGAACCGTAACATGGCGTCTCACCACTAATAAATCCTTAATCTTGATTTGTGATAAAAATTAAAAAAACAGGAATCCTAAAAAAATGGATGGAGATTGAAGAAACAATTCTTTCATTTTGGTAACCTTGAATGTTCAAGATTCACCATTTTATGGTCTGCCTTTTTGATCAACAGTCAAACTATTCAAAATGATTTCCCAGGTTAGGTCATGGATATGCCCGGATAGACAGGGAACACCTGAGGAAGGTCGGAGAATACAGCAGCTGAGAAGTTGGTGTTTTTACATAACACAATAAAGATGAGGACAACTATCCTCCACAAAAATCTAAATTATGTTGGACACCCCCTCACATTATATTTGAACCAAATGGCATTTTCTTTTTCATTTAAGCAGATTTTTTTCCCTTCAGGAAATTGATGCAACACAATCTTCCAACCTTTATTTGACTATGTGCCAATAAATATATCCCTTCTCTTTATATTATTTTATGAAATATTGAATTAATCATTTTTCCAAACAAAATTTGAAGTAAATATGTTTTCCATCGAGTCCTGAAAATCTATTTCTCTTTGGTTTTCCAGATATCATGGGAAGTTGTGAAGATCCTGGATTGCTTAAAAATGGCTACAGAGAAACATGGCAAGATTCAATGGCAGTGGGGAGTTCAATCATTTTTTCCTGCCACCAAGGTTTCTCTATGGTTGGACCATCGAAAATCACTTGTCTCCACACTTTAAGGTGGTCAGATCCAAAACCACAGTGTGTGAATTTATTGAACTAAATATAAAAATGTGGGGAGAGGGGAAAGATCACTGGGCAGGTTGATCAACAAAACAAAAAAATCTCCTGGGGTGGGGTGTTGTGTGGTGGTTAAATCCAGAAACTAACCCAAATGAACAACCACATGAGTGGGAATAAACTTTATCATTAGTTACTTTCATGCCTCCCAGATTAAAATCATCACAAAAGTTTTTCTAGAAATTTTGGCAAATGCTTGTGAAAGTCTCAAAAAAAGTTGTATGAAATATTTCATTTATTCACAGATCCATTTTAATCGCTATCAAAAATATGTGTCCGTCAGACGCAAGTATTTAAGGTTTGATATAATAAAATGTTATATTAAATCAGAAAGACTAACAAAATAAAATAAGAACACATATAAAAAGAAAACACTTATTTTTATCGATTTCTATATAAATCACTAACCATTAATTATTACTTTAAACTTATTTGAAAAAGAAAATTATATTCAGTGATGCTGATAACTTTTTGATTTAGTGCATCCTGGGATGCACATATTTGCTTTGAATGAGTCCCCAGAAAAATTTATGGGTCCCAACTAAAGCTGTATCACTCTTACCTTGTAACCTATCCTTGTGTAATTCATTTCTAAGAAACTATTGAAATGTATTTACAGTTAGCTTGAAATGGTGAGGGAAGAAAAAAGAAATATACTGGGATGCACGGATTTGATTTTACTGTGTCCTTTTTAGATTTTTGTGCTCAGGGATGCAGGACGTGTACCTATCAGCATAGGTGTATATTCAAAGAATAGAACAGTTTGAATGCTAGCACTTTCCATCAGTTCTGGCTTTTATTGCAAAATTTTCTTAATTCAACTATTTAACATTAAAATTACATTATTTCTATTGGGTAATGGATTTTTTAAAATCATTAAAATTAAATCAAACAATTAGAAATCAATAAAACTAAGGAAATATCTATTAAAATCATTTTTTAAGATCAATATGCAAATTATCATTCCCATTCACAGTATATTACGCTATTTTGACTGTGTATATAAATGCAATTGCATGTTATTGGAATGTAGATAAGTCCAACAGTATTAATATTATTGGGAAAAGTATGAATCCTACTCTCCCTCCAGCTATGGATAAATAGTAGGGCAGACTGGGCTGTTTAACCATGGTTAGGCAACTAGTGTAGGAGAAGGAAAACTCTGAATTCAAACCTGTTGAACTCCATTTTAGAAATTGACCTTGTGTCACATCCTGCTCATGCAGAGGGGTTGGTAAATATATATACTAGATAAAATGTGACCCATTGGGTCATCCATTGAGCTCTGCAATTGCATGTAGATAAGGCCAACAATATTAATATTATTATTTTTCTTAATAATTTAGATTTAAATAGAAATATAATAATGGAGAATGTGATGGAAATAACTAAGGAAATTGTGACGTCGGTGTGACGTCGTTTCAGTTAGACATACACACTATATCTCCATTATAATAAGATTTATTGTGATGACGAAAGTAAATGAAGCTAAAAATGATGTTGGGCCCAAAATTTTGTGACATATTTTAAGAGATTTTTCTTTTCTAGTTTTTTAAATTTTGATTAGACAAAGATGAGTTTTCAATTTCTGCTGCTGTAAAAGATTTGTATCTGTATGGATATCTACACTCTGAGCAAATAAAAAGAATTCATCTTTTAATTGCATTTTTTTAATATTTTTTGTTCATTAAAAAGTTGAGATGATTTAATGTTTTGCTGTGAGTAAATTAAATGACCAAATGTCCAAACTTTTGGTATAACTCAATACAGTAAAGGAGGAAAGTGTAAGTAGCAATCAGGTTTCAAATCCTAATGTGGTTTGTATTTATTTTGTATCAATGCTTTGGAGGAAATAAAATCTTTGTGTGTGTGTGCGTATGTCTATGTGTGTGCTGTTCTAGGATGATATGCAAATTCATAAAGTGTTCCATATTTTTTATAGGGCCGGTTTAGCTCAGTCAGTAGAGCGTCTGGCTAGGAACCCCAAGGTTCCTGGTTCAATACTGGCCCTTGCCAACTCAGCGTATGAGTAGCACAGGTATCTGTGCGGTAAAGTGAGGAGCTGATTGTAATTTTGGTGCTCCACCTCAAATGCTAAAATAATCTCCTTGGTCTCACGCTAGTGAAAAAGACTCCTTGCTGTCTAATTGATACCGACATTAGGCTGCCCCACCGACTTTACTTACTTTACCTTTGGGGTTACAAGGCCCCGACACTAACTTTTTTCATGACCATCCCAAAGAAAAATTATCAACCGTCCTGAATGGGGTTTGGACCGTCCCGAAATCAAAATATTTTAGTTTAATTCATTAGCATCATCTATACTTGTCAGTCATCAGTAGCATAATAACATGTAATAAAACATTAAGAAAAGCTGAAGTAGTGATAATTCTTGATATTTGGATAAAAAATCCATTTCCTAGTGTGTTTTGAGCTAAAAAAAAAAATGCTTTTTTACTTTAAGTTACCCAATTTTCATGTAATCATTGGTTTCCTTTTTCGGGAAGGACATGCTAAATCTTTTGAAATTTTTACCGTCCCCAGCAAACTGTCCCGGATGACGTATTGATCATCCCGGATGTAATTTTTATCGTTCCCGGGACAGCATTAATGTTGAGCCGTGGGGGTTACCCTCGTATATGAAAATGAGCTGATTGTTTTTGACATTTTTGTTTATTTAAAAAAAAAGCAAATCAGAAAATGATTATGTCTACAAAATGGAATATTGTTGTATTCTTAATTCTGCAAGTGTATCGGCCAGAATATTGCCTGGCAGCGGTTGGGAAACCAAGATGAGCAACCGTGATGTTTTGATGAACGTCTTCTCGAAAACTGTTCCTGAAATTCGGATAAGTATGACTGGAAGTGAACCATTCCAGATTATTTGCCTCGTACAAACTGTGACGACAACTGAGTTCAAGTTCTCCTCCTGCTGCTACTTTAACACTTCCATTTATGGTAATTGAATAATCAATTTGTTGGCCAATCCAAGTTGTTGCTGTGTGGACTTTGATTGTTGGGGGTGCCGTCTCTGTTGAGAGAGAGAGAGAGAGATAAGCAAGTAGAATTTCATTGAAAATGGACAATTTGGAATGAAATAAATTAATAATGTTATAGAGATGGAAAAACCCAAAACTTTAAGTTACGTGTAGATAAAAGTGGAAAGTTACTATAATTTTGGGAATGATGTATGAAAGGCTACCTGTTGATTTCTGATTGGTCAGCACAAGGCAAGGAGAGTGAGAGAAAGAGAGAGCAATGAATTGGGGAGTCTGGTCTGAGTGTTTGGAGAGAACAGATGCAGGAAGAGTGTCTGTTCTCCAAGGCATTTTTACTTCTTGTGTTTTACGCCCTGTGTTTGTTATCAAAAACTATGAACGGCACAAGACAAGATATCCCCAAGAGATTCCCAAGTTGTTCCAGACTCAAACAACGAGTATGCCATCCAGCCCAACAACAGATACACCGACGGACACAGACTGTACCCAACTGATCCAGCCAAGAGAATAGTTGAACAGTAAAAAGATTAGTATAAAATTATTACTTTTTTTTTTTTAACACTAATTTATCAGAATTTAATTTAACTTTTAACGTCCTAAACCACCTCATTCCACCCGTCTGGAAGTCACTTTCATTTTCCTAATCTGCCCCAAATGATAGACTTTGTTTAAATGTAATATCAAACATACTTAGAAGTCTTTATTTTAAGGGAAATAACAGGTAACTTTAAATGAAAAGGCCATTTTTAGCATTTTTGATAGATCCTTATAGGAATGAGCCTCTGGACTTAGAAAATTCTCAACAGGATGTTAAGAGTTAATAGATATTAATCATGTATAAATATTTTTTAAATTTTTACCCAAATTATTTTAGAAAAGGGTTTCAAATTTTATATACATTACAGTCAAGTCACGCTAAAAGCACCAGTTCCTGCTAAATCACCAAAGTTAAACAGCAATGAGCCTGTTCAATATTTAATTGGGTGACCATTTAAGCAACGGTAGGTATTGAAAGCAACCCATGTCCTTTTGTTTATCAAAAATTACTTGATTCAGCATTAAATAACCCAAAAAGGGTTATTACAGTCAAGTCATGCTGGAAGCATTGGTTCCCTCTAGATCATCAAAGTTAAGCAGCAATTAGCCTATTCAATATTTAACTGGGTGACCACTTAAGCAATAGCAGGTACTGTGAGCAACCTGTGTCCTTTGTTTATCTTGATGACTCGATTTGGCATTAAATAACCCCAAAAGGGTTGATATGCCAACCAACCAATCAAATTTTAAGCTTAAGGTCTCAGCAAGTGAAAGTCCATCCTTGCTCACTAGTTCTCTCTAAGCATGTTGGCGTAGTGGCCTATGGTTGGTATCAGCCAGACAGCAAGGGAGTCTATCCCCTTTTTGCTAGTGCTAGACCAGAGAGATTTTTTTTTTCCGATGTGAAGCGCCAAAACCTATCACACTGATCAGTATACGCAATCTGGGGTGCTCATGCACTGAGTTGACGGGAACCAGTATAGAACCCAGAACCTCGTGAGTCCTAAGCAGATGCTCTACCAACTGAGCTAAAACGACCCATGTTCTCTGCAGATTTAATAAATAATCATCATCATCATCATGTCGTGCAGGCAGCACAGATATCCATGACAATCTCTCGCCAACCTTCCCTATCATTCCACACTGGCATGTCCATGTGTTGGCTTCCACAGGAGAACATCACTTATGAGTTCGTCCTTGCTTCTCCAGCAGTGCCCTGCATGCCTAGTCCGTCTCACTCGGATGGTCTGTGAGATAGGGGGCAGGTGACCATACAGCTGCTCCCTTGTGGGATGCTGTTTCCACGACTTGTTCAGAACTGCTCGCAGCATTCTAATAAGAAAGTCTAATTACCGTCTTCTTCGGTCTTTTGGCAAACTGGTAATGTTCCCAACCAAATTCCGTTTCTGCAGAGGAGACGGATTGAACCCATCAGACGAAATTTCCCAACATCTGAACAATGTGCATGGAAACCAATTCCATCTGGGATAATACTTTCATTGTTCTCTTCGACATCAATATCCCAATGGAAGATTACATTATCACCTCTCAATGGATGTTGACAGTGATGCCCACGATGAGTCACTTGAGTTGGAGCTTGGGTTGTTGTTGTTATTGATGCTGAAAATACAAAACAAGGAAGAGTATCTATATCTATTATTATACTAAAGCTGAGCGTATCAACTTTTGGTTCCCTAAAGGCTTTTTTCCTATTCACTTTAAAGACACGAAAATTATACTAAATTATTCTTAGTATAGATTAGTAAACTTTTGACAATATTTTGACAAATAGTATAATAATAATATAATATAGTAAAATATTATAATACTTTTTTAATACTTTTTTATTAGATTTAAATTGATTGATGATTTAATACTTTTTTAATACGAGTTATAGTATAATATAGTATAATAATATATATAGTATATAATAATAGTATAATAATTATAATTTGACAATAGTTTATAGATTAGTAAACTATTAGTAAACTTAGGTTGTTGTCGTTATTGATGCTGAAAATACAAAGCAAGGAAGGGTATCTATATCTATTACTATAAAGCTGAGCGTATCGACTTTTGGTTCCCTAAGGCTTTTATCCTATTCAGTTTAATGACACAAAAATTATACTAAATTATTCCTTACTTTTAGGATTGAATTATGCTTGAAAAAAGTTCCATTTTTTTAATGGTTCTAATTAGTCGTAATTTGCAATTAAGTAAAAAATCCCTTTACTTTACTTTCTGCATATCACTTTCTTCCCCTCTATGTATCTCTTGATTACCTCCTTGTTATATAATGTTAGTTTCTCTAGGAGAGTATCTTTGAGGCATAACACAGATTCTCAAAGATATGGGATTCAAAGTTATCTGACCTGAAAAAATGTCAAAGTTTTTAAATAAAATAACTGGTGCATTATATCTTTTATTCATTAATATATCAACACTGAAAATTTCATTAAATTCGGTTAATTCCTTGATTTTTGTTATTTTTTTCCTTTCGGCGGGGTGACATACGATGGTGGAATTTAGGTCTGTTAATTTTGACTTAATATAGTGATTATAGGGAGATCACACCAAATACTGGTCATAAAAGACTTGATATAGTGATTATAGGAGATCACACCAAATACTGGTCATAAAAGACTTGATATAGTGATTATAGGGAGATCACACCAAATACTGGTCATAAAAGACTTGATATAATCATAAAAGACTTGATATAGTGATTATAGGGAGATCACACCAAATACTGGTCATAAAAGACTTGATATAGTGATTATAGGGAGATCACACCAAATACTGGTCATAAAAGACTTGATATAGTGATTATAGGAGATACCAAATACTAGTCCTAAAAGACTTAATATAGTGACTATATGGAGATCACACCTACTAGTCATAAAAGACTTAATATAGTGACTATATGGAGATCACACCAAATACTAGTCATAAAAGACTTAATATAGTGACTATATGGAGATCACACCAAATACTAGTCATAAAAGACTTAATATAGTGACTATATGGAGATCACACCAAATACTAGTCATAAAAGACTTAATATAGTGACTATATGGAGATCACACCAAATACTAGTCATAAAAGACTAATATAGTGACTATAGGAGATCACACCAAATACTAGTCATAAAAGACTTAATATAGTGACTATATGGAGATCACACCAAATACTAGTCATAAAAGACTTAATATAGTGACTATTCTCAGCCTTTCTTTTAATGGAATAATGAGATAGCTTTTAGTTTCTTTTAATTATGTGAGTACAGGTACAGTTTATGAAAAGGGCAAGGGTACAAATGGTTAAAGAAGTGGGTTGTTAATTCTTTTACCTGGATCGAAAGTGCAATTTGGTAAAGGTGGGTGCCAGACATTTTCCCTACAGGTTGTTACCACTGGATATTTGGTATAGGAATTAGGGGGACAAATAATGGTCAGCGCCGTTCCTTCTTTTACCAGATGATTTTCTTCGTTCACCAAATGCTTTTGATGTTCTTGGATAAACATCGACATGTCTCCAGAAATGTAGCAAAAGGCTGGAATAAGAAATTCAAAATTAGAATTCTGGAAGATTCTTGTATTTTTGAAGATTACATATCAAATATTAGGATATGAAAACAACACAATATGCTGTTGAAGTGAAAACATTTTATATCATATTTATAGCTAATATTGAACAATATTTCGATTTATAAAAATCATCTTCAGGGCTTGTTTTTTACTCTGGACTTATCGAGAGCGGAGACGAAAATAATATGAATTCAAAACGAAAACATTGATGTTGCAAAAAAAGTTATGCGGTAGTTTCAAATATAAGCACATCCACTACACGTTTCTTTTGTCAAAAACTGTTACAATAAGATATACATGACTGTCGCTGACCGAGAAATGCGTGGCGGATGTACTTATATTTGAAACTACCGCATAACTTTTTTGCAACATCAATGTTTTCATTTTGAATTCATATTATTTTCGTCTTCGCTCTCGATAAGTCCGGAGTAAAAAACAAGCTCTGAAGATGATTTTTATAAATTGAAGTATTGTTCAATATTAGCTATGAATATGATATAAAATCTTTTCACTTTAACAGCATATTGCGTTGTTTTCATATTTTTTTTATCGATACTCATATCGTCGGATTCATTTCCTTTCTCTTAACTTACATATCAAATATTGTAATATAATGAACCAATCATTACTATTACTAATTCGCCGTACAAAAGATCTTTTGGGATGCGTCCATTTTCCATTGGTAGACCACGCCTACGATTTAAAGATGTCTGCAGGAGAGTTATGAGGAGATGCCATATTGACACAAACACGTGGGAGGTAGACACAAAAGATAGAGTGGCCTGGCGCCTCAACGTTAAGCAAGGCATGGAGAGGGGTGAGGCAGAGAGGAGAGTAGCCTCGACAGAAAAGAGAGCCAGAAAGAGAGAGAAAAGCCAGCAGCCCCAGAAAGCATCACAGTTTGTGTGCATTCAGTGCACCAAAGACTGTCATTCAAGAATTGTCCTGCAGAGTCACTTGTGCAGATGCAGATAGAATTTTTTTGGACACTACGCCATCGTCCTTAGTGGATGGGAAGAATCCAATAATAATAATAATTATAATATAATGAAATGGAAAAAAACAAAACTTGTAGATAAGAGAGGAAAGTTACTATGATTTTTTGAGATGATGCATGAAAGGCTACCTGTCATTCTGATTGGTCAATGGATGCAAACAGGTGGAGAGTGAGGGAAAGAGAGAGTGATGAGTTGGCTGAGTGGTTGAAGAGAACAGACGCAAGATGAGTGTCTGTTCTTCAAGGCATTTTTTTCATAGATTTTTTCATAGCAAGATCAATCGGTGAGAAAATCCCAATGTGGCACTGCATGAATGACAAAATTTTTTAAAATTATTATTTTACATAAATTAATAATGGAGATTCGCTTCCGGTTTTTGTCTGTAACAAAACTTACGTCACTGCTTACGTCACATTACCCAAAATCGTCATAACATAGAATAAGTACACTCAAAATTTGAACATGCAAAATTCGACAGTCCTCATTGTTTTTTAAAACAAGTTTTGATAAATACATGACTGGTATTATATATCTATATATAGTTTGTTTTATTTTAATACATATTTAAAGTTTACATTTCAAATTATTTTATTTTTTAATCCTGTAATGAATTTGATGATTTTACTTACTTAGGGTACAAACTCGCTGACATTGAATTTTTTACTCCCACCCCTCAGGCAATATGTTTCAAAAATCTATTTTTACATCGCCCGGAGGGCGTTTTTTATTTTGTACTAGTATATTGAACATTTGTACAAAAAAGATAGTTTAGTTTTTGCTACAACATGAGTTAAAATTTTGCACTTTTATGTTTTAAATGTTTCTGTTCAGCGAAATGAGTTATTTCTTGGAGAGGAAATTTTCTCCTGAGACAGTTGAATAGTGTGTGTACTCAGTGATGTTCCTTGTCTAAAAGAAAGAGATTTCCTTTTTTTTTTTTTCACCTGGAAGGACTTTTCCTCTGCGTATGCCCAGAGGTTTCTTCCTGTTTAAGGCCTCCTTGGAGATTGTTATTTTTTAAATAATTTTTACTTTACATTATTTTATTTTTCAATCCCGTTATATGATTGTTCTTGTATTTATTCTGTACAACGACATAATATTCAACCCACCACAAACACCCCTGCCATATTTTGTTTTGGCTGTGAACCAATCCTGAGACTAGTGCTTGATCCTTTTGCCATAGGAATCATGCAGGTAAGTATAGCAGTTGGGGAAAATTGGTAGGCAAAAAGTTAAATAACTCACGAAGGTTGATATGCCATTAAACAAAAAAGCCAACCCACATCACTAAGCATCTAGCAAGGCTTTCTCTGAGGCAAAGGGGGTATTACTTTGAATCATATAGAACTTATCATTTATCATATCCAAATTACACGGTTCTTTGTTGCCATAGTTTGAGTGAGTTATGATTTAAAAAATCAGGCAAAAACTGAGATGAAATAAACTATCAATCAAGTTAATATAAACTTGTGTTATAATCACAAGGCAGCCGGATGCTCTAGTACTGGCATTGGGGCGTTCCAGCTTAGTGTAATGACTAGCAATCAACTCTCGCAGATTGATTACTATGGAATAGCGAGTTAGACAAATTTTCCTCGACAAATTTTGACCCCCCAGAAATAAGCAATCAATCACTAAAAAAAAAGTGAAAAATTGTTCTTACCTTCTTTGCATTTTGGTTCCTGTGGACTCCACCTGCCGTTCAGACAAGAAAACAAATAGTCTGACTCTTGGCTTAAACGGTAACCGTCTTGGCACTCCACAAAAACTTGTGTCTTGTTTTTAACATAGTTTTCCTGACTTATTCTTCTAGATTCGATATCTGTCCATTGACTGAACCGAACATCATAGATAAGGCATGAACCTAAAAATTTACAAGAATTTGTAAGTTATTTTGACTTAAAGTTTGTTTTTTTTCATTTTTATACAAATTGCATTTTATAAAATATTCATAGCAGATCTGTTTTTTAACCATAAAATTTAGCAACTTAAAAATCTTACTATTACTGCTACTAATACTACTACTACTATTATAAACTGTAGCCTGGTCATAGAGACCAATTATAACCCTGTATCTACACCATATATAATCTTGTTGTACTAATCCTGCTCATCATGGTACCAATTGTAACATGCTGATTACTGTTAAGTATCTGGCCGCCATCCTTGGCCAGTTGTAAAGAACTTAAAGTAAATAAGTAAGTAAGTCCCAAGTTATAGAGTCCTTTGGTAAGTGAATAAGTCCTGTGATATAGAATCCTTTGGTAAGTCAATAAGTCCTTTGGTCCGTCGTCCAAGAAGATCCAAGTAGTACTGAGCTAAGATTAGAATCAGCCAGTATAAATAATAATATCAGCAGCACTGCCAGTGATTGGACAATAATTTGGTCACATGGTAGTCTGCGAGTCTATAAGTACAAGTGGCCATCTGGGACACACCTTATATCCGAAAAATGTATCATTCATTAATTAAGTTTCTTTGTATGTATTTACCCAACCCCTCCAAACGAGCAGGATGTGACACAGGGTCAATTTTTAAGCAGACTTTAAAAACGTTTGAATTAAGAGTTTTCCATCTCCTGGACCGGTTGTCATACCAAGGTTAAAGATCCCAGTCTCTCTTATTTTTTACCCATAGCTGGAGGGAGAATAGTTGGATTCATACCTTTCCCAAAGGTATTAGTACTCTGTGAAAATTGTTAGCAACCAGATTCACAAGATTGTCAAATTTCCCAAAATATGGGATGCAAGTTCGAACCTTACCTGAAGCTGAAACTTTCTGTGGGGGCTTTGTATTTCCCACCAGCACCAATGGACAGTGAGGTTTTTAGAGCAGACCATTTAAAAGATTGGTGCAACACTTATCTATATACCTCCACACCAAATATATTTAAGCAATAGAAGGTAATGTAAGTAATCTGATATAAAAAATGATTTGATTCAGCATTAAATGACCCGAAAAGGGTTGATATGCCGTTAAAAAAAAAAAACAGCAAAAAACGATGGCCTGCTCAGTGGTGTATAGTTAGAAAAGAGTGATCTGCCCCTGTGTATAGACAGAACAGGGTGATCTGCCCCTGGACAGCTATATATAAAGAGGCCAATGAAGCGGACATTTGCATTGCATTCTTGGCATTTGTACAAAATGGTCATCATGTCTTTTTACACCATAATAAATAAAAATGTTTAAAAAAATGACTGGTAGTGATTTTACAGTTTCTGTTACATCAGATTGCTTCTTTTTATTTTATTTTTGTTTCTTAATTCCCCGGATCATCGGCGACTAAACCGGTACCCCCACCAGGCTTGCCTGGTGAGGAGGGTGGTTAGACACAAAGCAGGACGAAAAACAAAACCTGTGAAAGGGCGGAGGAAGCTTCCCTCTCAATGGCCATCTAGCACATTAACGCGAGAGCACAAAAATACCTGGGCTGGTATCCAGGCGCGTAATAGTCTAAATAACCTCCACTGCCTTGTGGTTATCCTCTGGATAGGAAAAGGCTAAGGGAAAAAACCCTGACAGAAATCACGGCTTGGACTCCGTTAGGCAGTTCAGTGTGTAAAATACTAACTGGCAACTTCTGCAGCCAAACTGACGCCCAATGTATTGGTTCACCATTCCTTCGGATCACACCAGCAAGGCAGAGAGTGGGGCCCTGTCACTTGGGCAACCCAGGGCCTCCATATATCTTGCCCAGGCTCTCTAATTCCCCCGTCCCCTGTCCCATTTGATGCTTCATGTCTGCGCTGTATAATGCAAAGATGCAGAGCAGTGTTTTTCTATTGGTCTCAAATAATTAAGGGTTATTTCCTATAACTCCAACATAAACAAATGGGAACCACTCTTGACTGATAAATTATTTATTTATTTTCCCATTAAACTAACCCTAAACCCTAACCCTAACCCCGTCTTCTTTTTTCCTAGTAGATAAATAAAGTAAAGTCGTTGGGGCGGCCTAAAGTCGGTATCAGCCAATCAGCGAGGGAGTCTATCCCCTTTCAAAAGCGCTAGACCAAGGAGATTATTTTTTGGGGCATCTGAGGTGGCGCACCACACCTACCATCAGCTCCTTACTTTACCGCACAGATCCCTGTGCTACTCATACGCTGAGTTGGCGAGGACCGGAATCGAACTAGGAACAATGTGGTTTCTAGCCGAACGCTCTACCGACTGAGCTAACTCGGCCCTTATAGTAGATCAATAGATAAATAAATAATTTATCAGTCAAGAGTGGTTCCCCTTTGTTTATGTTGGAGTTATAGGAAATAACCTAATTTAGAATAAGGCTAACAACTCACTCAAGCAGTAACTGACTAACATCTAATATCCACTATTAATTCAAGTTTTGGTGCAGAGAAAAAACAATTTTTTTTTTTTTACAAAGTTCCCAACTGATATAGTTGTGTAGTTAGTGCCTGTGTCAAAGGTCGATGCCAAAGCCCAAGTAATAGCCAGAATTTTTGAATTCTGAATTTTCATATAAGCTTGCATTCCCTACTGGATATCTTGATTATCCCCTTGATTATTGGATTAATTAATCCACAAATCCTTACTAAGATGCACAAAACCATCTGAACCAAATATAATAGGATACAAACAACATGTAATATTCATTTAACTGATGATGAACAGTAAGCGGTAAACATGCCATAATTTGTGCCCCCTACTGACATTTAGACATGAAAAATTTCTATAACCCAGTCTTCCCAACACATTTGGCCTTTTGTTGTATTAAGCAGAACTTCATGAATATCAAAGTGTTGTTTGAATTTTTCACTTTCTTTCAATGTTCTCATTTTTTTTAATGGCTGAAAAACAGATCGGCTTTGAAAAACACAAAAGAAGAAAAAATAAGTAAAAACTGAATCTGTTTGATAATAAAAATTGTTTTAGGGAAACAGGAACATTAGTAGCAATGAAAAAAATAAAATGTTAAATATTATCATGAATAATTTAAACTCTTTATCATTCTAATTCTAGTTGTTTTTTATTGCAATTAATAAAAGTGGTTGAAAGATTTTCATCTTATATATATTGAGAGTTTGTTGTATGATAATTTGATGATTATATATATTGCAATGTTTATAAACTTGAAAGAAGAAAAACTTACAACTCGGTCATGTTGGCAGTTATAAATTTATTTCAACTATAATTCTCATTTTTGAGAATTCTAGTCTCATCAGACAGCCATTCAAGTTGGAGAATAAACAAAAAAATGAAAGATATTTCTGTACTTTTTAAAAATAAAATAATAGATATGAATAAATAAATAAAAGCCTTTAGTTTAAGCACTTCCCATCATGCAATGGTTAAATTCCTGTCACAAAACATTGGTAGAGAATGTAGTTTAGTCCAACAAATAATTAAGAACATTCAAAGAAAAATCGGACCATATGACCTTTAGGCACCCCTTTTGCAATCTCGTTTCATAAGGACATTTTTTTCATTTACACCCTCAAAATCTGGTTGTTTGTTAACAGATGATTTTTAGTTTTTTTTTTTTAATTATAAAACTAACCCCTAACCCTAACCCCTAACAAACAACCGGATTTTGATGGTGTAAATGAAAAAATGTCCGTATGAAACGAGATCGCAAAAGGGGTGCCTAAAGTTCATATGGTCCGAAAAATCTTTTATCCAATGGATTTGGATGCTGTAATTGCTAAAAGGTTTCACCAGAAAATATTTGAGATGAAAATCAAAGATCAAAGTCAGTTCAAATCAAACATGATGAGTGACTACTGCTAGTTCCTACAATGCTCAATACATAAGAGCAAATATCTTGAAAATTTAAGTAATAAAGTAATTATTTTACGTTTATTTAGTAATTTCCTATTGTCATCTAAATTTTCCTTGAATATGCAATATACCATTTACCTTGAAAATAAATGTTATATACAGTACTAATATATGATTCATATATTTAAGCTGGGCATAAATGTAGTATGTACTAATATACAATTAATATTATGCACATATCTCAAAAACCAGGCAGGCTAAGACAATTCAGAGTACAGCTTCAGAATCAGTGTAGTTAATTTAGTTTATTAGAGTACCAGTTGTCTACATAGCTGATATACTTTTTAATTGGCCAGGTAATCTGTATATCAAGGGAGGTAATTATATCATTTTACTTTCTTTTGAAATTATGGACCATTCTCAAACAAATAAACTCACTGTCAATGACTTTGTGACAGAAACATTGGTTACCGTATTATGGTGAGAGTTTATGGTATTATGGTGAGTGGATCAGTTGATTAATCACCCTCTCCACAGTTATTGTTAAAACATGCATTGATCATAAAATTATTAAATTATGTTAATGAAATGAATTAATAAATATTTGTAAAAAAATTAGTAACATCTCCATTGTTTTATGGATGCAAATTTAGTCTGATTTTCAGAGAAGAGGAAATATTATTATTATTATTATTATACAAGTTCTCTTCTTGTTAATTAACACTAGAACTTGACTCTTAGCTGGTAATTCATCTTTATCCTCATTGTGAACCCCATGCTGAAAAAAATAGATGGGATGAAAGAAAAATTAATCAAAATATTTATGTATCAAAATATAAAGTAGAGGTTTGAAGAATGAAAAAAGACAAAAAAAAATGTTTCAAGTAAGTTGCTTACGTCCTCTTCAGGTTTAAAACTGTGGCCTTTCTGCTCAGCTTCCAAATATTTCTTCCTTATTAAAACTGGAATTAGTAAATTTATGTTGAAATAAAAAATAAAACAGCAAAAAAGAAAAGAAAAAGAAAAACAATATAACAAATAATATGAATATCAAATAAAACTTCCCTAAAAGTTAAATTAGGGTAATTCTATGACAAATCATCCAGGCCATGTCACCCTTCAATTTTAGTGAAATGTAGATCATGATAAAGTTAGCCAATCCCCAAAAGTTGAGCTTCCAATTCCAAGAATTGGCAGAGTTATGTCGGTTTTTAAATCTCCAAATTTGAAGGGGTTTGCGAAAAATGGCGACTTTTTGTAACCTATTTTTGTCTGTAAAATGAGTTCTAGAGCTTCCCTACTCTCAAAAATTGGATTATAAAAACATTTTAGCCCAAAGAATCCAAAAATGCTATTAAAACAAGTCTCAAAGTAAAACAATTTTGAGTTATTAATGATTTCTGATTTGAAAAATTTTAACTGATGTTGTAGCTTCAGTTCTGAGCAAATATCAAACTATCTTTTTGGTACAAATAATGTTCAATATATGTGAAATAGTAATAGAAAAATTTTTTTGTCATAGATGCAGTGCCACATCGAAATATTGGCCTTGCTAGTAAAAAATCAGAAATCATCAATAACTTAAAATTGGTTGACTTTAAAACTTTTTTGATAGCATTTTTGGATTTCATGGGCAAAAATGCTTTTATAAACAATTTTTAGTAGTAGGGAAGCTCTAGAACTCATTTTACATATAAAATAGATTTCGCCAACCCCACCAAATATGGAGAGTTAAAAATCGACTTATCTCCACCATTTGTTTTAATTGGAAGCTCACATTTTGGGGATTGTCTAATGTTAACATAGTCCACACCTGGAAAAAATTCAAAAAAATTGAAGGAGGTGGGTGACAACTTTACTTTTTTCTGGATGATTTGACATGGAATTACCCATTAGTTATTTTGAATAAATCAACTTTGGGGTCATTGGGTGCGTCAAAGTTCAAGGGAAAGGTTATATGAAAAATTCGGAAAAAAAAAAATTAGATTCTTGTTTTTGGAGCAACACAATTTCTTCCCTGGATATTATTCACAAACTCATCACTAGCAGATTGCTGTCTCAGGCGACACTGCGTTTATATTGCCATATACTCGTTTCTGATTGGTTAGTCAGACTAATCAGCATAAGCAACTAATCATATAAATAGACTAATCTTTGTGATCTTTGATCTACACACAAGACAAATCCTTGCCTGCTTCACTTCATGAAGTAAATCTCTTCTCTCATTACATAGATTTTTAATACTATTGTTGGGATTGTCTGCCCTTTGCCTTGAAGAGTTATCTTCCCGCTGGGTTGCCGTTTCCGACCACCAGGGGCTGTTGTATTTAAGCGCCTGATTCAAACTCTTCTGCCTCTTTTTTTTTGTGCTTCTTCTCTAATGAACTCACATGGGCTAGACACTGTCTACCCCTTTCTCAGTGGGGGCCTCTGCCCCCCACACCATTAAGTGAATTTTACTGCATGAACTATCCTTAGTCCTATATCTTTACTGTTGTGTACATTCTTATTGTACATGTATGTCTTAATGTATGTTCATGTACATGTTGTAGCGTTAGTTTTGTATTTGCCTGGGAGAGTTGTCTGCCCAGTTTAGTTTGCTGGTGCCCGCTAGGGGATATAGTATTTAAGCGGCTGGTTCAAAATGCTTCTCCCTCTTTTCCTGTTCCAGTAACCACGAGACACATGGGGTAGATTTTGGTCTAACCCTTCTCGTTGGGGCTTTGCCCCACTTACATTACTGTAAGTGAATTAACACAGCATGGACTATCCCTAGTCTCATGTCTGTGGCTTTTATATGTTATCTTGTACTATTCATGAATGTGTATTTATCTTTTTACCTATGTACTTTGTATCTCGTCATATCCATGTGCTGTACTATATTAAATGTTTTGTCTGTCAACCCTTGTCGGAGTTTTGTATTCAAAGTATATATAACTTTGAACCTTTCTTACAATGTATTTCATTGTATCTGTATTTTATGTCTTATTTCTGTGCTGTCTAATATATAAAGTGTTATGTCCAACCCAGCGTGTCAGAGTTTGTTTGTTTCAATAATAACATTGAATCTTACACTATGAAACTATTGTTTGACAGCAAAAGGCCTCTTTTTAAGTGGTCAATAATATCATGCAATAATATAAAGGCAATTCTTAGATAAAAATATACAAGTTTTGCAGTTTTGACTGGAAATTCTTGTGAGTACAAATTGACCAATCAGCATAAACAACTAATCATATAAATAGACTAATCTTTGTGAACTTCTTTTTTAGTTATGTTTGGTTTCACAGGAGACAAGTCATTTTTTCTCTGCAGCAAAGGAAAGCAATATGTATTCTTTTTTTGTCATCTTGGCAACACCTCACCTAAATCATGGACCTACACACAAGACAAATCCTTGCCTGCTTCCCTTCATGAAGTAAATCTCTTCTCTCATTACATAGATTTTTAATACTATGAAACTATTGTTTGACAGCAAAAGGCCTCTTTTTAAGTGGTCAATAATATAATGCAATAATATAAAGGCAATTCTCATCATAAAAATATACAAGTTTTGCAGTTTTGACTGGAAATTCTTGTGAGTACAAACTGACACCATTTTATAAATTTTTGAAATGTCTGCAAAAGGGTGAAAGTTGTCTTCTCATGTTTGTTGGTTTTTGTCTTCCAACATTTTGACCATCAAATAAATGAACAGAATAATGAATTAAATTTAGAATCAATTTGAAGATTTAGGACATAATCTGCAAAAAGAAAAGTATAAAATAAATTAGCAAAAAATAATCTATTTCAAAGACAACATTTATATAATTCCAAAATTCATTTTTACTCATGATTTTGTGTTAGATGCAATTAAAAATTTTGAGTGAAACATGTGCAATTACTTTTGTTAGTTAAGTTCATTAGAAATATATAAAGCAAAAAATGGCTCAAATTAACAGAGCATTAATTGGCTTGTCCCACTTTGTCTGGCACAAGACTAAAAATAAAGGGGCTCTCAGTGAGAATCAAACTCACAATATTAGCAAACTGTTTACTAGGCTAGACTGCTTAATCATTCTGTAAGAGAAACACCTCTCTTTCTTTCGTATACAAACAAAATATGAAGAAATTTATTCATAATAAAAAGACACACAGTGAGGAAGGAACTCTTTATATTATTTAAAAGTTCATCTGTATTTGATGTACATCCACACATACATATTATACACATATATATTGTAATAGCTCACTTGGTAAGTTAGTGGTGGACCAAGTTTTCTGTGGTATTATTATCAGGGATAGAGCTGTTATATATATAAGAATATATATATATATATATATACATATTAATTGGGAATTTTTGTGACCCCAGGTTTCAGGTTTTTTACGCATTCATCATATAGAGCCTCTGTCTGATGAATGTGTAAAAAGCATGAAACTGGGGTCACAAAAATTCCCATAGAATATATATATATATATATATATATATATATATTAATTGACATGCACTTCTCCTCACCCATTTAGTTATGTGTTAAGGCACCTTAGATTGTCAGTGAATTAGACTAGCTGATCATTTTTGGTGAATTGTTTCTGACTTGATACCCCATACTTTTGGCCTTGTGCCCAACTAAACCAATGTTTGTAAAAACCATTTAGTTTTGTGTGTGAACTAAAGAAAGCTTTGTTAATATGATTATAATTTTATGAAGAAAGAAAATGTTAATTTTCATGCAATCAAAACTTCACATAAGTTTTAGCAAAAAAAAATCCAGAACAAGAAAAAAATTTTTTTTTCTTACCTCCCTTTTTTTTAATATAACTTTTATATAACATTGATTTTTCTATTACTTACTGTCAGATGATAGACAAAAATGTATATTTTGCAATCTTTCTCCCAGTCTGAATTACAACCAATTCTAGCTCGTTGATTTATTCAAATAATATCTATCAATAACACTAATTTGTTTTGGTTTGTTTGTTTTATGGCATATCAACCTTTTTGGGGTCATTTAATGCCAAGACAAGTCATTTTGATAAAAAGTTTCAATGTTTCAAGTTTTTAATATTTTCAAATTGGTATGAATAATTATCATTAACTTAATTTGGTTTGGTTAATGGTATAATAACGCTGTGGGTTATTTAATGCCAAAAACTATTAGAGTGTGAGATAAAAATTGGTACTCGAGTTTCCTTTACAGGTGTATTTTTGTAGATGCATTTCGTGGATGTATTTTGTATCTGATTTATAATTGGCATCCCAAGTACTTTCGGTTCTTATCCGAACCATTATCAATGTGTATATCTGTCTAACATCATTAAAACTGTTTAAAATTTAAATTATTGTTTTGTTTTTGTCACCATGATGACGCTACAGTGAATTCTTTTTTTATTTCTATTAAGCTAGACAAACGTAATTAGAATTTTAAAAAGTCTGTCTGTCTTCTTTTAGCATTTTGGAATATAAATTGTTCTATCTATTTGAAACATTTTAGAATATTTTCACTTGTTTCAAAGTTAATTCTATTGAGAGTAGGTTGTCTAAATTTTATATACAGTTCTTCAAAGATTTAAACAATTTTTATATCATTGTCAGTATATATACACATGTATTTTGTATCTGATTTATGATTTTCAATATATTTTTATTTATCTCAAGAAGGATAAAATGTTAATAACACTAATATATCAGAACCACAGCATTGCTTACTGCCAACACACACACACATGTCCTTTGTACTTACCATCATAACATGAAGGTATTGGAGGTACCCATCTACCTTGATAACACAGAACAAGAGTAACTCCCAAATGTTTCTTTTCACACACCACATTAATATGGTTCCCACTTGGTACATATTCACCTTGAAGGTCTTCACCATTCAGCAAAGTGTAGTGTGTCTCTCTAGAGTCAGGGATTTCACAATGACCTTGAAGACAACAAAACGAAATTAATTTACAATTAATGTTTCAAAAGTTTGAAAAAAAAAATGAGACGGAGAGAGAGAAAAAAGAACATTTTTTTATTTCTTGGAATTTCTTAAATGAGGCTTGATAATTAGTATTATTTGTATTATTCAGACTACTGTCCTCATCTTCATTGTTATCTATACAACGTGTTGGCTGATGTTCTCTCCGGCCTTCTTCAGGTATTTTTTGTCAGATCTGGGAACCTTCTCGGACTCAGGAACCTTCTTGTTAAAATTGGGAACCTTCTTGTCATAATCGGGAGCCATCACGGAACTTTAAACCTAACCCTTTATTCAGTCCACGGGGGTATCCTGTTCTCATTCCGTTAACCATAGCTGGGATATAGGTATTGAACTGTGTTAATTATTATTCTATGTTACTGCTGCCCTGACCAGGATTGAACCTGCAGTCTAAAGATAACTGTCACTTAGAACTGTCTTAGCCTAGTGGATAAAGGAGTTAGGTTATGTGTCCAATTGGACATTTTTTTTGTTTGTTTTTATCATTGTTATTTGTTGGTGTATATCCTTCTTGTCATTTCTATTTCACTGTATGTTTCTTTAATATTCACTTATAATTAGAAACCCTGGACCAAGTCTCCAATAGGCACCCCAAATCATCAAGTTAATGAAAGGTTCATATTTTAACTCATCATCAGTAAATTCTGCTTTCAAATATTTGTTTACAAAAATTTGGAAGCAGAAGTTACTGGTGATGAGTTAAAATGTGAACCTTTCATTAACTTGATGATTTGGGGTGTGTTACACAATGGGCATGTGTTACATATTAATTGGATCCCTATTACTTTTTAAGGTAGTATAGAAATCCTTATGGCGATCAGTACAACTGATGGCCTTGAGAGTGAGTGACAATGCTTGACCTCACTCTCACCTTGCGTTCTGGGATGATCGTGAGAATCGGAAGCGATAGAAAGCCCCTTCCGGTTTAAGGTGTAAGCAACTCAGTCAGTTGCAGAGACAGAGTTAGTCAGTTGCAGAGTTAGAAGCTAGCAAGATGTGACTCTCAGCGCGCAGTTGTCTGGTCCTGGGGTTCCAGAATAAAATAACATCAAAGGTAAATCGAAGTCTTGTTGTTATTACTAAAAGCTAACAATGACACAAGGCTTCTGATAAGAAATGGTCCCCAGCAGAACCAGACACGGAATCTCCAGATAAGAAGACCAGACGAGACCATTAGAAGATAGATGATAGAAGTACCAAGCCGGCCAGAAGAGAAGTATGCAACACATGATGTGGAACCATGGCGGTGGTCTGAGTGGCCCAATTAGTTAAGGAAAAATTTGAGTGGTGGTGTATGTGTTGGAATGGAAAAATCTAAAATGATGATGTCAGCATAGACACATGTCATGGTTTTAATTGGACAAGGAATGGTACATGGTGAAGGGGACAAAGGAGACGTGAGAGTTTTGAGATTCAGCCCGGTCGTCAAAGAGTCCAGACGTGCCATGAGTCTAGTCTCCCCATGCGCCAAATAAGAATCATGGGCTAGATAAAATAAAAACTTGATCAAGTAACAAAAAAATGTCTTGTAGTTCATTTAAACGTAAGCAAAGCCCAACAGAAGCCCTTAGAAGAACTCAACTAGACAGGAACATGGCAACTGGAAGAGTAAGGATGTCAACAAGTAATAAAGTAAGGCCAACTCCTAACCAAGTAAGTCTCAAATATCTCTCTCTCTCTCTCTCTCTCTCTCTCTCTCTCTCTCTCTCTAATATCTCTCTCTATCACTGAAGAACTCTCTTATCTGAGAACTCTCACTCTCACACACACCAATTGTATGCCCAATGTCAATGTGGGTATATAATAGTACCACATTTGGTCCCATGACCAGCATAGGACCACAGGTGCCTATTGGAGACTTGATCCAAGACCCTCATCTCTAACTAATAGTATATACAACACATTAAGTGATAATCCCATCAAAGTGGTAGTGAGTGAGTGATGACAAAAAATGTCATCGTGTTTTCAACAGCCAAACACCACTTACATGGGTACCTCCAGATTAGATATTCAAATCACTTAATTTTATATAAGCTGTTTGCTACAGCATGACAGAAGTTACAGACAAATAAAGAAATATACAAAGTCACACTGCTCATTATTATGATGAGGCCCATTTTATTTGGTTAGATTATTTCTGATAAAGGTTTACTAAAACCGAAACATTATAACGTTGACTTCACCATCAAGAATAAATAATAAACTTTGTTTTTCTATTTTCTACATATGTATGTATGTATGTAAGACTTTTCACAGAGTATACACAGGTACTACACTCTGATCCTAGGCAAATGGATGTATAATGACTTGGAATATTGATTCAAGAAAAGATTACAGATTACGCTTGGATTTGGGGGGGGGATGGGGTTAGTTGGAAGCAGAGGGATTTGAAACCAACGAATACGCCAACTGCACCTCTGCAGAGGGGTAAAATTCTCCTAATGAGGCCACCAGTTAGCAGTGCGTGGCGACACATGATGCTTAAGCGTGGAACCCTAGTGGCTGCACAGTCCATGACATGCAACACTCTACTTAAGCTAGATGGGCAGTGGAGAGGTCCCTATGATCAATCAGCTGGTCACGTCAAGCCCTAGCACCTATATGATTGTCCCAATCTTATTGTCCTGATGACAAGCCCCAAGCCTTTTTATTATATATGTGCTAGAAGGCGGTGGCTGAGGGTCTTAATGTCCTAGGTATGATGTTAAACTATCAGATGGTGAAGTTCCAATTCTGGAGCTCTGGGGAATGAGGAGAACCCCTTGATCGCAATTACTCCCAGGTCCACCCTGACCCGGAGTGATAGTACTTGTTAGGGTCCCATCTATGGGTTGATAAGAAAAAATTGGGTTTTAAAAAAATTGATTTTAAAAGCAAAATTGAGTACCCATCAAGAATGAATAAAACAAAGCCTCTTTGGCATAAAATAACCCAACAAGGGTTGACCTGCCATAAAATCCAACCAATCTAAACCTAAAATATGCTTGCAAGTAATTGGTTGATCAGAAAACAAAAAATGTTAATTTCAACATTTTGATCTTTACTAAACTTAGCTAAGGAACAAAACCATCTTGTGCATAAAATAACCCAACAAAGGTTGACATGCCATAAAACCTAACCAAGCAAGAAATTCTGTTGAAAATAATTTAAGATTAATTACGTGGTTTGCATTGCAATTGTGCTGGATACCATTGTCCATATTCACATACAGATCGTTTGTTGTGGCCCAAGGGGGTGAATCTGGAATTATCACAGTGTAATTCAGCAACACTACCGTGGGGAATATGATCAGCATAGGCATTGCGTATGGTAATTCTGGAATTGGTATTGTTGGCAAGTGGTGGACAAGGAACTGGAAATAAAGAAAACAAAAAAAAAGTAACCAATAAGCACCCCAAATCATCAACTTAATGAAAGGTTCATATTTTAACTCATCACCGGTAAGTTTCACTTTCAAATATTTGAAAATAAACAAACAGGCGATTTTTGCAATTATATTGTATCTGACAAAAGCAAATTTTATAAATTTTGTGATACTATTGTCGGGGCCAAAACAGCCTTGACCCCTTTCTCTGAACGAACGCACGTAATCAGAGCACGCGTGTGCATTTTCGCACGTAAGCAAACCCCTTTCCATTTCTGACCAGATATATCCAGTTTTTGCCCAGCTTTAACCCTTTAAGCTCCACCCCCTTTCACGTGTATTGGGTCACGTAGCCAAAACTATGTCATCATCATTTCTAACGAACTTTTCCCTGACGTCATTCGATATTTCCGGCAAATTTCGGGTATTTAAGAAAGTCGTTTGCGATGACAAGGACAGTTCCAGCCAGCCACCGACAGTTAACGATCCTGATTCCTATTCTGAACAAATGGCCTTTCCTGATTCCTGACCGCCCTGCCTCTCTACGCTGCTGGAACGACCTGCCTTTCTTTGACGCTAGACGACGCTGTGATGACACAAACATTTCCAGTCCAGCAATATCAGCCTTTTTCAAGGCTAAACAAACCCAGCTCTTTTCAGAGCTAACCAGTCGGCCCTTTTCACCTCAGTCTTTCCTTAACCACGAATGCGATCCTAGGGCGAAATCCCTAGAAGATCTGGATCTTACGACCAGATAGGCGTCCCTCGCTGACAGTACGCTAGGTCCTAGCTTGGTAGATCCGACTCGATCTTCCGCCGAGCAAACACCTAGCTACTCGAGGCATTTGCGCACACGTACCAGCCTGGTCTGAAATCCCGCATAACCGCGGCCAATCAGACCCAAGCAACGCACGTGCTAAGCGAACGGTCCGTCGCTGTTACGTTTCACGCTCGTACCCGAACAGTCCTCGACGGGACTACGACCGGGGCTCGCAGCCGATACAACCGCAAGCCGAGACCGTTACCGACCGACCACGACGTCAACCGAAACCCGTAGACGCACTGTATCCCGATTCCGGATTCCAGCTGCCTATCCGACAACGGACGACCTATCCACCCAGATTAACGAAAGACTGACCGAACGTTGAGCGACCAACCTCGAACGATGAAAACTCTCAACTTGCCGATTTACCTTTGTCAATTCTCGTGAATAAATTGACCACCTGGTTACTTCCTGCCATCTAAATCCTCTGCCTTTGTCTCTTTCATTGCCTCCAGTCGTTTCACTTATTCAAAAGTCTGTGGGGTCGACATCCTTATTGGCCCCGCAACACTATTTCTGAATGACATCCTTTTATTTAAATAAGCATACAAATATTTTGTAAATAAAAACTGTATTTTTATTTAAATAAATATAATTACATTTCTCTTCTGATTAAGTAAAAACTATTTTAGTATAAAAACATCTTTCGTCTTTTTTAAATTTAAGTGTTGAAAAATATATTTCTGATTGAAAAGTATTTATTGAAAAAAAGATTTTGCTATTGAATTTTATTTTGATTACGTGTACCAACCATCTATTTTTAAAAATTTATTGTGAGTTCAATATCTCCATAAACTTCTGATTAAAATCATTTGTTTACAAAAATTTGGAAGCGGATGTTACTAGTGATGAGTTAAAATATGAACCTTTCATTAATTTGATGATTTGGGGTGCTTATTGGTTACTTGGTCAAAAAAACAACAAGCAAAAAAAAAAAAAAACACAGCAATGTATAGATCTGATAACATGCATGTATTTACCCAAACCCCTCTACTATGGGCAGGATGTGACACAAGGTCAATCTTTAAGTGGAATACAGTTTTCCTTCTCTTAGAATGGTTGCCTAACAAAGGCTAAAGAATGCAGTCTGCCATACTATATACCCATAGCTGGGGGGAGAAGGGCATTAATGCAGAGGGAAATGCAAATAGCCTCATCCAGAATTTAAACTCAGGTTTTCCATTTCCTACGAAGGGATGAATGGCAAGTGAGTATTATAGGAATCCTTGGTTATGATTTTATGGGCCATCCTTTAGGCTTTAAGCAAGAGCAATTTCCAGCAGAAATCCTTGGTAAAGAATCCTTTGGTTGTTCCTTGGTGCTCCTCATTATTGCAAGTCCTTCGTCAGTGATTGCAAATGGATGCCTCTCTGTATCAGTGATTAAGTAGTCAACCAGCCACGCATACAGGTTGTTGATTGGCTGAGGTTTAAACCACGTGACCTCGCTTAGTCTATAAATTTAAGTGGTGTATTGTAGCACACCTTATATACCCAATGTGGTATAATGGTTAGTAAACTAGATTAGTAGACCATTGTTAGTGAGTTCGATTCTCACTGGGTGCCCCACACTTCTGGCTTAGTAAATAACTATATACTGAAAATAATCCAACATCCTTGCTGTTGGCATCCCTTGATGATGATGATGATGATGATAATGATGAAAGATTCATGATTTCAATGAATTAAAAGATATTTAGATTTTTTCTCAAATTAATATTTCAATTTCAAATAAATAGGTGTGGGAAAAACGGTGTGGATATGTGCGGTAAAGTGGAGAGCTGATGGTAGGTATAGTGTTCCACATCTGGTGCAAAATTTACCCCTTTAATAAATTTGATTTTACTTACTTATGATACAAACCTTCTGACACTGAATTTTCAACTTCCACCCGCTCAGGCAATATATTTCAAAAAAGAAGTTTTACACCGTCCAGAGGGTGTTGTTTTTTTTTTTTTTGTGGGGAGGGGGTTTGCTATTATAGATAATTACATTAAGTAGTTTCCGTGCCCCGTGTTTGGGTTCATGTTCGTGCTTAGTGTTCTCAATTATTCACTCACTTACTCACTTACTCACTGCCCTGTGTATAATGCGCAGCGCTCCAGCCTCAGGGCTTTGTTTGTGCTCTGGGGACTGGTCTACCTGTCTCTGGATCGGCCAGCAAAACTTAATGATGAGTCTATATTGTCTGTCCAGGGTAAAAATGTGACAAAATAATTCCTTTAAAGCGAACATTTCCATAAACAAATCAACATTTGTTAAAAAAAACAAAAACAACAAAAATAAATCAATAAAAAAAATCAATCGATTTTTCATGAAATTAAAGTTAACTTTCCCCTTGCAATGATACTTACTTGGTTCGCAGTTTAATTTGTCCACTGACCACTTCCCAAATTGACAAACCGACTGACTGACCCCACTGGCCGCTCTGTCCTTTGAAGGGTCACATTTTAACTGTGCAATACTTCCATGCGGATAGGATGCTCCAAAATTAGTCGCGGAATGATCCGTTGCATTTGGAGGCAGAATGACAACAATTGGGGAGGTGCTGCTATTTCTGAGGGCCGGACACAACTCTACAACAATTAAAATGTCAAATTATTGAAGAATTCTGATCATGATCAATGAAATTAATTGTGATATCAATAAAAAATTTGTTGATCAGAAAAACACTAAAACAAAGAAACTCAAAAAAGCAATATTGGATTAACAAGGCACCTCCTCGTCAAACAAGGGACGAAAAGGAGTGAAAAAGAGAGAAAAGAAGTCGCCACAGAAAAGAGAGCCAGAAGGAAAGAGAGACAACAGCAACTCCAGCAAACATCGCTGTTTGCTTGCAGTCACTGCACCAAAGATTGCCATTCAAAAATTGGTCTATTCAGCCACTCACACAGCAGTTGCAGATAAAAAAAAAGTGGACACTACCCCATCGTGTTTAGTAGACGGAAGGATGCCAAAAAATAAAATTGTAACTAACAGCTTCTACTGAATAAATGAGTCTCATCAGATAGCCAACATTTGGTCATTATGAATCTGACTAATATGGGGTAAATCCAGAAAAAAGTAAAGTTGTCACCCACCCTTTCAATTTTTCTGAAATTTTTTCCAGGTGTGGACTATGTTAACATTAGACGATCCCCAAAATTTGAGCTTCAAATTCCAAAAATTACCAGAGTGATGTCGATTTTAACTCTCCAAATTTGGTTGGGTTGGCAAAAAATGGCGACTTTTTGTAATCTATTTTTGGTTGTAAAATGAGTTCTAGAGCTTCCCTACTACTAAAAATTGGTTTATAAAAGCATTTTTGACCATGAAATCCAAAAAATACTATCAAAAGAGTTTTTAAGTCAGCCAATTTTAAGTTATTGATGATTTCTGATTTTTTCCTAGCAAGACCAATATCCGATGTGGCACTGCGTCTATCACAAAAATTTTTTCTATTATTATTTCACATATATTGAATATGTACTAGTAAATATCTTTATATGAATATCAATTCTTATCTTTATTTTTCATTTTTATCATCTTTTTAAAAAATTTATATTTCAGTTGTTTCTCCTTTTATTTCATTTTCCCGCCTTTTTTTCCTCAGATCTCCATTCCCATATTTAATCATAATCAAAGTTTCTAAATTGAACCAAAAATCTTTTTCAAATTTTTATACATACTCTTTTCACACCTGGGAATTTTTGGTATCCAGTTGCCATAGTAACAACCAATCAGCTTCTTTCCGTATATTTGATAGTTTGATTCACAAAAGGCTTCAAGAAATATCCCATGATTCAACAGTTCATCTCTTATTGGCCAACGGTTTCTAAATAGGAAGTAGCCATTAGGTAAATGTGGAAGAATGCACATATCTGAAAAAAAGAAAATTGAAATAGAAAAATTAAACAACTAAAATAATATATATATATATATGAGGAAGAATGAATAAAGAAAAGAAAGAATAGAATGGATAATAAAAGATGAATTTAATCAATATCACTTACACATGTGATATTGATTAAATTCATCTTTTATTATCCATTCTATTCTTTCTTTTCTTTATTCATTCTACCTCATATTGTCGGATTCATTTCCAATTTCCATTTTTACATACATATATATATATACATATATTATATGTATATATGAAGGAATGACTTACCGGTGAAAATATTGGGTTGGTCTCAATATTTGGTTGGTACAAGTGTTACTCGGATAAGTCAGCGTTATAACAAATATAAAGTGCTCAATACGTAAGTAGAGCGGATTTTTTATATAGTGTGTACAGAAATAACCTACTACAACATGAACTCCTGCAGTTTGCTATAATTAATTGATATCTTGATTCAGTGGATTTAACCCTGAAGATCCTTATGCTGAAACTCGAGTAGGTTATTTCTGTACACACTATATATATATATATATATAAGTGTTCTTAAAACTATATAGGAATATTTCTAAGTCATTGAGTAAGATTATGAAGTCATTGATAAGTTGTTCTCTTCTTGAGAAATCATTATCTACTGCCAGACTTTCAAACCTGATTTTGAATTCAGTTTTCCTTCTCCTAGACTAGTTTCCCTATCAAGGCTATAAAGAACAATCTGCTCTACAATTTACTTATAGCAGAGACCGGTTTGGGAAAGTACAGAGCATTAACCTGAAGTAAAACACAAATAACCTTATCTAAAATTTAAATTTAATCAATACAATAATAACCATTCCACCATCCACACTTTATATACTAACAGGAATTTGAGGGAATTGAATTTATGCCACACCCAGCATATAGTCCTCATTCCGATCTATGGCTCAGTTCCTGTTCTCATGTCACTTCAACAACCAAAAGGAGGTGGAAGCTTCAGTGAAGGAGTCCTTCATCTCAAAGGACAAGAACTGGTATCAGTGTGGAATCAAAGAACTGGCAGAAAGATTGGTTCAGTCAATGCAACGTGGTTGCTGCAACTTTGCTTTTGTTGTAATTTGAAGAATAAAGTAAATATTTTACCAAAATATTGCAAAACTTTTAACTCAATCTAGTATTATTGTAGCGTAATTATTAAAGTCTATGGAGAATTTGGGGATTGAAAAGAAAACGGTAATCGAATTTCTGGAGAAAGAGAAAAAAAAGAAATAAGAACAAAAAGAAGTTAATATTTGGAAGGGTAAACACTCAACTGGTGCCAGTGTAATAATACGGAGTTTGCTGGTCACGTGGCACCAAATGTAATACGATGTTGGTCGGGGTGCCAAATGTAATATTATGATCTGGTCACGGGACCAAATGTAATACAATGCTGTCGCGGCGTCGAATCTAACGCGATGGGTGTTCTTTGACCCACAGGAAAGTTGAAGTGCTTGTTCCGGGCTGTACCTGAAAATGACCAAATCCAAGGTTGTTCCACAATTAACACAAACGCATTTTTAACAATAAAAGACCTTTATTAATCATACAGTGATTAAAAAATCATGTACAACCACAAAGGGGTATCGAGTTGAAGTTGAGTCGGTATTTTGTGGACTGACTGGCCATATATGCTGGGTTCTGAATCAAATTCAGGACTTTGAGTAACAAGATGACAAAGCAAAGACGGTGACAAGGGCCATGAGACGGAGCTATCAATCTGCTAGGGAAGCAGTTGTCCAATCTGGTCAAGAACCAGCTGTCCGATATGCCTGGGACCCTTTTGGGTCCTCTTTTATGGATTCCAAACCCCTGAATCCAGGGCTCTGATTGGCCAGCCAATTGAAACGCCGGACCAATGGCCCTACAGTGTAAACATCAGGAGGTGTACGAAACCCCACCCACGCGGTCGCATTTGATTGGACAGCCAATCAAAATCATGGCCCTGGGTAACACATCTCGAAGGGGGGGCAACAAGTCTCCGCCCCAGTTTTCTGATTGGTGAGGCACCTGATAATATTTTTGTTATTGTATAAATGGTCCTGTCAATTGCTATGATAATTCCCAGGAACTGGCCCAAGACCACCCGAGCAAATCATCATTCCCATTAAATCAACACTTTTAAGATTTAATCTTTCAAAATGTCTTTGTTAAATAAATTTGTCTGGTTCTACGCAGTCCCCACAAGAACAACACAGATATGGATGTCAGCAGTCATAAAAGCCAGACATTCGTTTTTATACCAACCACTTTTAGCCTGGATAAAGTGGTTCCTATCTTTTGGAGTCTCCATGTAAATGATAATATGATAAAACAGACTTTTGCTTTACATCAACCTATTTCTGCCATTAGGATTGGTTTTGTTCAAAAATTATTTATCATCTTGTTTCGACGCTACAAGAATGATAATATATATTTATATGAAAACATTTGTATAAACAAAAAGTCATTTGTGTTATATCAACAATCAACCGACTTTTAGCCATTAGAATTTCTTTGTGTTAGAGTAATTAATTTTATCTAGTGTTGACTTTACCACACCACTGACTTGTACTCTAATCTAAGTCGCTTGTACGATTCTAGACTCAATTGTTTTGTTTTTAAGTATCTAATCGGATATCGCCAATCAGTCCATAACACTACAGTGTTATACCAGCCATTGACCGACCAATGGCCCTGGAACTAGATTTAAAAATAAAAACGGAAGTCCCAGTTTTTTGTGGAGGAGCGGAAGCGGATGTGAATCCCTCACTCCCAGGACCACAAACGGAAGTAAAGAAAATTCACTCTCTTTTTTGCTGGACCTGAGAAGGATCAGACGTGTTTGTTGGGGCTCCGTCATGAGCTATCTAGGGTAGCAAGGAACAGCGCACATGAACTTGATTTATGATAGAACAGCTTGACCTTACTCTCTCACTCTCCTTCTCTCTCTGAAAAAGAACCCATGAGCTTAGGAAGAAATAAACAACCCCTTTGTGACTATACGACTTTCGTATGTTGTTACTTTGAACTAATAACTACTACTACATTATTGTTAATGTTGATTATTACTTGTGAAAGATTAATATACTTACTAGGCAAGCAATCCAATTCTGTTGGTACCCAATCTCCAAGAATACAAATCGATGTTCCAATTCCATCTTTTGGTGAATGACCTGAGGGGCATTTTATTGAGATCTCTGTACCATGTGACCATTTCTTATCCTCTCTATTACCAGAAGTGCTTAAAGAATAATTACCATTCCTCGAAGGTGCTGAACAGTCATCTAAAAACATTGAATATTTTTAGTTAGGGATTTCAATCAAGATGAAAATAAAATCGGACAAATAAGTAATCTGCAATTAAGCGATACCAGATAATCTGGATTTACATTTTTGCATTGCATATTGGATGATTTGGACAATCTCATTTTTAACAAGAGGGTGTTGCAAGATTATAACGGATGGAAGGATTAGGATTTATTTCATATACCTTTTAACTCTTTCATTGGAGACTGAGTGACAGCAAGTCTCCTTAGTTTCTCGAGTTGAAATCATTACCATTAGTTAAAGGTGCTACAAGCAGCATAAATGCCACCGGACTTATTGACAGAAATGGGATTAGATACAGAAAAAATAAAACGGAATAAAATTACTAAAACATCTAAACAAGGTCAGAGGTTACAGTGGCCTGAACATTGTGTTTATACATCTATCTATACATATATATAAAGGGCAATTGTGTGTATCTGTATGTCCAAAGGAAACTTTGAAAATGAAACAATTAACGACAGTAAATATATATACACATTAAATATCACCAGGGCTTGGTTTTTGAGCAAAAATAATGAAGATTTGATTTATATTCGTGAAGTTAATTAAAAGATAGAATCTAAATAGTAAAAGCATGGATTTTTTTTGCAGTTGATATTTTGAATAGAAGACATTAATTTTTCTTTTCAGTGTATGTACATTTTTTTTTTGACAACCCACAAGGCTGGATCAACGCAGGGTCTTTTTTACATAGGGATTTTAATGGGGGCATCCTGCGTGGATCCAACTCGTAATTCAGTCATAATGGATTTTCCCCCCTCTCTACTAAGGCAACGCCAGGTAGCCGCTTCTAGTACCACAATAAAAACGAGGACAACAGTTCGAAATATCAAAATTATTTGATTTGAAAGATGTTTAATAATAAGTTTTTAAAGTTATTGTATTTAATGAACTTTAATGAGATATTAGAAAAGCAATAAGACGAAAAACTTGCTTAACATCTAGATCATCTGATTGTTCAGTTAATTTATCTGCAAATGGAATTTTTTTCCCCACACATACCCCCCCCCCCTTCAGCCAATAATTATTTACTTACCTTCTTTACATTCAATGTTTGAAGAGTAGGAAAAAGCACCATATTTACAGTAACTGTAATACGCTCCAGTTGAGTGATATCCAGGGTTACAAGATGAATATATTCTTTCTCCATGCGATAAAGGATTGCTGGGTGGAAGGATACGGCCATAATATTTGTAATGACCATGAGGTAAATCTGGAACCAGGCACGGCTCTGTGGGAATTAAAATAAAAAGCAAAGAAAATTAGAATTAAAAGAAAAAGCAACAAACTCCCATGGGCCTTCACCAGAAGAACCGTACCGACGCCCAAAAGAATATTTCGGCCATTCAAGTCTAGGCCTTAACTGCGTGTAGTCGCTTCCTTGGTCAGGGGGACTATGTCTGGTCAATAAAGCCTAAATCATGAAACGTCCTTCTGTATCTGTCTCTTTCCTCTTTGTTCCTTAAATTCCTTCGTTGGAATGAGATGGGGTTAAAAGCAAAAACCCTAAGAACACGCAACAAGAGTATCCAGCTACATTAAACTTTAAAACAACCCAAACCACTTCCTACCCCATAGCTCTTTAAGAGAAAAAGAAAGAAAAAAAGACAAGCAAAGATAAAAAGATTGGAACAAGGCATTTTTACTTGGGGAGTAAAATAAAATATGAGCTCTGAAAAAACAAAAAAACAAAACAAGAACAACTTTGTTCATTATTATTTAATCAACAACACAAGAGGAGACATCCGGAAGATGACCCAAGAAGGTTCCAGACTCCTCTAAGAATGCCAAGAAAAGAATGCCAGCTTAACAACTGATTCAGAAATATCCGCTGCTCTGATCCAGAACAGCAGAGCCCAACTCTAATCCTGTCCCAAGAAGTAGAACAAGATAATAAGATATGACAAATATTACAATTTACACCCCTACTCCTCTAAATTGACCATACACACATTTCAAAATGGATCCCGCCACGTTACATATAGAGATTTACCTACAACTTCATTTCTTTTAATCGAGCCTGAAATGTTATAATATTAAATAAAATCAATTATTATATTGGGTATTTAGATATCTGAATTATCTTCTTGGCTTTATTGCTTTTACCAGATTATTATTATTATTATTATTATTATATCCCAGAGAATTTTATGAGTCTCATTCTCTAGGACAGATTATGGTTTGTGTATATATCTCTTGGTAGTATGGTCAAAATTTAATTTCTTGCACAATTCTCAGTGGATCACCCCTCCCACCCAGTGGCTAGAGTATTTAAGTAGTAGCCCAGAAAATTCTAACTCTCTTTCTCTGAGTCCAGAAATGACAGCACATGGGTTAGGTGCTTTGTACCACTTACCCTTAAGTTGGGATGGGGCTTTGCCCCCCAACCAACTATCAGAAAGTGACATTCCTTCAGAAACTCTGTATCACTTCTTTAGGACGTAGTCCTACATTCTTTATATATGTTTATGTATCTGTTATCTATATATTACTGTACCTTTGTCATGAGTATATGTATACCTGTCTTGTATGTATTTCTCAAGAATTAAAGTCTATGTTTGTTACTATATATAACTTCTTTGTTGGATTAATTTATTTACACAATTTTTGGCACAAGACTTATATAGTCATTATTATTGGACCATATGACCTTAAGGCACCCCTTCCGGGATCTGGACTCGTGGGAACACTTTTCTCATTTACACCATAAAAATCTGTTTGTTTGTTAGGGGTTAGGGTTAGGGGTTAGGGTTTGGAGTTTTATAATTAAAAAAAAACTCTAAAAATCGTATGTAAACAATTAACTGGATTTTGATGGTGTAAATAGAAAAAATGTCCCCACGAATCGAAATCGCAAAAGGGGTGCCTTAAGGTCATATGGTCCTTATTATTTAATCCATTGACACATAAATTCTTAAATATCTCTTGTTTTCTATGATCCTATTAGTCATATTTAGTTCTTTTAAGATTAGAAAGTCAAAATCTTAGCTAATGTTACGTATGAATGTTGGGATTATTTTGATATAGGATGTGCTCTAAATACCCACCTCTATTTATAGACAAGCCAAGGTCACATGATTGACTCTTGTAACCAATCACTAGCAATATTACTGGCCTGATAGAATACTTAAACCCCCCACATTGGTCTTAATTAAAACTGCACTCTGTGAGGATGGACAGACATAGGATTGCCGGATCTTTACCAATACTTTCAAAGGACTTATATGATTACCAGTAACTGAGAACACTTTAATAACCAACAGGATTCATTATTAAAGGACTTTATACCAGTAACTGAGAACACTTTAGTAACCAACAGGATTCATTATCGACAGACTCTTTATCAAGGATCTAATTCCACCAGGTTGGAAGGTTACTTTGAGCCTTCTGACTTATTATAAGAACTTTACATCTTATACAACAAAGAAATGAATAAGTGACTTACTAGGTTTACATTTCGGTACTCTTGGAATCCATTTATTGTTCCGACATTCCACTTGAGTGACATTATCTGCAGGAAAATGAGTCTCAGAATTGCAAGAGACGGTCATTGTTTTGGAATCACCATTATTCTGCAAAGATACCTTCACGTATTTACTGTTTCGTAACGCCTTACAACCAGCTGAAATAAAAAAGAATGAATGAAATTCAAATCTTATAAAAGGGTAACAAAATTCGGTTAAATCCTACTTAACAGACATAAATTCCACCATCGTATGTCACCCTGCCGAAAGAAAAAAAAAATACCAAAAGTCAAGAAATTGACCGAATTTAATGAAATTTTCAGTGTTGATATATTAATGAATAAACAATATAATGTACCAGTTATTTTATTTGAAAACTCTTACATTTTTTCAGGTCAGTTAACTTTGAACCACGTATCTTTGAGGAGTAACACAGATTCACAAACATACATGGTTCAAAGTTAATTTTAAATGTAATAAGATATTTTTTGAAGGCAAAATAATGCAATTTATGTTGAAAAACATATTTATTTAAATTTTTTTTTTCCTTTTTTTTCTCTTAATATTTTCGTAGCAAAGTCCATCTTCAGAGAGTTGAAAAGTTTCCATCTGTGTTTGTTAAAATCAACTGTGGTATTATTCCGTTGAATCTGTTGGAGATTTAAAAGTTCGGCAAAGATCGTCAAATTCCGTTAAATCCCGTGTAGCTGTTGTGTTTTGCGGGAATTTTTGAAATCATTTAAGATATATTTTTTTTAATACTATAAAAACAATAAGGCCCCGCTCCGGGCATATTAAAATAAAGATTTTGTTTTTTTTGTTTTTATAGTGTGTTTGAATTAATTTTAGATATAAAAGTTTTAAATAAAATAACTGGTGCATTATATATTTTATTCATTAATCTATCAACACTGAAAATTTAATTAAATTCGGTTGATTCTTTGATTTTTAGTATTTTTTTTTCTTTCGGTGGGTCACATACGATGGTGGAATTTATGTCCGTTAAGTAGGATCTAAAAATTCAATTCACTCCACAATACAAATCAATATTTGCAAATTTGATGTAAAAATTATTTGTGAATATCTAATGGCAAAAATTATTTGTGAATATTTAATGGCAAAAATTATTTGTGACAATTAATGGCAAAAAATGCAATCAATTTTATTATTGTATATATTTTCCCAACCCCTCCACACAAGCAGGATGTGACACAAGGTCAGAGTTTTAACAGGTTTGAATTCAGAGTCTTCCTTCTCCTGGACAGTTTGCCATACCAAGGTTTAAGAGCCAAGACAACTCTACTATTTACCCATAGCTGAAGGGAGACTAGTTAGATTTATACCTTTTTCAAGGATATAATGTGAGATGCAAACAGGCTTGTCCAGAATTTGAACTTGAGTTACCGAGTCCATTTCCTATGACAATAACCGTTACACCATGGGCACCTCCATATTGTAAGTAAAAAAAAAAAATCAGAATAATCATTTCTAATGAATGAAATTCATTTTGAAATATAAGAAAATTTTCATAAAAAAACAGTAAATTTCAAATTTTTTTGTTTATTTCCAAAAGGAAATTGAAAATGTTTGTCTAAATTTCTGAGATGAGAAATTGTTATTATTAACAGAGTTTTCTATTTTTCTGAATTTTTGAGATGAAGTTTGATAATTTGTATTATTTGGATTTTTTTTTACTATTGTCCTTACTCATTATTTTTATACACACAACATATCGCCCGATATACTCTACAGTCTCCTACAGAGATTTCTTGTCGAATTCGGGAATCTTTTCAAACTCAGGAAAATCTTCTTCTTCAAATTTGAGAACCTTCATGATGTAACCAGGAGCTTTCATGGAACTTTAAACCAAACACTTTATTTGATTACAGCATGAAGGCTCCTGAGTTCAACAAGAAGGTTCCTAAGTTCAAAGAGAAAGTTTGTGAGAAAGTTGTGACCATTCCTTTTTCTGATAATTTAGTTGACGCATTTTTTTTACGAAACGAAAATTCATAACAGCTTATGGTTTAGAAGGTGCAATAGTGTAAATCGCCCCGGTGCCCCATAACCCATGCTACGCCACAATGCCAGGAAAATATAAATATAGTCTCTTTTTAAATATGCTACGGTTAGACTTATTAGTAATAAAATACAGGCCGCAACATGGAATTTTAATCTCTGAATGCATCGAAGATAAACTCTATCAGGTAATCCAAAGAACAAGCAAGAAATTTTCTTACTGAAAGCGATTTCAACATACACATAGTGGAAATAGGAATTACTATTCACAGGTTAACAACCATGTGGAAATCTTATTTACAATAAAAATAAGAAAAAATTATCAGAATTATTTTGTAGAATTAGGATAATGATCAAAATTTCAGATATTTTGAAAGTGCTGGTTGGTTTGTGTTTAATGGCATATCAAACCTTGTGTTATTTAATACCAATTCTATGTGTTTTTTTTAAATACATATTTACCAACACCTCCACATGATGATAGGATGTAATAAAGGGTTAATACCAAATTCTATGTGTTTTTTTTAAATACATATTTACCAACACCTCCACATGAATAGGATGTAATAAAGGTTAATACCAAATTCTATGTGTTTTTTTAATACATATTTACCAACACCTCCACATGAATAGATGTAATAAAGGGTTAATACCAAATTCTATGTGTTTTTTTAAATACATATTTACCAACACCTCCACATGAATAGGATGTAATAAAGGGTTAATACCAAATTCTATGTGTTTTTTTTAAATACATATTTACTAACACCTCCACATGAATAGGATGTAATAAAGGGTGAATTTCTTAAGCAGAGTTTAACAGATCTGAATTCAGAGTTTTCCTTCTCCTAGACTGGTTGTCTAACCAAGGTTTAAAGAGCCCAGTCTGCCATAGTATTTACCCATAGCTGGAGGGAGAATAGTTGGATTCATACCTTTCCCAAGGGTATTAGCACTATTTGAAATGCAAAACAGGCTTATCTAGGATTTGAACTCCCGTCGACAAGTCTATGACTCAAACCATTACACTAAACGGTAATTTATGAGGAAGTGCGTCCCGGTCTCCTGCCTCAGAAATTGCTACCCGGTGACTATTAAAATAACGTCCCCAGCTATGTCGTCTCGGCGGTGTTAATTGAAAGAAAACAACCAACTTAGGGCGTTAAATGTATTTTAGAGGGGGGGGGGCTTCTCTTTTTTTATATGAACCAAATTCACCGGGTAGCAATTTCTGAGGCAGGAGACCGGGACGTACTTCCTCATAAATTACCCACTAAACATATCCATATTTTACTCATGATTTGTTTAACTTCATGTTTATTAATAAATTAGTAGAAATAATTATGTTACACTTTTCATTAACTTCATGTGTATCAATAAACTGGTAGAAATAATTTTCATTAACTTCATGTGTATCAATAAACTAGCAGAAATAATTTCATTAACTTCATGTGTATCAATAAACTGGTAGAAATAATTTTCATTAACTTCATGTGTATCAATGAATTGGTAGAAGTAATTTCAATAACTTCATGTGTATCAATAAACTGGTAGAAATAATTTTCATTAACTTCATGTAGAAATAATTATGTTACACTTTTCAATAACTTCATGTGTATCAATAAACTGGTAGAAATAATTTTCATTAACTTCATGTGTTATCAATAAACTGGTAGAAATAATTTTCATTAACTTCATGTGTATCAATAACTACAACTACTTCTTGCTGTCCATCGTATCAAATGATGACACCATGCAAATCATTTTCCTCCAATTTAATCAGTCCCTGGTTGCGTCTTGCCAACTGCCTATAAAGATGTTCAAGTCCTTCAGGTTTCTCTTGATGTTGTCTTTGTACTACCTGAGCTTTGGTCTACCGATTCCATGTGATCCCTCTCTCAGTTGAGAGTACAGAAACTGCTTTGGTAGTCTGTCATCCCCAAGTCTGTTTAAGTGGCCAGCCCATCTCAGGTTGCGTTGGACAAGTATTTTGTGCATGCCAGGGAGTCCTGTTTCTTCAGGATGGTCCTGTTTGAAACATGTTGCCACCACTTGACATTTGATGTACTGCGCAAGTGATGCATGTAGTAGACATGTAGTCTATGGGCATCTGCTTTGTAGATCATCCAGGCTTCTGCACCGTGCAGGAGGGTTGAGAGAACGATGGCACAGTATATTGCACATTTAGTTTTCAAGGAGATGTCTCTGTTGAACCAGACTCGCCTCTTCAGCCGACCAAATGCTTTGGAAGCATTTGAAATTCGGAGATCAAGCTCCGAATAGACTCAATGCAGAGCTTGAGCTTGTATCAATAAACTGGTAGAAATAATGTTCATTAACTTTCAAACAGATCTATTTGACCCATAAATGGGCAGATATTTTGATAGTATACACATTTTGCAATATTTTCATATTTTCTGGAAAAAAAGATTTTCCAGATCATTATAAAAGTTTTAAATACTAAACAATGATCAGTTAGTATTAAGATGATTTAGCTTCAATGAAAGAAACAAACTTTTGGGTTTAAATCGTCTCTTCATCATTCATTCATCAGCATTGCAGTCTTGGAAGTCTATACATTTCTTGCGCCTCTGAAGTTATGGCGTCTTCTGTAACTGTGAAGGCCAATGTTGAAAAAACAGCCCCGATCACAGATGTCGCATGTGAAGGCTGTCCCTGAAGATGATGTGCCAGTGCTCTGTTGCCATCGCTTTCTTCTAGATCTCTTGGCTTCATGGTGTTGCACCAGGGTGATTTCAGACATGAATAGCTTGCTACGGAGAGCCTGCTGCCACCGAGGGCAGACCTGGACCAAATTTTCTTAGCTGGAAGGGATAATCCCAAATTTTCCTAGCTGGAAGGGATAATCCCAAAGCAGCTGAGATAATACTTGCAGACATCCTTAAATTGCAGCTGGGGACAACCAATCTGTCTCTTGCCAGATGAAAACTTTCTTGTACAAAAAACTGTCTATTTAGATTGTTTCAAATTTGTTCATCTCCCTAATCTGATGTTAAACTGTATTCTAGTTTTTTAAGACCGTTGCTCTTGACTTTTGAAACTTTCAGTCCCACTGTAATATATTGTCTGATCAGTGCACCCAAGGACCAGGCTGAATAGGAAGTGCATGGGGGTCAGGTGCAGCCTGGAAACGAAAACAGGATGTGGCCTTGACCTGACCTTTTGCACCTGGAAATGCAGGTGAACATTTGACATGATTTAGGTGCAGAAATCTGTAGGCGTAGCCCATAGCCAATGAAAACAGCCTGCGTGGGCAAAGAGGCGTGTCTACAGAAAAACTGCGTAGGTGTCACGAACAAAGAGGCATGACACTGGGGTCAGACTACAATAAAAGAAGCCCGTAGAGATCGATTAGACAGACAACGATCAGGTTCGAGATCACTTGAAAAGAACTCCCGAAGGCTCCACATTTGCGTAACCCTGCCAACGACTCTCAGCTCTACACAACCGAGGGAATAAACATCTCATCTTACATTTTCCTAAATACAAGTGTTTGTGTTCTTTGACGGGTCCAGTGTGTAACACAACCTCATGTCAATCAGTCTCAAAACAAAACTATAATAGCCTATCTCATGACTGTTGACAATCTATTCATATATGATAATTTATTAGTAAAAGATGTTACATAATAGAAGAATAATTCTAAAAAACATATTTGTTGTTAATCAATGTATTATTTTCTTAATATTTCAATGTTTATTCACATCATCATCAGACCAGAAAATGTTGACCAAGAAAAGAAAAGAAAAACATGGTGGCAAATATAATAATTAAATCAGAAAATTGAAGGAAGTTGATTATAAAAATATAAATGTCCGAGTGAGATCAGTGTGTATTACTTTGTTTAACAGAGAATGAATATATATATATATATATATATATATATATATAGTCATCCACAGACACCATGTTTCGATGTATCACGTCTCTTCAGTGTGGCTAGACATTTGTAAGCGACCTACAGCTGGGATAGAAACTTGATCGATTCAGCATCAGTCAGACAGCTTAACTGCTCGGTTATCGAGGGGATTTTAACTGTTTTAATACACACATCTGTGTATGTAAAGGCTACCATAGAGTGTTCCATCCCTTTTATAGGAGAGCGTTATAGTCATCCACAAATACTGTGTTTTGATGTTTACATCTCATCACTGTGGCTAGACTTAACAGCTACTTCTAGCCGGGATATCTATATATGTGGTGGACTCTCTTTTTGTAAAAAATAAATAAGGAACAGCAGTGAATGGCTCATTTAAACTTACATTGTGCATGCTATCAAGAAAAAAAAATCTCTTCTTGATGTATGCATTAACAAGATTTTGAGCCACTCAGTTGTTGATCAACTTGCACTACGATTTGTTTAAAGTGGTCTGTTGCTTGTGCGATGCAAAGCACACTCTCTCCATCAAAACAACATACCTCATAGAGGTGCACTTTCTGCCACACATTAGGTGTTTGTTTTGATCACATGTTGTTTTATCACGGAGTTTGACCTCTCCGGGACATCAGGTATATGGCTGGTTACCAGTGGGTATATGGTGTGGGGGCTTTATATTTTAAAGCCTGAGCAAAGTCATCATGGGCTCCCAAGCCACCGGCCCTCCAATCTGAGAAGGAAAACTCTCACATACACATATATATATATCTACATATATATATATATATGTCATAGAAAGGAAGGAAGAACTCCGTAAATCCATAATAAATTTATTTCGACCAAAATTGGGGCCTATATAAATCTAAGTTGATTTAATATAGCTCCCCAAAATTCAGTCTCGTCAGATGGGGATCAATTTACTTATGAAATTGCACTTCTCAAAAAACAAAAAGTAGAATTTAAAAATAAATTCAAACAAAAACCAAAAAATAATTTTTTTTTTTTTAACAATATAAGGTTGTCACCATGGTGACAGGAAGTCAAATGAGAAAAAAGAGATACATCTCAAGTTTTAGCTTCTTATGGGTATGGTAGTCAGACAGACAAATAAAGACATTGACAGAAAAAAAACAGAATATTATATTAAAATCTTATTATAATGGAGATTGTGTGTTTTTCTGTCTGTAACCGAAACTATATTCCTACTCAAGTCACAATTCTCTTAGTTATTGACATCACATGCTCCATGATTGTATTTTTATCTAAACCTCAATTATTAATAAAATTGTCTTACATTATTAATACTGTTAACTATGTCTACATACTGACAACATGCAATTATATTTATATATACAACAAAATAGCGGTTTACAGTGTGAACGGGAAGGCTAATTTGCATATTAATATTAAAAAATCGAATTTAATAAATATGTGCTTAGTATTATTGATTTCTAACTGTTTGGTTTTATTTTAATGAATATAAGCAAAAATCTCTTCAATGAATCTTAAATGAAATCCATTAACAAGATAAAATAACTGTCATTTTATTCTTTACTTCCTCTTTTAACTAAATACTTAAATTAGAAAAAATAACAAGGAAAGGCGAGAGTGATGGAAGAGTACGTTTCAGTTGTTCTATTTATCTATTATCACCCCCTCTGTTTCAAATCTTTTTATCTGCATTCTTATTTAGTTTCATTAGCCTTTCTAATTTAATACGATACTTTATTACATTAAAACTTAAATACTTGCACCCGGCGGGTGCATATATTTGCTAGTATAAATAAAGAAGTAAATGATATATATATAAATAATATATATATATGTGTATTTATATATATATATATATATATAATATATATTGTTTGGGATTTAGTATGAAGCATTGGGTATGAAATATAAGAAACTCAGTTTTTGAGTTGTTAAGTTTTGTTTTATTTCGTTAAATTTTCAGGGATGTTTATACCCCTTCTTCAGAACAAATGGACTGACTGATCTGTTCTTTATGGCTTCTATATATAACAAAATAAAACAAAACTTAACATTGAAAAACTGAGTTTCTTATATTTCACACCCAATGCTTCATACTAAATCCCAAACAATATCTTATTATAATGGAGATTATGTGTTTTTCTGTCTGTAACCGAAACTATATTCCTACCTTAGTCACAATTCTCTTAATTATTGACATCACATTCTCCGTGATTTTATTTTTATCTAAACCTCAATTATTAATAAAATTGTCTTACATTATTAATACTGTTAACTATTTATACATACTGACAACATGCAATTATATTTATATATACAACAAAATAGCGGTTTACAGTGTGAACGGGAAAGCTAATTTGCATATTAATATTAAAAAATCGAATTTAATAAAAATGTGCTTAGTATTATTGATTTCTAACTGTTTGGTTTTATTTTAATGAATATAAGCAAAAATCTATTCAATGAATCTTAAATGAAATCCATTAACAAGATAAAATAACTGTCATTTTATTCTTTACTTCCTCTTTTAACTAAATACTTAAATTAGAAAAAATAACAATGAAAGATGAGAGTGATGGAAGAGTAAGTTTCAGTGGTTCCATTTTTTATTATACTCCCTCTGTTTCAAATATTTTATTATACTCCCTCTGTTTCAAATCCTTTTATCTGTATTCTTATTTAGTTTCATTAGCCTTTCTAATTTATACAATATTCTATTACATTAAAACTTAAATACTTGCACTCGGAGGGTGCATATATTTGCTAGTATATATTATAGACAGATATATATATAAATATGCATATATCAACTAAGAAGCATATGTGGACCCCACTGCAACACACACACACACACACACACACACACACACACACACACACACATATATATATATTTGCAAAACAATATTAACTTCATAAAATAATTAAGATATAAGAAAATCACTTTATCCTATTGTAAGAAAGGTTTTGAGTTATATATACTTTGAGTACAAAACTCAGACGAAGGTTAACAGACAAAACATTTAATATAGTACAGCACATGGATATGACGAGATACAAAGTACAAGGTAAAACAAATTACATGTAAAAAGATAAATACACATTCATGAATGGTACAAGATATACAAAAAGTACAGACATGAGACTAGGGATAGTCCATGCTGTAAATAACTTACAGTAATGTAAGTGGGGCCAAAAGCCCCAACGAGAAGGGATAGACAGTATCTAGCCCATGTGTCTCGTGGTTACTGGAACAGGAAAAGAGAAGGAAGCCTTTTGAACCAGCTGCTTAAATACTAATTCCCCTAGCGGGCATCAGCAAACTAAACCGGGCAAACAACTCTCCCAGGCAAATACGAAACTAACACTACACTATCAATAACTGTTGTTAAACTGTTTGGTGTAAATTTTTAATTGATAACAAAAATTGTAAAATAACCAATTGCTGGTTATTTTACAATTTTTGTTCTTTTTGTTCTTACTTACCCTTCGTAGGTGGGTACATCAATTAGTAAACTCATTAAACTAATAATGAAAATATTTTTAAGTAAAACATATTTTATATAATTAGATGTATTTTAGTTATAAATTGAATTCTTTTTAGATTTTCTCAGTAATAAAAGAGAAAAAAAGATAAATTGTTTTTTTTTAAACAAAAATGTTTTAGTGAATTAACACAAACCACAAAAAACATAAAGACATAGTGAATATACATACAGATACATATAGATATATACATTCACATTTATATAGATTTATACACACACACATATACACACACTTAAAACATAAAGACATAGTGAATATACATACAGATACATAGAGATATATACATTCATTTATATAGATTTATACACACACACATATATATACACACTTAAAACATAAAGACATAGAGAATATACATACAGATACATAAAATATATACATTCACATTTATATAGATTTATACACACACACATATATACACACACTTAAAACATAAAGACATAGAGAATATACATACAGATACATAGAGATATATACATTCACATTTATATAGATTTATACACACACACACACACATATACACACACACTTAAAACATAAAGACATAGGAATATACATACAGATACATAGAGATATATACATTCACATTTATATAGATTTATACACACACATATATATACACACTTAAAACATAAAGACATAGAGAATATACATACAGATACATAAAAATATATACATTCACATTTATATAGATTTATATATATACACACACTTAAAAACATAAAGACATAGAGAATATACATACAGATACATAGAGATATATACATTCACATTTATATAGATTTATACACACACACATATATACACACACTTAAAACATAAAGACATAGAGAATATACATACAGATACATAAGATATATACGTTCACATTTATATAGATTTATACACACACACACATATATATACACACACACTTAAAACATAAAGACATAGAGAATATACATACAGATACATAGAGATATATACGTTCACATTTATATAGATTTATACACACACACATATACACACACACTTAAAACATAAAGACATAGAGAATATACATACAGATACATAAAGATATATACATTCACATTTATATAGATTTATACACACACACATATATACACACACTTAAAACATAAAGACATAGAGAATATACATACAGATACATAGAGATATATACATTCACATTTATATAGATTTATACACACACACATATATACACACACTTAAAACATAAAGACATAGAGAATATACATACAGATACATAGAGATATATGCATTCACATTTATATAGATTTATACACACACACTTAAAACATAAAGACATAGAGAATATACATACAGATACATAGAGATATATACGTTCACATTTATATAGATTTATACACACACACTTAAAACATAAAGACATAGAGAATATACATACAGATACATAGAGATATATACGTTCACATTTATATAGATTTATACACACACACTTAAAACATAAAGACATAGAGAATATACATACAGATACATAGAGATATATACATTCACATTTATATAGATTTATACACACACACATATATACACACACTTTACACAAATCTAAAGAAAAATAAAAGAAAGAAGTGTGTCTGCAGCCAGGAACCACCAAGAGAAAATAATAACGTAACATATTTTTAAAAACTAAATATCTTCACCAATGACAGAACAGGACTATTTGATATTTTTCAATTTCTCTAAAATTTTGAAATACAGATTATTAAAATGGATAAAAACAATGAGGCAAGCACAGTAAGATAAGAATAGAAACTGTGAAAATTTGAACAACTCTTATATACAGTAATATAAGTGCATCATTATATATATATATATATATATATGGAAATACGGTGAGGAAATTAATCCGACAATATGAGAAGAAAATATTTTTAAAATATAACAAACACAGGATGTTATGATCAGGAAACAATTTTTAGTGTCAGTACTTAAGCATTTCAGTATGTTGTACCATCTTCAGGACACTGTTAAGTAATGTTTATGTGAGGGGCGAAATGAAAAGATGTTAAGTGTATAGTGATTGTGTGAATATGATGCTATTAACCGTTAATTTTTATATGCGCGTTTGTTTACGAAAGCCAATGACGTGATCAATGCATGTGCAAAAATGGAAGGTGAAGATCATATAATGACACATGTATCAACATGAATAGGCGCAGAATGAAAAGTTAACAAAGATATGATGTATTTCATATGGAATATTAATGTTAGAAAAATAAAATATTTTCTTCTCATATATATATATGTATATATATATATATATATATATATATATATATATAAAGGGCAGTTGTGTGTATATGTATGTCCAGTGGAAACTTCGAAAATGAAACAATTAACAACATAGTAAATATATATACACATTAAATATCACCAGTTCTTGGTTTTTGAGCAAAAATAATGAAGGTTTGATTTATGTTAGTGAAGATACTTAAAAAAAATAAAATTTAAATGATAATAGCATAGATTTTTTTTTTTTTGCATTTAATATTTTAAATAGTAGACATTAATTTTTATTTCCAGAGTGGCTGAATCAACGCAACATCTTTTGTTTGTACATAGGGATTTTAATGGGGTATACTACAAGGATTCAACTCTCGATTCAATAATAATGGATTTGTGAGATTATTTTTTACCTTCCTCACTACCCAGGCAATGCCGGGTAGCCGTTGCTAGTACGTATATAAAGGGCAGTTGTGTGTATTTGTATGTCCAGAGGAAACTTCGAAAATAAAACAATTAACGACAAAGTAAATACATATACACATTAAATATCACCAGGGCTTGGTTTTTGAGCAAAAGTAATAGAGATTTGATTTATAATCGTGAAGATGATTAAAAAATAAAATTTAAATGATAACAGCATGGATTTTTTTTTCATTTGATATTTTAGATAGTAGACATTAACATTTCTTTTTCAGAGTAGCCGCAATGCAATGTCTATTTTTTTACATAGGTATTTAAATGGGGCATCCTGCAAGGATTCAACTCACGATTCAGTAATAATGGATCTGTGGGACAAACTTTTAAAAATTCCCCTCTACCCAGGTGATGCCAGGTAGTCACTGCTAGTATATATATATATATATATATATGAGAGTACATAAATAAACACTCTGTTTATTTGATATGGCTTTTAGCCGACAATTTTTGGAGGACATGTGCTTAATTGAAGTCATACCTAATTTTTGAAAATTAATTAGTTAATAATTAATGAATTTAGGTGGGCATATATGTTCAAATGTAAGGCTAAACAGATCAAGAAAATGTCAATCCCTGAATAGGTCGAAATGTACATTCAGGGATTGACATTTTCTCGATCTGTTTAGCCTTACATTTGAACATATATGCCCGCCTAAATTCATTAATTATTAACTAATTAATTTTCAAAAATTAGGTATGACTTCAATTAAGCACATATCCTCCAATATATAATATATATATATATATATATATATATATATATATATATATATTCAATCAAACATACACAGGTCTCTGAATGATCCATGTTTCCTATTCCTACACAAAAAATGTTCAATGATTAGATTCCCCGATAGGAAAAATTTATTAAACAATAAAATAGAATCAATTTGCAATTGTAGACACAGAGCAAATTTCTCCCTAAATATATAATTAGAATCAGATTCTTAAAACTTAACTATTTACACTAGCTATTGTTTGTAATAAGAATTAAGTTAAAAATAATACAGAGATAAGAACAGGGAAATAAATAAACAAATAGAATTAAGTCAAACAAAGCAATAAGAAGGAATAAAGGGAAACATATGAACAGACATAGCATTCAACTGTCACTATTGTAAAATACATTGGTCTTAGTTTAACTGGATAAATAGTAGTAATTTCAACTGAGTCCATTTTAATATAGGGTCCTGTGGTAGTAAGCAAAACAAACACGGTCGGACTTGCAGAAGCTTTATTCTACATAGAATACAGTGGTAGATTTTGACCAGTTTATATAGTTATTAGAAGGGTAGGGGAGGTAACTCAGTTACCTATTACAGGTCCTGAAAATATATCAATCAAAACTATGGTAGACCCATAATTTGTTCATATCATTACTACTATTATTATTATTATTATCATTAAAGGTCTACTTTTTATGAAGTATTGAACACTCTTGGATAACTACTGAAATATATTGAATTAGAAAGACTAATGAAATTAAATAAGAACACATAAAAAGATTATACTTATTTTAATTATATTTTAATTAGTTTCTAAATGAAATCATTCATAGGATTTATTTTAATATGTTGGAGTATAAAACAATAATATTAGGGATCAATAATACTAAGTAATTATTTATTAAAATTGGTTTTGTTAATACCAGTATGCAAATTAATCACGCAATATATATAAACAGACACATTGAAGCAGTACTCAGATACTATATATATATATGTATATATATATAACTTTATTAAAACTCTTAACGTTCTATACTGCCTCATTCCACCCGGCCAGAAGTCACATTCCTTTTTCTAATCTACCCCAAATCTACCTTTGTTTAAATGTAATATTAAACACATTTAGACCTCTTTGATTTAAGGGAAATAACAGGTAACTTTAAATGAAAAGGCCATTTTTAGCCATTTTTTGATAAATCCTTATAGGAATGAGACTCTGAACTTAGAAAATTCTCAACAGGATGTTAAGAGTTAAGCAGATTTTTTAATTTCTTTATTTTTATTTTTATTTGGTGACACCAAATATCTAAAAATTGTCCTACATTCTAGAACAGAATTGATCTAATCTATCATTTCGACGCAGTCAAAACTAGGAACATATCACATGATTAAAAAGATTAATTGTTGACGAATAAAATGAAGAAAAGAAAATCTTGATTTTTTTTTCTTCATAACTCCAATCTGGACCTGAGCGTCCCATCGTGTTATAATGTGTAGCAAGCAGATCTATAACCAACTGAATAGCGGGTTCGATCCTCACTATATGATCCTACCTGTAGCAAAATAGGTTGTGTAAATAAATACTCTTACTTGAACCTGGTTCAAAAACTTTTTCTTGATGAATTATTTTGATTTTTCTGACTGTTTATCGGGATATATATTTAAAAAAACACAACGTTTTGGCCAGTGTACCCTCCATTATTCATCAGGTATATATTGTTTATTCAAGCATAACAATGATTCAACTTGAGAAATCATTTTGAATAGTTTGTCTTTTAAGCAAACAAGACGTTGAAGTTCTTATGAAGATCTCATCCAAATAAGGATGTCATTGTCTTTACACGCCAATTATCAGCTATTTTCAGCCTAAGATTGCAATGTCTTCCTCAAGAACTCTTTCTAGTATTTAATGAAATCACATCAATGGAATTTAAACTAATATGTTTTGTTATTCAATGTAATTGTTAATTTCACTGAATTGAGTGAGGAGGAATGAAAGAGCTGACTCTGCAGCTAAATCGGCTCTAGATTTGATCCCCTACAAGTTCAAGATTCCATATACTGACTTGAAACCTAAAATTAATAGATTCCTTCATACAAAATGGCAACAATGCTGGAATAACAACATGCACAATAAACTCTTCCTAATCAAACCCAATTTGGGAGGCTGGAAACTAACTTTAAGAAAGTCTAGGAAGGAACAAGTCATTGTATCCCGATTACGCATTGGTCATACAAGACTCCTATATACTCAAACAACAACAACAACCACAATGTGAAACATGTCAAATACCTTTGACTGTTAAACACTTATTCATAGAATGCAGGGGTTTTGCTCATATCAAAAACTGTTATTTTAACAGTATGAAAGATCTATTTGAAAATGTCAACATGGAGGACATTCTCTCCTTTTTGAGGGAAACAAAATTATACCATAGAATATAGACATGAACCTAATCAATACCATACAACAAGATCCCTAATGGAATCGAACTAGGAACCTTGTGGTTTCTAGCCTAATGCTCTACCAACTGAGCTAACCCGGCCCATAATAGTGTATTAATGTCAGGAAAATGAATAGCGTACAGTCATAATATATATATGTGTGTGCGCATGTATGTGTATGGAGGAGGGATATCAGAGTCGACTAAGGCTTTTAATTCTGTGCCCCCCAAAAAAATACTTATGGCAAAATTCTCTGCAATGGGTGTGAAGGATGATCTTTTTAACTGGTTGAAGTCATTCATTCTCAACTGGAGAGAGGTAGTCACAGTTTTTGGATAGCACCAAGAAAAAGATTATGTTCAAAATGAATCTAAACTGATTGAATACTTTATGTTGTGTATCAGGAGTAAATGTTCACAGAAGAAATTGTAAAGGGAAAAAAAAGGATAAGGTGAGGAAAATATGTTTGACGTGATTGGTTGATATGTGTAACCAATAAAAATCAAGCTGCTCAAATTGAGGAAGAGGAAGAGGAAAGTAGTAACTGAAGGAGGAGGAGAGGTGAAGGTGAAGTGGTGAGGAAGAAAGAAAAGATAAGGGGAGGAAAGAAGGGAAGAGTTGGAAAGAAGGGAAGGGGAGATTATATTTTTAAAAATCTTTTGAATTTTCTTTTGTTTAGGATAAGCATTTTTTTTTTATGTTAGAATGTCTACATATAAGACTAAACACGGCCATTTGGTTTCTAAAACAAATTGAAAAATAAAATAAAATAAATGTTTTGTGAATATATATTTTTAATGAAAGTAAAATGAAGACTTTATTCTTTGTATAATATTTATTCAGAAAATTGAACACAAATATTTGTAGAGGGAGATTCAACTTGGGATAATATCCATAAATAGCTGGAATGATATCATCTGAAAAAGAAAGAAAAAGAAAGAATTAAATAAGTAGAGAAGTCACATAAACATTATATATACTAGCAATACCCCCATGTACACCCACCTCTGGCATAAGTATTTAAGTTTTAATGTAATGAAATATATTAAATTAGACTAGAAAAAATTAATGAAATATATTAAATTAGACTAAATTAATGAAATATATTAAATATTTATAAAATATATTTATATATAAATATATCAAATATTCATAAAATATATTTATTAAATATATTAAATATATTGATATTAATTATATTTATTAAATATATTAAATATATTTATTAAATATATTAAATATAATAAAATTCGAAGGCAATACAATGCGTAAAAAATAAAGACAAAAAGATGTTTATATGTCTAATCGATTTCAAAGCGAAGCCTCATCGTCAGAGACGGATTTCAGAAATGACGCGCCTATGTTTTTTTTTTATATTTGTGTGGTTATAATTTCTCTTCTTATTTCCTTTTCCTCTCCTTTTTTCCTCTCTTTCTTCTTCTCCTCCTTTATGAATGGGCGAATAACTGTAATTTCTTATTTCTCTCTTTCTTTTTTTTTCTTTCTTAAAAGTTTGTTGAGAACAAGGCTGACATCCGGTAAGATGTTGCAATGTTGCAATGTGTAGCAATGTTAAATATTAAATATTAAATATATTAAATACATTTATTAAATATATCAAATGTATTATAGACTAAATTAATGTATTAAATTAGACTAAATTTAATGTAATGAAATATATTAAATTAGACTAGAAACATTTTTAATGTAATGAAATATATTAAATTAGACTAGAAAAAATTAAATAAGAACACATATAAAAGGATTACACTTATTTTAATTATATCTTAATTGGTTTCTATATAAAATAATGCATAGGATTGATTTTAATATGTTGGAGAATAAAACAATAATATTAAAGATCAATAATACCAAGTAATTATTCATTACACCCAGTTTTGTTAAAACCAGTATGCAAATTAACCACATCATATATTATGTAAACCTTTATTTCTTAGTGATATATAAGGCACATTGCAGGATTTTAAATGCATTAATAACATGGGCTGTTTTGAGGCATGTGTGTCTGGTGGCTTTGGCCACTGGACTATTAATGAAATTAACAGCGTGATCCCAGGGGGTTGTCCTTCCAGGCAACACCTGCCCCCCTTGATTTTAAGGGGCAGGGCTGGGTTTATTGTCCAGTGCCTGAAGTGCCCCCCCCCCTCATAAGTGGGAATGCCAAGGGGATCCAAGCATTTTTTGTGCCTGCCATCACATGAGCTTCGGTTTGTGGGTGGTATCACGTTAAATGGACCTTTGTATAATGTATAAATGCATAAGTGGGATGCATGGAAAATACCACACTAATAAAATGGGCTGTCTTGAGGCAAATGTAATTGAGGTTTCTATAGAGACATCATTTATAAATAAGATTTATTCAATGTATTAATTATTTTGGCTATAAATTCAATGTTAATTGGTAAACTTGCACAATTCCTGAGGGTATTCTGATGTAAGCAGTGATGTTGTTTTGCTTAGAGACAGACACTGAATCTCTAAGACTAGCAAAAATATTCAAGTTTTAATGTAATGATATATTATATAAAATTAGAAAGGCCAACAAAACTAAATAAGAACACATATAAAAAGAAAACTTATTTCAATTTTATTTTAATTGATTTCTATATGAAATTATACATAATATTGTTTTTTGTGTTTGTAAATATTAAAAAAATGTTAATATTGTGCAAAGCAAAAAAAAAAAAAAGATAGAATAGAAAAAAGCATTTTATATTATTCAAAATTAAATGATTACATTAAACTTATTAGAACAGTATTATTTGGATTATTTGGACTATTGTCCTCATCTTTATTGTTATCTGTACAATGTTTCGGCCGATGTGCCCTTTGGCCTTCTTCAGGTATTTCTTGTTGGATTTCTTCTTGAAGAAGGCCAAAGGGCACATCGGCCAAAATATTGTACAGATAACAATAAAGATGAGGACAATAGTCCAAATAATCCAAATAGTACTAATTATCAAGCCTCATCTCAAAAATTTGGAGAAATATTATTAGAACAGCTTGGATATTAACTCTTACCATCACTCCTGGCTTTCATTGCTGAGTTGTTGTTTTTTTTTTAAAATTAGATAGTAAATAATAAAATTATAATTATTTCTTTTTGTTTATTGATTTCTTTTAAGAGTCATTGACAGGATTTTGTATCAATCAATCAATGGGTGAAGGTAATTTAAATTAACAGATAATGTTGTAGAATTTTGTATTAGGTGATCAGTATTCAGCTGTATTGCAAGTTGAATCTGCACTACAGGACCAAACTGCAATAACTAACACCTCAGACATACCTACTGTTTGGTTGTCAACATATTACAGACAGAAGAACAGTGCGTTGGGCACTTTGTAAATCTTATTTATTAACGATGTCTCTATAAAAATCTGTACGATTTTGTATTAGGTGATCAGTATTCAGCTGTATTGCAAGTTGAATCTGTACAGAGCCTCAGACTGTTGATAGGTGGTTTATTTGTAGATTTGGGCTGTTCCACTATGCACTTGGCCAAGCTCATTCCCTGGACTCTGATTGGCTGCTGGTTTTCAATGTAGACACTGATCCATAAATACCCAACACATGGCTTTAAAAAAATAAATGGATTCTCTTGTCGATTTTTACGAATGAGGGTTCATGCAATGAACCACATACACAGTGCTTTGATTATAGTGGTGAAGGCTTGTGTCAGACTATCCACACTTTTTGGCACAGTCGATAGGAAAGAATTGGTGCACAAGGAATGCCACAAACCTCTCAATGAACGACTGACCTCAGGTTTTTCTAATTCAGAGTTTTCCATCTCCTAGACTGGTTACATATCCAAGGTTAAAAAGCCCAGTCTGCCCTACTATTTTACCCATAGCTTGAGGGAGAATATATGGATTCATACCTTTCTCAAGGGTATTAGTGCTATGTGAAATGCAAACAGCCTTGTCTAGGATTTGAACTCTGGTTGATGAATCCATTTCCTACGACTCTAACCATTATGCCACACACCTCCATATCATGCTGATAACACATGGCTATGTTCTGGTAGTTAGTACTGGGCTTGTATTTGGTTACAGTCTGTCTTTTTTTTGTCTGGTAACTGGACGCTAGTTACAGCCTTCCTATGAAGGTAAGTATTATATGTTGTTGTAGTTACGTGAACATCTTGTTAGAAGTTTAAAATTTGGAATTTTAAATAGAACCATTCTTACCACAACTAAGCACCACAGTCACAGAATGGTATTTCAGCTGCCGACCATTTACCATCTTCAAGACAAGTCATGGAACTTTCTCCAAGAAGTTCACAGATTGGTCTGTCGCAATTAAATTTCACCACAGATCCTGGCACCCAGGGGCCTTTACCACTTGCCTCAACTCCTCCATTCAATGGGGCCAAATTACAGAACACATCTAGCAGAAACAACAGAGGATTGTTAATTAAGAGGTTTTTTATTTTTGTTTATTTTTCAACTTCTTATCAAAGATAAAATATTATTAGATATTTTTTGGTAGAACCAGTGAAAATTATACATTAAATCTTTTTTTGTATATATATATATATATATATATATATTTCAAAAATTTTAAATATATATAAATTTCAAAATTTTAAATTCATATATTATATATATATATATATATATATATATATAATTGGTATGTTGGTTGGTTTTGAAGGCTGTCACAATGCAAGTGTAAAGAAAAAAGAAGGTAACTATGATGTTCTTTACACTTGCATTGTGACAGCCTTCAAAACCAACCAACATATCAATATAAACACAATGCTCCAAGCAAATTACACAACCCTTTATATATATATATATATATATATATATATATATATATATATATATATTTCAAAAATTTTAAATATATTAAATTTCAAAAATGTTAAATTCATATATATATATATATATATATATTATTTATTTATTTATTTATTTTTATTTTATTTTAATTCTAAACTCTACAGGTGTGGAAAAAACCCAGGTAATTCAGTGTTTCAAAATAAAAATAAAAATTTTAAACTGACATCTGGGAAAAAAATTTTTTAAAAAAGGAAAGACTGGCACATCCGTACTTTCTGAAAATAATCATCAGTATGATATGTATTGGCCAAAAGAAAAAATACCGGGGGAGTTTTCTAAGTTTTATAATGTAGAAAGTGCTCAATACATTAAGTAGAGCATGATTATAAGGATCCTGAAGAGCCATTTGGGTGAAACCTAGGTAGATAGTACCTGACTCATATAGGTCCTTTATATATATATATATATATATATATATATATATATATATATATATATACTAGAAAACCCGTGACCCGCTGGGTCACCCATTGAGCTCAGGTTATATTGTTAAAAAATCACAATAATGTAAAATAAAATCAGGGAATTTTCCAATTTTAATGAAATTTTCAGTGTTGATTTATCAATAAATGAATTTTATAATGCATCAGTTATTTTATTTCAAAACTTTCTGACTTAACTAGGTATTTCTGCTATGGTAAATTAATATTTAGAATTCATTTATAATATGAAACGCCTAATTTTAAGTTTCAAATTTCCTATTTTTAGATTTTAAAAACAAATATCTATTTTAGTTTATTATTGTTATCTAATAATTTTTTTAGAAACACTATGTTGAAAATTTAGGACCCCTTCCTTTTGAATAGAACAAATATTGATGTATATTTTTTCTTTCATAAGATAATAGTAGGATGGCCCATAATTCGTCTGCTCGCGACAGATCTTTTGTTTTAAAAACAAATTAAAATTAATTAAATCAATTATTTAAGGTCAAACTTTTGTCTAAAACGATAAGTAGTAACATAATGACTATCATTAAAAAAAGAAAAATATCTTTACATATGCAATTAAAAAAAAACAACATTTAAAACAATTTTTCGGTCAATTTCTATCGCTTTCGGTCTGAGACGCTGGTTAAAATGGCTTTTTTTACAAATTTAATACAACATTAGCGATTGCAAAAAAATTACCAAAAATCAGATAATTATCCGATTTTAATGAAATTTTCAGTATTGATTTATCAATTAATGAATTTTATAACGCATTAGTTATTTTATTTCAAAACTTTAATTTAGTATTTTGCTATGAATAATTAATATATAAAATTCATTTAAAATATGAAAACCCTGATGTTAAGTTTAAAATGTTATATTTTTAGTTTTTAGAAATAAATATCTATCTAATGCAAACCTTATTTTAGATACAAAAAGTAATAAGTTTTGAAGAAAAAATCTATTGAAAATTTAACCCCCTTTTTAAGCAGAAAAAATATCAATTAATAATTTTTTCTTTTATAAGATAATTAAATAATTATCGAAATGAGTAAAAAAGAAATCTCCAAAAAATTAATTATTTATTGTTTTTTTATATTTTATTTTTCGATTTTCGGTACTTATTTTCTCATAGAAAAGCCACCAAAATTTTTGTTGTTTCTATTCATAACTTTGGTCTTTTATCTCTTTATTTATACTGTAATTAGTACAGAAAATGACCAACTCGCAAAAATGTTACGCCCCCAACCTAAGAGGGAGGGTCAAAATTAAGTGACCAGAAAAAAATGAGAAAGTTTTGAAATAAAATAAATAATGCATTATAAAAATCATTCATTGATAAATAAACACTGAAAATCTCATTAAAATCCGATAATTCCCTGATTTTTGGTAAATTATTATCTGTAGGGGGTGCTAAAGTAATTTTGTCAAAACTGCATTTTACGCTCATTATGTTTACCTTAAAAAGAGAGATATATATACATAGAGAGAGAGAGGGTGTAAAATCAGTCATCTGTCAGTAATTTTTTCAAGCACAGTAATGTTTTTCTCTCCTCATACTATCCTCTATTCTACATGTATTGAGAGAGGGTGAGAGAAATAAACTATACTTATGACAGAGATTGGTCGGTCTTTGACTTAATTGTGAATTACGATAATTAGAAGCAAATGAAGTGGGATTTTTTTTCAAACAATGATTAGATTTATGATAAGATAATATTTTGAGATAATTTTTATACCATTAGAATACATAGAAAAAAAGCCTTTAGCTGGCAAAGTTGGATTTGCTCAGCTTTAGTATAATAATAATAATAATAATAATATATATATATATATATATATATATATAGAGAGAGAGAGAGAGAGAGAGAGAGAGAGAGATGGTATATACATTGTTATCAATTATTTTATGAATTCTTTCATTTCGTTTCTGTTACATTCAAGATTCAATAAAGAGCAAAAGAAATGAAATGAAAGAGATATTCTAAGAAATTACTATCTTCAACAAATAAAAGATTATTTTGACTGGAAGGAAAATAGAAAATTTACTTACTGCGTTTACAAACTGGAAAATCGTGAGTCCATTTTCCCAATTTACATTTGACTGGATCATTGTTTCCTTTGATATTGTAACCACTGTCACATTTCACTTCAACTGTTTCATTGGCAGGGACAACCTCACCGGGTGCAAAGGGATGACCGGAAGATTTCACTTGTAAAAATCCATTTTCAATTGCCACTGCTTTACAGGTCACTATACAAACAAATACAAACAAATTCTGGATGCTAATGTGGGCACATAGGTAGCTAGGTAGATCTAGAGATAAAAAAAATCCTTGCATTGTGTGTGTGTGTGTGTGTGTGTGTGTGTGTGTGTGAGTGTGAGTGAGTGAGTGAGTTGTAAGAGAGAGGGGGGGCGTAGTGAGACAAGGAGAGAGCATGAAAGAATTAGAAAGAAATTCAGAAAGAACATAATGAGAGAGAGAGAGAGAGAGAGAGAGAGAGAGAGAGAGGGGGGGGAGAAATAGATAAATAGATAGAGTGAGCCATATAAAATACACGGTTTTCAAATCTAACGAGAGAGAGAGAGAGAGAGAGAGAGAGAGAGAGAGAGAGAGAGAGAAGAAAGTGAGATAAATATTTTCTTAGTAAAATTAAGGGGAAAGCAAAAAAAAGTGTCAGTAGGAGGAGGAAGACGAGAAAGAGAGGGGGAGGAGGAGGAGTACATGAGTGTGTGTGTGTGTGTGTGTGTGTGTGTGTGTGTGTGTATCAATGATTCAAGGTCATTAAGATTTGCAGATGATATTGTATCAGGTAATCAGTATTCAGCTGTATTGCAAGTTGAATCTGCACTGAGCCTCATCCCCCACCTATGGGTTAGATAGTACCACTACTGTTCTTCTACAAGTATGATTTTGTCATTAAATAACACATTGTAGAATTTCGTATCAGCACATAGGTAGCTAGGTAGATCTAGAGATAAAAATCCTTGCATTTGTGTATGAGAGTGTGTAAAAGTGAGAGAGAGAGAGAGAGAGAGAGAGTTGAGAAGAGAGAGAGAATGTGAGAGAGAGAGAGAGAATGTGAGAGAGTTGTAAGAGAGAGTTGTAAGAGAGAGAGAGAGAGTTGTGTGAGAGAGAGAGAGAGTTGTAAGAGAGAGAGAGAGAGAGAGAGAGGAGGGAAGGGAGCACAGTGAGACAAGGAGAGAGCATGAGAAAAAATTAGTGAGAAATTCAGAATGCGCATAGTGAATGAGAGAGAGAGAGAGAGAGAGAGAGAGAGAGAGAGAGAGAGAGAGAGAGAGAGAAGTGAGAGGGGATAAAAGAAGAGAGAGTGTATCACCTTTTTCTCACTGTAAATTATTTCTTGTTATTCAATAAAACCAAAAGTACCATCAATCCTCCTTTTTACATTTTTTGTTACAATTTTATTTCAATAATTTCTTCCTTTGCCAATTAATTCATGTGCCTCCAATGTATGCAACCTGAATGTAGTATAGACTTTTGCAACTAACCTTTGTGAGCAGTTTATATCTACCCAACCCCTCTACCACAAGCTGGGTGCAATACAGTGTCAATTTTTAATTTCAGTACAAATTTGAACCACGTATCGTTGAGAATCTGTTCTACTAATAGCTAAAACATGTATCTAAGTGTAATATATTGCCAATCAATCGGTTTGAACCTGGAGGCCGGTCTGCATGTAGGAAGTGTGTAGGTGTCAAGTGTGGGCCTGGAAACAAAAACAGGATATGGCATTGAACTGACCTTTGGCACCTAGAGATGCAGGTGTACATTTGACACTGTGTAGGCACAGAAAATCTGTAGGCGTAGCCTATAACCAATGAAAACAGGCTGCATGGGTGAGGAGGTGTGTCTACAGAAAAACTGCGTAAGTGTCACAATCAAAGAGGCGTGACCCTATGAGTTGGACAATAATAAAAAAAGCCCGTGGAAATCAATTTAGGCAGACCGAAATCAGGTTCGAGATCGCTTGCAGAGAACTCCCGAAGGCTCCATGTTTGCATAACCCCTGCTAACGACTCTCAGTCTGCACAGAACAGAGGAAATAAAGATATAATCTTATATTTTTATAAATACAAGTGTTCCGTGTTCGTTGACGGGTCCAATATATAGCATAAGCTGGATCTACTATAGGGGGTTTTAAGACTAAGGGACCTACTTTTTCTTGGTGAAAAGCTTAAACAGTGGAAACGTCGCTGGATTCTTGCGTGAGAGACAAGGGGAGGGCATAAAACGACCGTTAACTTATCATGACGGCAGCCACAAAAGTCCAATAAAAGTGAGATGGTAACTAAACAAGGATGATGTATGCTATCTTGTACTGGAAGCAGCAGCAGCACCCTACAAAAAAGCAGCTGTATGGCCACTTACCAACCATCTTGCAAACCATCCAAATAAGAAGAGCAAGACATGCTTGGTAAGTAAGGATAAACTCATAAGATGTTCTCTTGTGGACTCCTACACATGGACATACCAGTGTAGACCAACCAGCAAAAATTTACATTCAACCACTCTATGCAGACATTGGGTGTTGTCTAGACGATTTAGCAAGAGCGATTGGCAATAGGGACATGTGGCAAGAGAGAATCAAAGGAAACCATGCTGTTGGCATGCTTTGATGATGATTATGATATATAGGTAAAGTTTTAGCTTTTTTTTTTTTTTTAAATCACTATTTACTTTATCATTATTCTAAATATTTCTGGAAAATGAGAAATTTGATATTATTTGTCTAACTTTTTAAGATGAGGTTTGATATCATTTTGTGGTTAAACTTGCAAATTGTTGTCAAAATTAAAACAGAAAATTTTGGTTTGGGCATAGATTTTAATGAATTTAATTATTACTAAGTATACGATTTATGTTATTTTTTTTACTTAAAAATAGGTATATAAGAAAATGTGAACAGAATTGTCATTTTTATTATTTTCCTCTTGGCAATCAAAGATGGCTGACATTTCTTGTTAGAAGTTAACAAGGGAGACCACTGTAATTGACTAATTTAACAAGCAACACTGAAATTAGTCAAGTGTTTCTTTCAGTATTCAAATTATTCACACCATATACTATATAAACATTTATTTCTTATGATATATAGCACACATCACAGGATGTTAAACACATTAATCATATGGGCTGTTTTGAGGCAAAACTCTCAGCTAGACCTTAATAGAGACATTGTTGATAAATAAGATGCTAATTAAGATTAAATTATGATTGTTATTATGAATATAATGTACATAACTAAGGGAATTGTGACGGTGGTGGTGACGTAGTTTCGGTTTACAGACAGACAGACAATCTCTATTATAATAAGATACATAGAAACAAAAAAGATACATGTGCAGTACTTTATTTTAAACAAATTATTTGTAGATATATCTATTAATAATGGAGATTGGCTCTTTATTTGTCTGTAACAAAAACTACGTCACTGCTTACGTCACATTACCCAAAATCGTCATAACACAGAATAAGTAACACTCAAAATTTGAACATGCCACATCAGACAGTCTTGATTATTTTTAAAAAACATGTTTTAATAAATACATGCTCGGTATTATATACTTATACAGAGTTTGTCTTATTTTAATACTTATTTAAAGTTAGAACTAAGTTTCTATTTCAAATTGTTTTATTTTTAACTCATTTAATAAATTTGATTTTACTTACTTATGGTGCAAACTCTCTGACATTGAATTTTTAACTCCTACCTCAGGCAACATATTTCATACATTTATTCTTATATCGCCCAGAGGGCGTTTTTTTATTTTGCTAGTAAATATAATTGAACTTTTAAGTTATTTTCTTTCAAAGTCTCACACATAGTTCATGCCTTTAGGGTAAATAAGTTAGATTTGCCAAGAAATTATTTTAATGTATATTTTATGAGGCGTAAATGTTTCCTGTTGATTTTAAGTATAACCACACATGGTGATAGAACTTCATAAGAAGTTTATTTGTTCTTTGTTATATCATCACTGAATTTATGTAAAATTTGTTTGCCTCTTCTGTAAATGTTTTTGCTTTGCACATGTATGTACATTTTCCCAATGTGCTAATGCAAATGTTTGTTTTAATTGTAGTTTTCACAGCTGCATATGTGTTTATGAAATGCAATATAAAACCATTCTACATAATTTGTCAGTTTGTCAGTTCTTTCATGCTTACCAAAATATCAGAGCTACAGTGGTCACATTATGTTAGAAAGTACCAATCCAAAAAATGAGTATTACAATGTACTTATAGAAATGTCCCTTTCTCTACTTATAGAAATGTCCCTTTCTCTACTTACTGAAATGTCCCTTTCTCTACTTACTGAAATGTCTCTTCCTGTACTTATAGAAATGTCCGTTTCTCTATTTACTGAAATGTCCTTTCTCTACTTACTGAAATGTCCCTTTCTCTAGTTATAGAAATGCCCCTTTCTCTACTTACTGAAATGTCCCTTTCTCTACTTATAGAAATGTCCTTTCTCTACTTACTGAAATGTCCCTTTCTCTACTTATAGAAATGTCCCTTTCTCTAGTTATAGAAATGCCCCTTTCTCTACTTACTGAAATGTCCCTTTCTCTACTTATAGAAATGCCCATTTCTCTTTTATAAGTAGAGAAAGGGACATTTTATATTCTCTACTTACAGAAATGTCCCTTTCTCTACTTATAAATGTCCCTTTCTCTACTTACAGAAATGTCCCTTTCTCTACTTATAGAAATGTCCCTTTCTCTACTTATAGAAATGCACATTATGGTTTTCAAGTCAACATCATAAGCATAAAAAAAACAATCTTTCCAGGGTCTGATTAATATGCTAAATATTAAATATGCAAAAATCTTTACAAGAGAAGGCAACCTGCTTAAAAAAAAACTTATTGATCTTACATCAAAGAAGCCATCAAAAATATTTTCATGTTTACTCAATGGATTTACAAAAAAAAGAAAAAAATGAAATGACAAAAAATAGTTATACAGAAAAAAATGTCCCATGATTGAATGTTATGCTTTTGGCTTTCACACCAGTGAACCTCCCAGAAGAATTTGCAGGAGCTTGGAATCTACGCCCGCCCCAATCTCTTTCATTGAACCAAAAGGAGAATAAAGTATTCCCTGATGTCTGCAGTTTCATCAAACTGACTTTTTTGCAGAAGGTTATGGATAATTAATGAATGATAATAAAGAGATAAATAAATAATAATAAACTAAGTTAGCAGAGTGGCCTTTTGTCGGTATCAGACGGACATTGAGGGAGTCTATCCCCTTTTTGCTAGCGCTAGACCAGGGAGATTGTTTTATTTTTCTGAGGTGGAGCACCACACCTACCGTCAGCTCCCCACTTTACTGCACAGATCTGATTACCTGTTCTGTGCTGCTCATGCACTGAGTTGGTGGGGACCCGTATCAAACCCAGAATCTTGCAATTCTGAGGTGGGTGCTCTACCAACTGAGCTATTATGCCCCATAATAATAATAATAAATAAATAATAATAATAATAATAAACAGCAAGTGTAGATTAAAAAGTGTAGGTAATGAATAAGAAGTGCAGATGTAGAGTAAATACTAACAGAGACAGTGAGAGAAGAAGACAGAGAGATAAACAGAGACATAGACAGACAGAAGAAGAGAGACAGACAGAGAGACAGAGACAGGAACAGGAACAGAGACAATCAAAGTGAGAGAGACAGAGACAATCAGAGAGAGACAGAGACAGGAACAGAGACAATCAAATGGAGAGAGACAGAGACAGGAACAGAGACAATCAAATGGAGAGAGACAGAGACAGTAACAGAGACAATCAAAGTGAGAGAGACAGAGACAATCAGAGAGAGACAGAGACAGGAACAGAGACAATCAAATGGAGAGAGACAGAGACAATCAGAGAGAGACAGAGACAGGAACAGAGACAATCAGATGGAGAGAGACAGAAACAATCAGAGAGAGATAGAGACAGGAACAGAGACAATCAGATGGAGAGAGACAGAGACAGTAACAGAGACAATCAGAGGGACAGAGACAGTAACAATCAGAGAGAGACAGAGACAGGAACAGAGACAATCAGATGGAGAGAGACAGAAACAATCAGAGAGAGATAGAGACAGGAACAGAGACAATCAGATGGAGAGAGACAGAGACAGTAACAGAGACAATCAAAGGGACAGAGACAGTAACAATCAGAGAGAGACAGAGACAGGTACAGAAACAATCAGATGGAGAGAGAGAGAGACAGAAATATAGACAATCAAAGGGAGAGAGACAGAGACAATCAGAGAGAGACAGTGACAGGAACAGAGACAATCAAAGGGAGAGAGATAGAGACAGTAACAGAGACAATCAGAGGGAGAGAGACAGAGACAATCAGGCTGACAAACAGACAAAAATATCAACAGATAGACAAAGACAAGGACGTTTACAATGACATCTTTTTATTGGAATAATAGAAATGAATTTTGAACAATTTTTTGTAATGCTTTACCAATGAGTTTTAAAATTTTAAAAACTGAAACAAAAATTCCAAATTTTTTTTTAAATCAATAATTCATTTTTTTTTTAAATCAACAAACCAATAATCGGATTATAACAAATGAAAATACTGTGATTAGGAAAAAAAATTTAAAAATTGGGAATGTTTGTTCGAAAGAACGATGCAAAAATGAGCAACAAATGTTAAAGTCTTTGAAAATTGTTTGGCATTTCCATCTATAAAGTTTGGTTTTGTGTTTAATATTAAAAAAACGTGTTCCCCCGTTCCATTCTTGTGGCTGGTAATAAAAGTAACAGGAAAAAAGTCACAATTAATGCTGGCCAGTTAGGGTTATAGTTAGGGTTAGGTTTTGTAGAGAAAAATATTGTTGTTTTTTTAATTCGAGGGAGATGTAAAAGATTTATCGAGTTAACACTTTTGGTTTAAGATTCTTTTTTTCCTATGACTTTTTTACCTGTGACTTTTTTTTACCTGGATTCCCCATCCCAGCCTCAGCAAATGTATACACATTGTTAATAGTGTTGTATACCCTCTTCATTACGTCTTACTTCTGGTCGTCTTTTCTATTCTGGCCGGTTGCTATTCTGATCGTCTTTTGGTATTTCTATCATCTATCTTGACTTGGTCTGGTCTAGCGTCTCGGATCTCCTAAGGTCTGGTTTTCTATTGCTATGTTCTTGCTGGCTGGTCGTCCTGGATTCATTTCTTAGTCTTGTCACCAAGACATTCATCAACCACAAGAACATATTACTTATACAAACTTTTATTTCCTTAACTATACATTTCATGTAACTAAATATCTGACTAACATAGCGCGCGTGAGTTCCAGTTTTAGGCAGGACCTAAAATGGTCGACTTCTCTGTCTGACGTCTAACTGAAAACTGGGGACTCAAAAGGTTCCACGTGACTTCACGTATTTTCTGTAATTTTCGATGGGGACCCGGCCATGGTATGAAAAGGGTCATCCCCTCAGAATTACAGGGGATTGACAATAATCTTATGCAACCACATAGATTATGTAACAATGGCAATATTTGATTGTTATCAAAAAAATAATGAAATACATTCATAATCATAATAACTAAATGTTATAATAAACATCAACTAAAATATGTTTGTAAACGTTTGGTAATTCTTTTTTCGTTTGTAGTCGTGACATTTGTTAGTATTCAAAAGTCAGTCTTTCTACAATAGGAAAATTATGTCTTACTCTGCTAGGAGAAAATTCAGAAGCACCAAATGATTGTCTTTCCAAACATTATCAAAACACGGATTCTTTATTATAAAAGTATCTAATTTTCAGATCCTATCAAAACAACAACCCCAGTGTGAAACATGTCAAACACCTTTAACTGTTAAACACTTATTCATAGAATGCAGGGTTTTTGCTCACACCAGAAACTTATTTTAAAGCAAATAATATGAAAGATCTATTTGAAAATGTCAACATGGAGGATATTCTCTCTTTTTTGAGGGAAATAAAATTATACCATAAAATATAGACATGAACTTAATACCATACAACATGTTCCACAATGGAGCTAACACATTGTTAAAACCAATTACTAAAAAGTATAAATATAAATACACAACATATATTAATTCCTAACCGTTAGGCATGACATAACTCCAAATGGATTGATATGCCATTAAAATCAATAAACCAAACCAAACCATCTAATTTTCAGGTAAGATCCTGAAGTTGCTACAGACTAAAGTTGTAATACATTTTTTGTAATACATTTTTTGGAAACACACTTCATAATTCATAAATACACAATTCTGTCTTTACATTATTCTCAGAATGATGAAAGTAAAATCCTGGCTCATCATCATCATTATCATCATCATCAGTAGAATAAACCGTTTTGTGTAGAGATTCTTCCAATGTTTGCTGGTGTGAAAAACTCTATAATAATAATAATAATAATAATAATAATAATAATAATAATACTTGTAGTCACTCAGCCACCAGTGAACCACCAGCTTAAGTAGGTGTGAAAAACCTTCATAATGAATAGATAAATATATATTAGTTTGTGTATATACGTTTAATTTCATGGATATCTTTAACTGCAACTGTGGTTTTCATGCTTCTGTGCTCATCAGGTAGAATGAAGACTTTTAGATAAACCGAAAAATATGGTCATTTTTTTATTTTTTACGTTGGAATGTTGCTTGCATATATTACACCAAATTAAAATAAACCGTTTTGTGTAGAGATTCTTCCAATGATGTAAATAGTAAAAAGTTGTGTTAAAATATCCTAACAAAAAGATGAAGAGTCAATCATAAAAAACTTAAAGATTCCTTTTTTTTTTTTTGTTCTTGTTCTTTTTTTTTTCCAAAAAAGCTAAGAATGAACAAACTTTCTTTCCTTTTTCTGAAATTGATTTTGTTTTGTTTTGTTCTTTTGAGCTGCATAACTAAACATTTAATCAGTCTTGAAGAGGCCAAATTTCTTGTTGTTGAAAGGCAAAATGGTGGCACAAATAAGATTCCTTTTGCCTGAGGTTCGTTTAAAAACGTTTCACGCCAACTGAAAGGTACTAAACAGGTACTTACTTCCTTCGCAAGTTGGAAACTCAGTTGACCATTTGCCATTTATGCAGAGAACTTTTGGAATTCCACTCAAGTCAAAACCTTGAAGACATTTGATTGTGACAATTGTATTATGGCTGATAGGTCGGTCGTAATCCAAAACGTCTTTATTGTTGATGCGGATCATTCCATTGGTCACTTCATTCAATTTGCATTTGTCTGAAAGAAAAGAAAATGGACATTCTCAGAATAATGGACAAAGCACATATTTGGTTAAATCCTACTTAACGGACATAAATTCCACCATTGTATGTCACCACGCCGAAAGAAAAAAAATACTGAAAATCAAGGAATTAACCGTATTTAATGAAATTCTCAGTGTTGATATATTAATGAATAAAATATATAATGCACCAGTTATTTCATTTAAAAACTTTTAAATTTTTCAGGTCAATTAACTTTGAACCTCGTATGTTTGAGAATCTGTGTTATTCCTCAAAGATACGTGGTTCAAAGTTAACTGACTTGAAAAAATGTACGAGTTTTCAAATAAAATAACTGATGCATTATATTTTTTATTTATTTATCAACACTGAAAATTTCATTGAATTCGGTTAATTCTCTGATTTTTAGTATTTTTTTTTCTTTTGATGGGGTGACATACAATGGTGGAATGTATGTCCGTTAAGTAGGATTTAACCACAGATTTTTTCTGTGTTTTTGTTGTTTTGTTTTTGTATATAGCCATATATAGCCTTCTGCTATACTCAGGTATATAATAGAGAGAGACAGAGATATATTAGAGATAGGAGATGGTTGATCTTACTTGTTTGTTTATTTTCTACTTCTTCTATCTTCTGGGCTGGGCTTAACATTGTCTTAATTATTTAACACAACAAGACTTTGTTTGTTTTTTATCAAGTTTTATTAGCCCATATTGGTTCTGCTGAGAGGATAATCGTGTCTCTCTCCTTCAAAAGCTAGGTCACATCTGAATAACTAACTAAACTATATCACGTGTCTGTCATGTCATTGAAGCCCTTATCCCCTTAATTAAAGAGTCCCCATTTCCCTGTGTCAATGAAGCACTCTAACCCCTTAACTAAAGACTCCCCAATCACAACCATGTCTTTGAAACCTTATATCCCCTTAATCAAAACCTGTGTCAATGAAGTCCTCTATCCCCTTAACTAAAGAGTCCCCATACACCTATGTCATTGAAACCTTCTATCCCCTTAATCAAAGAGTCCCTCTAACCCCTTAACTAAAGACTCCCCATACACCCATATCATTGAAGCTCTTTATCCCCTTAATTAAAGAGTCTCCATTTCCCTGTGTCAATGAAGCTCTCTAACCCCTTAACTAAAGTCCCTATACAACCATGTCATTGAAGCCCTCTATCCCCTTAATTAAAGAGTCCCCATTTACCTGTGTCAATGAAGGCCTCTAACCCCTTAACTAAAGAGTCCCCATACACCTATGTCATTGAAACCTTCTATCCCCTTAATCAAAGAGTCCCCATTTACCTGTGTCAATGAAGGCCTCTAACCCCTTAACTAAAGACTCCCTATACAACCATGTCATTGAAGCCCTCTATCCCCTTAATCAAAGAGTCCCCATTTACCTGTGTCAATGAAGGCTCTAACCCCTTAACTAAAGACTCCCTATACAACCATGTCATTGAAGCCCTCTATCCCTTTAATCAAAGAGTCCCATTTACCTGTGTCAATGAAGGCCTCTAACCCCTTAACTAAAGACTCCCTATACAACCATGTCATTGAAGCCCTCTATCCCCTTAATTAAAGAGTCCCATTACCTGTGTCAATGAAGGCCTCTAACCCTTAACTAAAGGGTCCCCATACACCTATGTCATTGAACCTTCTATCCCCTTAATCAAAGAGTCCCCATTTACCTGTGTCAATGAAGGCCTCTAACCCTTAACTAAAGACTCCCTATACAACCATGTCATTGAAGCCCTCTATCCCCTTAATTAAAGAGTCCCCATTTACCTGTGTCAATGAAGGCCTCTAACCCCTTAACTAAAGAGTCCCATACACCTATGTCATTGAAACCTTCTATCCCCTTAATCAAAGAGTCCCCATTTACCTGTGTCAATGAAGGCCTCTAACCCCTTAACTAAAGACTCCCTATACAACCATGTCATTGAAGCCCTCTATCCCCTTAATTAAAGAGTCCCCATTTACCTGTGTCAATGAAGGCCTCTAACCCCTTAACTAAAGAGTCCCCATACACCTATGTCATTGAAACCTTCTGTCCCCTTAATCAAAGAGTCCCTCTAATCCCTTAACTAAAGACTCCCCATACACCCATATCATTGAAGTCCTCCATCCCTTTAATTAAAGAGTTCCCTTTTTATCAATGAAGCACTCTAACCCCGTAACTAAAGACTCCCTATACAACCATGTCATTGAAGCCCTTTATCCCCTTAATTAAAGTCCCCATTTCCCTGTGTCAATGAAGGCCTTTAACCCCTTAACTAAAGACTTCCCATACACCCATGTCATTGAAGCTCCCTATCCGCTTAATCAATATCAAATTATGATCATTTGATGTAAAATTTGAATATCATATTAAATAATGCCTGATTGGCATACAATTTAAATTTTACAACAAATAATTCACATTTGGTATACAATTTAAATATTACAATTCTATAAAAATGAAAAAACAACTTGCGATCGTGTGTGTAAAAAAGAAATTATCGGTAAACAGAAGTCTGCGAGCCTCTGCTTTTTTACACAGATGATGGCCCCGACAATGATTAGATAAACAAACTGAAATTCTATAGCATTGACTTAATAAAAATCACCAGTAAATACAACTTGTTTTTTCATTCTTATAAAATTACTTTTGGATTCACTTTCATTTTTTCCTGAATTTAAATATTATATAAAATGATGCGTATGAGAATATACAATTAAATTATTATAACATACCTGGTTCACAGGTGGGGAATGTCGAACACCAAGATCCTTCAGAACATTTGACCTTCTTTGATCCGAGAAGAGTAAAACCAGGTTCACAAGTGATTTGCAAAAATTTGCCATGTTTCACAAAAGGAGAACTCATACTGTCTTGATATGCAAGATGCGCATTCTTGACTTGAATAACTGCACAGCTCTCTAAAAAAGAAGGGAGAAAAAAGCATCACATTTGTAATTCAGTTTTCAGAATTTGAAGATATATATACTTTGGTGGGTTAATTTCTCTTGGCTGATGCCCAATAATTTTTTGAAATAAAGAAAAGTTGTTTATTATGATTTAATAAAGCCAGTTTTTATTTTAGCAAACATGACATAAAACTGAACTGTAGAATGATATTGATTACAAGCAACTGGGTTTTGTTAATCAGATTATTTATAGCATGCAAAGATTTCTAATTATAAAAATTTTTTGTTTGTTTTTATAGTGTGATAGAAGCATTATTTATAAATGTAATACGATATATTTTTTTTTTCTTTTTTTGAAGGCAAAATAATGCAGATTCATGTTGAAAAACATATTTATTCCTGTGCTCTTAATTTTCGGATAAAATCCATCTTCAGAGAGTTTATTATAAGTTGAAAATGTTCCATCTGTGTTTTTTAAAGTCAACTTGGTTCTAATGACGTTGAGCTTGATGGAGATTTGAAATTTGGAAGAGATCGTAAGCTTCCGTTAAAATTTCAAATTCGGTAGAGATCGTGTAGTTCCGTTAAAACCCGTGAGTTGTTAAATTGCGGGACGTTTGAAATCATTTAAGATATTATCTTTTTTTCTTTTAAATTTATTTTCTTTAATTTAAAAGAAAAAAAGATAATATCTTAAATGATTTCTCTTCAGGGTTATTTTCGCACAAATGAGTCCTGTACACCTGCCCTAAAATCTGCTAGGCGGTGCCTACTGAAAAAGGAACCCACGCTATGATTGAAGTTCCTAGCTGTTTGAAGGCATTTTTATTTTTAATATTTTCTTTAGCGTTTTTAGGGTTAGGGTTTAAGATTAGGGTTAGGGTTAGGGTTTTTCATTTTCGAAACTCTGTTATATTTTTTTTTTTAAATACATGGCAATTGTTTGGTTTAATAATGTTTTTGTTTTCAGAACTCAGTCGTATTTATCTAAAAATTTGTGACAGTTGTTTTGAATTAGAATAAAATGAAAATACGAAAGAAAAGATATTTTAAGGTGGGGGTAAATATTTACATTTACTTGTCGATAAAAAAACCTGGGTGGTGGATTACTTTTAACACCTTCAAACCACTAAAAAGAAGTAATTTGTCTGTAAAAACACCTTCAAACCGCTAAAAAAATATTTTAAAGATGGGGGGGGGGTGAAATATTTACATTTACTTGTCGAGAAGAAATTGGAGTTGTTTTTTGAGTTGGCACTGTTCAGCGTTTTTTTAGGGTAGGAGATACATTTAGTGTATTCTAAAGCCCCAGCTGACAGGGCTGACATCTTTATAGTTTTAAAATTATCTGATGGTCAAGATTTTATTTAGAAATATAGAGGGGGGGGGAGAAGAATTTAAGTTTGAATGATAGAATAAAAAATAAATAAAAAACAGTTAATAGTAGAAGGAAAGAAGAAAAGAGTTTTATAGTAAAATACTCACTTGGATTACAAATTGGTAATTCTGCTGACCAATTGCCAAAAATGCACTTCAGTTTATTGACCCCAATCAATTCATATCCTGTCTTACAGATGATGTTCACCCCTTGTCCATGGGAAAGGACCTGACCCCATTCGGAAATGTCAACATTGGAACCGCTTTGTTTTATGTTGCCATTCTCCACCAAATGAACTGGACAACCACCTGCACAAATAATCACATATTTTATTTAGTACAAGATTTTAAAAAATAAGAAATAAAAATTTAAAAAAATCTCAAAAACAAAATTGCAGAAAATACTCTCTGCATTATCTGGATGGGAGTGGGGGAGATGTCCTAAGTTAGAGTTTGAATTTTGTTTAACGGCATATCAACCTCTGTGGGTCATTTAATGCCAGTAAAGGTTATTTTGGATTTCAGCCTTTAACTCTTAACATCTTTGTATTAGATAGAAATATTGAAACTATACAACTGCGTGAGATTTTTTTAAAGTCCAGAGTCCCATTCCTATAAGGATCTATCAAAAATGCTAAAAATGACTTCATTTAAAGTTATCTGTTATATCCCTTAAATCAAAGACTTCTAGATATGTTTAATATTACATTTAAACAAAGGCTATCGTTTCGGTTGGATTAGGAAAATGAATGTGACTTCCGGCCAGGTGGAATGAGGCAGTATAGGATGTTAAGAGTTAAATTAGAGGTTCTATGGAGGCATTCGGTTATGTTTTGTTACATCTTTTTGAAAAAGGTTGCTTTTTTTTAGAAAATTTAAAACGTCTTCAGGGAATGTCCTAAGTATGGCATTAAACTGCAGATAACAGTAAGGCTCCAGTTCTGGAGCTCCTGGGAGTGTAGAGTCACCTCTTTATTGCTATTACTCCTAGGTCCACTCTGACCCTGGTAGCCCCCCCCCCACATCTATTCGTAAAATTAATCTGTTTAAAAATTATTTGTATTAGATAGGAATACTTGAAACCATACAACTGTGTGCAAATTATTTGTATTAGATAGGAATCATATAAGTGTTCTAGTATTTCTTGAACCCTTTCAAAAGTTCCGCATACACAGAAAGTTCTTCTGGCATAAGTAGTCATTCACCTGTGACTACCTAGAAGCAACTTGCTCTGACCAGACGCACTCATGGGGCAATTTTCAAAAGGCCATCCAAACTCTCTGTCTCCTAAAAACATTTTCAATTGGACACATAGACAAGTGGATAAAAGAGTTAGGTTAAGACAGTTCTAAGTGACAGTTATCTCTAGATTGCCGGTTCAATCCTGGTCAGGGGCAGCAGTAACATAGAATAATAATTAACACAGCTTAACACCTGTACCCCAGCTATGGTTAGTGGAATGAAAACAGGATACCCCCGTGGACTGAATAAAGAGTTAGGTTCAAAGTTCCGTGATGGTTCCTGATTACAATAAGAAGGTTCCAGAGTTCGAGAAGGTTCCCGAGTCGGTATTATTTGGACTATTGTCCTCATCTTCATTGTTATCTGTACAATGTTTCTTCAGGTATTTCTTTTCGGACTTGGGAACCTTCTTTTCGAACTCGGACTGAATAAAGGGTTAGGTTCTGTGATGGCTCACAGTTACAACAAGAAGGTTCCTGAGTTTGACAAGAAATACCTGAAGAAGGCCGGAGGGCATAATGGCTGAAACATTGTACAAATAACAATTAAGATGAGGACAATAGTTTGAATAATATAAATAATACTAATTTTCTTTTTTTATTCTTTTTTTCTCTTTCTCCAGAAATTAGATTCCCATTTTTTGCCGATTCAGTTTGAACTTATTCTTAGCCATCCATTAAATTACACTTTGTTGTTGTTGTTGTTGTTTATTGATTTTAATGGCATATCAACCCATCTGGTGTTATGTCATGCCTAACGGTTAGGAAGTAATACATATTGTGTATTTATATTTATACTTTTTAGTAATTGGTTTTAAAAATGTGTTAGCATTATTGGGGATTGTGTTGTATAGTATTGATTTGTTTCATGTCTATATTCTATGGTATAATTTTATTTCCCTCAAAAAGGAGAGAATATCCTCCATGTTGACATTTTCAAACAGATCTTTCATATTGTTTGCTTTAAAATAACAGTTTCTGATGTGAGCAAAAAACCTGCATTCCATGAATAAGTGTTTAACTGTCAAAGGTGTTTGACATGTTCCACATTGTGGTTGTTGTTCTTGTTTGAGTATATAGGAGTGCGTTTGTCTTGTATGACCAATGCATAATTGGGACACAATGACTTGTTCCTTTCTAGACTTCCTTAAAGTTGGTCTCCAGCCTCTCAAAGTGGGTTTGATTCGGAAGAGTTTATTGTGGATGTTGTTATTCCCGTATTGTTGTCATTTTGTATGAAGGAATCTATTAATTTTAGGTTTCAAGCCAGTATATGGAATCTTGAACTTGTCGGGGATCAAATCTAGAGCCGATTTAGCTGCAGAGTCAGCTCTTTCATTCCCCCTTACTCCTATATGACTTGGGATCCAGCATATAATCTCCTTAGAGTTAGACATCAAGTATAATCTATTCAGGAGCTTAATGATCAGAGGGTTTTCCAGTTTTTTTTATTTCTTAATGATAGTAGGACAGAGAGTGAGTCTGAGAAGATGATATATTTTTTGTGGTTATTTTCAGAGATGATGTAAAGTGCTAGATCTATTGGATGGGTTTCAGCTGAAAAAATGGAACTTTCATTTGGGAGAGCTTTTCTTACAATTTTTTAATTTAAAATAGCTGCACATGCTGTTTTGTCATTGTCCTTAGATCCATCTGTAAAGATGTGTAGGTGGTTGGGGTAGCGTTCTAGAATATTGTGGAATTTATCTTGGTAAATGCTAGGAGGGTTTTGTTCAATGAAAAGAAGATAGGGGAAAAACCAATAAGAGATTTCAAACTCACTTGGTTGACACGTTGGAAATGCTTCCGACCATTTTCCTTTTGTGCATTTCAATTTGGTTGTTCCAGTTAAGGTAAATCCAGGATCACAATTCACTGTTACATGATGTTCATGTGGTACTTGGAGATTTCTTAGATCGGCAGTGGAAAATTTTAATTCTTCACCTCCAAACAGCACACGTCCATTTGGTACGATATCCACCATGCAATTTTCTGAAAATGGAATAAATATTTTGAAAACAGGTGTCTGTCTGAAAAAGCAAAACAAAATCTTGAGGGGGTTTTACAATTAGATCAAAATAATGGCTTACATACTCATATACAGGTGTATGTATATATATATATATATATATATATCAAATACTATATTATGGTACTAATTTACTATTACTAAAGTTACTAGATAGTGAAAAAATACTTTTCGCTATTCAACCATTTGAGGATTGCCTAATACACATCTATTAATAATGGAGATTCGCTTCCGGTTTTTGTCTGTAACAAAAACTACGTCACTGCTTACATCACATTACCCAAAATCGTCATAACATAGAATACACTCAAAATTTGAACATGCAACATTAGACAGTCCTCATCGTTTTTTAAAACAAGTTTTAATAAATACATGACTGGTATTATATATCTATATGTAGTTTGTTTTATTTTAATACATATTTAAAGTTTACATTTCAAATTGTTTTATTTTTTAATCCTTTAATGAATTTTGATCATTTTACTTACTTAGGGTACAAACTCGCTGACATTGAATTTTTAACTCCCACTATATGTTTCAAAAATCTATTTTTACATCGCCCGGAGGGCGTTTTTTATTTTGTACTAGTGAAACTTTATTAACGTTAAATTAATACAATAATATTGTATTTGAGATTTTAAAGCTGCTTTGCTAATTTACCATTGAACATTTTTGTATGCAATTAGTTTGCATATATATATATATCATCATCATCATGTCGCGCTATTAGCACGGATATCCATGACAATCTCTCGCCAACCTTTCCTATCATTCATTTTCCCAGGGAGGTCCTCTGTGCAGCAACCTGCGTCTTTGCTTAGTTGGTCAATGTAGGTCCTTGCTGGGCGGCCCACACTAGCATGTCCGTGTGTTGGCTTCCACAGAAGAACGTCACTTATGAGCTCATCCTTGCTTCTCCAGCAGTGCCCGGCATGTCTTGTCCGTCTCACTCGAATGGTTTGTGAGATGGGGGGCAGGTGGCCATATAGCTGTTTCGTCGTGGGGGTGCTGCTTCCACGATTTATTCAGGACTGCACGCAGCATTCTTGTGCAGCTCCCATCCAGCTTATTCTCAAGGCGCCTCGTTAGGGTCCATGTGGTGCATCCGTACAGCAACACTGATACAACCACCGCCTGGAAGAATTGTCGCTTTAGCTTGTCAGTGAGATCGGATTTCCATATTACTGATAATTTGTTTGTGGCCGACCACGCTTTTCCTATTCGTGTATTTACATCGCTTTCTGTGGATAGGATATTACCACCTAGGTATGTGAATTGTTCTACTGGCTTAAGGGCTTACCGTTGAGTGTGGTTATGTCTCCTTTCCTTTTGAAACATATGTACTCTGTTTATATATATATATATATATATATATATATATATATATATATATCATTAGAATTGTTTTCCCATTGAATGTATTGACTATGACAACTATTTTAATATCAGACATTTGAAATGAGAAGTCAACATTATCGACTTATTAAAGATCCACTGATATGAGTGGATGGTAATTTGAATGAGAATTTTGATTTCAAGTTAATGAAATCAGTCGATTTTTCAGTCAATTCATTCCGTGTCCACGAATAATCAAAATATGTTTTTTTCTTTTTCTATCTGAGTATTTCTTTCATATCAACACCTTTCTCCTATAATGTACTACATCAAAAAGACAGTATGGAGTGGAAATACTGTAAAGAAAATGTTCTGGGCATAGCAGTCAGTAAAGAAGGTCATGCTGCCAGTCTTCTGGGGCATGAAAGGACCCGACGCTATTGATTTCCTTGAATAAGGTACAACTATACATAGTATTTCCTACTGCCAACTCACGCACACTTCTTGGTTAAATCGAACTTAACAGACCTAAATTCCACCATTGTATGTCCCTCCTTACTTTACCACACAGATCCCTGTGCTACTCATACACTAAATTGGCAAGGGCCGGTTTCGATCTAGGAACCTTGTGGTTTCTAGCTGAATGCTCTATCGACTGAGCTAACCCAGCCCTAAATAAGAATACATTATTTAAAATACAATATTTTCTTGGGGAATGGAATTTTCAAAGATATCACATTGTTTTACTTTATTTCTTTTGTACTACTTTTTTTTATGAACCCATTGCACACTCGGTTTTCCGGTTAATACTGGGTGTCCAGCGAGCTTCGGCCGCTGGACTCGTCGAGAGTTTAATAATAGTGTTGATTCCTGAGGCGCCCCCCTTGTGGGGGAATGCCGAAGGGATTGACGCAATTTTTGTTCTTTCCACCCATCAGCTTTGGCTTGTGGGTGGGCCCACATTAAAACGAGGCCTTGTGCCCAGTCCATACAAGTGGGGTATGCGACAAATATACTCTTTATCATTCTTCCTTTTTTTTAACATAGTTTTCTCTTGTTTCATTGATTACAGATTTTTAATCTGCATGACAGAATTCCCTGGATGAGAATACAATATTTTCTTGGTGAACTGAATTTTCAAAGAAGCCACATTGGAAGCGACATAAATAAACACATAACGGAGAAAAAATATTCTTGTGAAGTACGGAATTGTTTGTTTTCATAAGAAGTCAGATTGATGAAGTATATGCATATAAACACAGGTAAGAAATCAAACTCAAAATAAAAGAAAAGTTTTATCACCTCATAGGTGCAACTATGTAACTTCTCCATGGATTTTTAACTCGACTGTAGGTAGCTCACAAAATGTCTAGCCACACTGAAGAGACTTGATAAGTTTTTGAAATCATTTGCCTTAATATATTTTTTGTAAAAAATGAATTATTTTAAACAAGAATTAGATGAATTATTATTGACATTTGTCTTCCAACCATTTAAAAAGCTCATTGAAATGAATCCGCATATTCCCCAACCACCAAGAAAATACTGTCGGATTAATTTCCTCATTTTACTCCTGTAGGTATAAATATATATTTTATTTTGCAGTTCATACTTACTAGGAACACATGATGAAAAGTTGCCAGTCCAGTTGCCATAGTAACAGTGAATCTTATGAGTTGAATTCTCTTTAGGAAGTTCGTATCCATCATCACAGATGATTGATACTTGTTGGGAATGAGACACGGTTGATACAGGTGCACCCAAGGATGAAACAACTTTCCCATTGAGAATGGTTTGTGCATGGCAATTCTCTGTAAAAAGAAAATAATAATTTCTATTCAAAATCTCTCAATTCCTCTTAATATTTATATTAATACTAGACAAAACGTGACACGTTGGGTCACCCATTCAGCTCTGGCTAGATAATTGAGATTCGGGAAAAGGGAGTTAGCAAAGCGAGTAAAATTTTTTTTTAAATTTAAAAATACAGCCGGACAAAACTTAGCTTTCTAAGAAAGGAAATGTTTGACCTCATTTAAGCTACAGGTCGCTGGTTGTAAAAATTTTAACATAGAAATACATTTCAAATTCTCCCGTCTCTCTCTCTCTCTCTCTCTCTCTCTCTCTCTCTCTTCTCTCTCTCTCTCTCTCTCTCTCTCTCTCCAGAAAAACTAACATTATATAACGAGGAGGTAGTCAAGAGATACATAGAGGGGAAGAAAGAGATAGACAGAGTAAAGTAAGAGATTGGTTGGTTTTTGACTTAATTGCAAATTACAATTAATTAGAACCAATTAAAACATAATTTTTTTCAAACATAATTCAATCCTAAAAGTAAGGAATAATGTAGTATAATTTTTGTGTCATTAAACTAAACAGTAAAAAAGCAAAAGTTGATTAACTCAGCTTTAGTATAATAGAAGATATTCATTTAAGGTAAATCTATTCAAAATATATATGTCTATATAAACTATTAAATATCATTGTAATGGTTTCTAAGGGAAATAGTTTTTTTTCCTAACAATTACTTTAGGGATGTGAGCAAAAAAATATTTACCTTCTCTACCAATAATTACATAGGACCATGTGCAAAAAAATCTCTTATGAAACAATTATATAAAAATGTAAATATGAATGTACAACGAATGTGATTCCCTAACCTCTTGGCATAAGCCTAGACAGGTTGACATGCCATTAAAATCAATGACAACAATTATAAAAAAAAGAAATAGAAAAAAGAAAAAAAAAGAAAAAAGAAAAAAGAAAAAAAAAAGAAAGAAAAAGAAAAGAAAAAAAAGAAAAAAAAAAAAAAAGAAAAAAGAAAAAAAAAGAAAAAAAAGAAAAAGAAAGAAAAAAAAAGAAAAAGAAAAAAAAGAAAAAAAAGAAAAAAAAAAAGAAAAAAGAAAAAAAAGAAAAAAAGAAAAAAAAAAAAGAAAAAAAAAAAAAGAAAAAAAGAAAAAGGAAAAAAAGAAAAGAAAAAAAAAAAAAAAAAAAAAAAAGGAAAAAAGAAAGAAAAAAAAAGAAAAAGAAAAAAGAAAGAAAAAAAAGCAAGAAAAAAAAAAAGAAAAAAGAAAAAGAAAGAAAAAAGGAAAGAAAAAAAAAAGAAAGAAAAGAAAAAAGAAAAAAAGAAAAAGGAAAGAAAAAAGAAAGAAAAAAAGAAAGAAAAAAGAAAAAGAAGAAGAAAAAAAAAAAAGAAAGAAAAAAAACTTACTTGGTTTACATGTTGGGAAATTTTCTGACCATTTCCCATAACTACAAGTCAGAATCTCAGCCCCATTTCTGTAGAATCCTTCCAGGCAAGAAACGGTAATTGAGTGTTGGTGGGACACTAATCCATTAGGTAATGCTGAACAAACATTTTTAAGTTCTTTTTCCAAATATGACACGGAACCGTGCAGTACAGTCTGTCCATGGCAACCCTCTGCAGGGGGTGACAAAAAAAAATTAAAGATCATTAGTTAATTGTTGTTTTTAGGAAATTCTGAAAAGAATTGTTAATGGATAAATGGAATCAAATTGAAAAAATATACTTTTATTTGTCTTAAATGTTGACTAATTATTTATACTAGCAAGACCTGTGGATATACCACAGTATGATAATTTAATTATCACATATGATATGTTTGATGATACTTCAATATTTAAAAAGTATAATAATATTAATTTAACTCTCTCACTCTTTTTATTTCTTTCCTCCTTTTCATCTTTTCATTATGTTTGATTGAAATTGATTATATATTTAAATATAAATCATAGACACCGTGTTTCGATGTTTCATGTCTCTTCAGTGTAGCTAGACACAGCAACTACCTCTGACTAGGAGCGAAACCCGACTGATTTTTCATCAACCTGATTCATTAACCTCTCGGCCATTTGACAGTTGCCGTTAAGGGGCGGTGTTTAAACTATTAAATACATACATTTTTTTATATATTTTATGATCACCAGAGAGATCCAGTCTGTAAACAACAAACGATCATTACTTTATACTGGCAGTGAAAGTTAATTTAAGTTACCTGTAGAGAACTCTACCGGGTTTTGTGAGCATATAATATATATATATATATATATATATATATATATATATAATATATAATGTTATTGCTTCTGCATGCTCAGCCCCTATCTCTATCTTTCCCCATCTCTTTCTTTCTAATATTTTTTCTGTGTAGCATGTCCTTTTTCTTCCCTTCAGTTATCAGGCAATGTTGGAATAACTTTCTGTAAATTCCCTCAACAAAACTCAACTGTTGGCCTCATTACATCACAACAATTATCATCCACTTAAAAGGGTTAACATGCTTTCCTAAATAAATCCATTTTTTTCTTTAGTGTTAAAAGGTATATATATATATATAGTATTTTACTTACTTGGGACACATTCTGGAAAGTGGTGAGACCAGTGACCATAGGAACATGTCAACATTCCTGTACCAATTAGGAAATAGCCAACTTCACATCTGATAAAGATTCTTGACCGGTGTTTAATCTGGACTTGACTGGTCAATTCATTGCCCTGGTATAAAATTTTACCATTAGATACCTTATTGTTGCGGCAAAACTCTGAAATCAAAATGTACACAACATTTATAAGTCCATTCCTTTACAGAATCAGAAAATTTTATTTTCTATGAAATTATATTATAAACTAACATTAAGAAAAATCTAAACTAACATTTAAGAAAAATCTAAACCAACATTTAAGAAAAATCTTAACTAACATTTAAGAAAAAATCTTAACTAACATTTAAGAAAAATCTAAACCAACATTTAAGAAAAAATCTAAACTAACATTTAAAGAAAAATCTAAACTAACATTTAAGAAAAATCTTAACTAACATTAAGAAAAATCTAAACAACATTTAAGAAAAATCTTAACTAACATTTAAGAAAATCTAAACTAACATTAACAAAAATCTAAACAAACATTTAAGAAAAATTCTTATATTCAACATTAATTCATTTTGTTATCTTATTATAATGGAGATTGTGCATTTGTCTATCTAACTGAAACATCACCACAACTGACATCACAATCCCTTAGTTATTTTATATTCATTACTGAATATTAATTAGCATCTTATCTAATAATAATGTCTCTATTAAAGTCTGAGTTTGATTTGCTTCAAAACGACCCAGGTTATTAAGGTATTTAACTCGCACCCCACTTATGCGGGTATGACACAAGGTCTTTTTAATGTGGAACCATGGGATGGTGGGTGCAAAAAATGCATAGATCCCAGGCACTGGGCAATAAACCCAGCCCTGCCCCTTTAAATCAAGGGGGAATAGCCCCCTGGAACCGTCAATTTCATTAATAGACACAGCCCCCGAAGAGCCCATTTTATTTGTATTTACCACGTACCCCATGTGTACAGGTTAGGCACAATACCTTATTAATGTGGGATCACCCACGAACCGAAGCTCATGGGTGGCATGTGCAAAAAATGTGTGGATCCCGTCGGCATTCCCCCTCAAGGGGGCACCTCAGGCACTAGGCAATAAACCCAGCCCTGCCCCTTTAGATCAAGGGGGCAGGTGTTGCCTGGGGGAATAGCCCCCTGGGATCAACACTGTTAATTTACATTAACAAACACAGGCCCCGAAGATAATGGTTTACATAGTATATGGTGTGGATAATTTGCATACTGATTTTAACAAATATGGGTTTGATAAATAATTATTTGGTGATATTGATTTCTTGTATAATTGTTTTATTCTTAAACATATTAAAAGCAATCCTGTGTATAATTTTATATAGAAATTAATAAATAAAAATTTCGGCCCTGAACGAGAGCGTTTGTTTGTACCTCGTGATTAACGGTTTATTTATTCCGTCTTTCCTCATAAATATAGTTGCTTTGAAAAAGACCGCTTTATTAAAAGGTCGAAACAGATCTGTCAGCAAACTAATAACATCTTTTGTCTTTTCTAAAAAATTTCTATTCACAGAAATCAATGTGTAATTTATTTATATTAAGAATAGTTATTTGAAACTATACCGCCCTGTTGATGGGGCAGAAGCATACACCGACAGCATCTCTGCAGAGGGGTAAAATCCCTCCAATGGAGCCACCTGTTGGCTGCGGGTGGTGACTAGGGATGCTTAAGGACAGCATCCTGGTAGCTGAGTAGTTCATGACAACACTCCACTTTTACTCTTACTTAGGCAAGACGGGCGGTCAGAGAGGACCCATCCAATAATTGTTTACAAATGTTTATCATTAGTTACTTGAATCCTATAATTGCTTGCAAAATAGACCTCAGCATTCAATAAATCAACAAAGATTGACATGTTATAAAACTAACTTACCACAAGTGACATAACCATTAAAAGTTAATAATAATAAAGTTAATAATAATAAAGTTAATAATAATAAAGTGAATGAAAAATTTGGACTTACTAGGTTCACATGAAGGAAAGTCATGTGACCAACTGCCTTTGTGACAAGCAAGAGCCCCTTCCCCATGAAGAACGTAATCTGAATTACAAACAACTGACAATGTAAGTCCATGGTTCACTGGATCAAATGGATTTAAATCTTTGCCAATAGCCAACATTCTTCCATTAGCAACTGGATGTGGAATACAGCTATCTGAAAAAGAAAAAAAAATGGAATCCTGAAAATACTCAAAGAATAACAGCCTCACTTTCATTTTATTTTTTTATTTTTTGGTGCCTGTTTTGTGGCAAAGATAATTGTTTGTTTTTCACATAGCACTGAAGATTGGTATTCAAGCCCATGGTTTGGTAAGTTTCATTGTTTAAAACTCTTAAAAGTCCTATACCACCTCATTCCACCCGGCCAGAAGTCTCACTTATTTTCCTAATCTACCCCAAATAATATCATTTGTTTAAATGTAATATTAAACATATTTAGTCTTTATTTTAAATGTAATATTAAACATATTTAGTCTTTTATTTAAGGGAAATAACAGGTAACTTCAGATGCAAAGGTCATTTTTAGCCATTTTTTTTTATATATCCTTATAGGAATGCTCTGGACTTAGAAAATTCTCAACAGGATGTTAAGAGTTAATAATAATATTAATAATAATAATAATAATAATAATAATAAGAGTTAATAATAATAATAATAATAATAATAATAATAATATAAGATAGAAATGTTCTTATAATACATTAAAAAAACGTAAGTGAAAAGATTCACTATCCAAACAAAGCAACAAGAAGATAACACATACAGACTTTATTTGTCTGGACATACATGGAGGAATACACATACTCATAACAAGGTACAATATAAACATAGAAACAGATACATAAAGATACACAAAGGATGTAGGACTAAGTCCTAAAGAAGGGATAAAGAGTTCCTGCAATCCTATTTTGTCAAACTTATCTATGTACAATCCATAAGAAAAGAAAAAAAAAAGGTGGGTGGTTTTTAATACATCTACCAGGCCAATCCATTTCACCTGTACAAGGTACATTTTTTCCAGGTGCTGTGTGACACGAGGTTGCTGGAGGCAAGATGCCCCCTGTAACATAAACAGGGGATAGGCTGTTAGATTGTCAAGGCTAAAAGGTGAAAGAATAAAAGAGGATTTTTGTCTTTGGAGCTTCTTCTGTTTTATAAGACTGCTTACCATACCACTTAGCGCCTAATGGGAGAAATGTGGTAAGTAATGAACATGATTCTTACAAACATGATTCAAAAATATATCATTATAAAAAAGAATTAGTATTATTTGTATTATTCGGACTATTGTCCTCATCTTCATTGTTATAACAAAGAAGATGAGGACAATAGTCAAATAATACTAATTATCAAGCCTTATCTAAAAAAATTCAGAGAAATAATTAAAAAAAAGAAGATGATCTTACCTGGTTTGCATTTAGGGAATGGCGCTGACCATTTTCCAAGTTGGCAGGTAATCTCTGTCTTTTCGGATATTGTATAACCATTGTTACAACTGATCATCACTTGTTGGTCGTGTGGAATGCTTACAGAGGATCCCAGAAATTCTCCTTTGTACACCAAAATGCCATTTTCAATGTGCACTGATTGACATTTTTCTGAAAAGATTGGATTCAACAAATAAAATGACTGAACATTCATAAAAAACATTTCATAAGCATAAAATAAAGTAATACCTTTACTTATGAGTTTAAAGATCATCAGACCAAATGTGTCTATGTTATATATATATATATATATATATATATATATATATATACAAAATTTTTTGTTCTCCTCTGCTGGCAATATGAGAGCCTCCTTGGTTGGAAAATATGTCCTACTTTCCAAGTATGTATTTTGGGAAAGTTTTTGGTGTATGAAAGCCTTGTTGTGTTTCTTCTTTGTGGAATTATAAATTATACTAGCAAATATATGCACCCTTCGGGTGCAAGTATTTAGGTTTTGATGTAATAAAATATCATATCAAATTAGAAACTATTTAGAAAATGATAAACTGAGGGGTTATAATCGAAAAATAGAACAGCTTTAAATCTAACTCTTCCATCATTTTTCCTCACTCCCGTCTTTCATTTTTCCTAATTTATCTATTTAGTTAGATTATGAAGTATTTAATAAAATTACAGTTCTTTCATCTTGTTAATGGATTTCTTTTAAGATTTATCCCCGAGATTTTTGCTCATATTCATTAAGAGAAAACCAAACAATTAGAAATCAATAATACTTATCAAAATCAAATTCTTGATATCAATATGCAAATTTGCCTTCTCGTTCACACTGTAAACCGCTATTTTGTTGAATATATACTTGCATGTTATTAGTATGTAGATCCAACAGTATTTATAAGGTATAACAATTTTATCAATAATTGAGTTTTAAATAAAAATAAATTCATGGTGAATGTGATGTCAATAACTAAGGGAATTGTGACTTGAGTAGTGATTTAGTTTCGGTTACAGACAGACAAACACACAATCTCCATTATAATAAGATATATACAACATTTTTTGTTCTCCTCTGCTGGCAATATGAGAGCCTCCTTGGTTGGAAAATACGTCCTACTTTCCAAGTATGTATTTTGGGAAAGGTTTTTGTGTATGAAAGCCTAATTAAGAACTTCATACACAAAAACTTTTACAAAATACATACTTGGAAAGCAGGATGTATTTTCCAACCAAGGAGGCTCTCATATTGCCAGCAGAGGGGAACAAAAAATTAATAACTAAACTAAGCCTAATATATATAGAGAGTTCCTAGTGCTCTGTGCAAGTTGAATTTTGGTATCTTCATATTACAAGGTGTGATTTATAAATTGTTATCTAAATTATGCAAAAATGAAAATGTCCGGTTTCAAATCACGCACAGGGCGGTCTTCCGATCTATAGCTCTGCTGATGAGGCCTAATAGGCCGAAATGTACATACAGAGATTGATTTTTCTCGATTTGTTTAGCCATACATTTAATAGGTATTCCCGCCTAATTCATTATTAATTAATTAATTTTCAAAATTAGGTACGACTCCAATTAAGCACTTATTCTCCCAAAAATTATCGGCAAAAAGCCATTCTAAACAAACCTTGTTTACAATATTATTTCAGTTGTAGGTATATCTGTTCTACAGTTTATGAAAAACAAAATATAGGTTCACAGAAAGCAATGACAAAAGGGAAAGCACATGTACCTTTTAACCTATTCTATTAACATGTAAACACAATAACAGACAATATAACAAGTACTTAGGGACAGTACTCACAGTTCTTATATCTCCCTATATCAGGAAGCGCGTGGTATAATGGTTAAAGTCATGGGAAATGGACTCGTCGCCCCGAGTTCAAATCCTGGACGTGTTAATTGCATTTCACTTAGCGCTAATACCCTTGGGAAAGGTATGCATCCTACTCTCCCTCCAGCTATGGGTAAATAGCAGGGCAGACTGGACTCTTTAACCATGGCTAGGTAACCAGTCTAGGAGAAGGAAAACTCTAAATTCAAACCTGTTAAACTCCACTTAAGAAATTGACCTTGTGTCGTATCCTGCTCGTGCGGAAGAGTTGGTAAATATATATATCTCCCTCGTTGAGGGGGGTGCTCAGGTTGAGTCGTCAGTTGTGACTCCCTCACTGAGGGGGAATTCCTTCAGTCACCGGGGACTGAGATAAGAGCTGGCTTCTACGAGGCTCACTCGTTGGTACCAAAACGGTAAAGAGGATCTTCTACTCAACCTGACCAGGGACGTTACTTTTTCTACTTCCTGTCCCCAAGGCACAGGAGAGTTCTAGTCCCTACACAGTTTATCAGATATATTTATGAAATTTCCATGAAAATAAAGAAACTATGATACTTACGTGGTTCACATGTGGGTAACTGTGATGACCATTTGCCATAGAGGCAAATTAAATTGTTCATACCATTCAGGTCGTAACCACTGTTGCAGGTGATGGTAACAGAGCTCTCATGATCAATTAGATTTGTGAGAGGAACTTTTGAAACAATTATACCATTGATAATTCGAGGTGCTTCACATTTTTCTGAAAAGAAAATTTTAAAACAATCAGTACAAAAATTTCACTGCATATATCTTGTTATAATGGAGATTCGGTGTGTGTCTGTCTGTAACTGAAACTACATCACCTCTTACGTCACAATACCCTCAGTAATTGCATAAGTTTATCAATGAGTATTTGATTTATTGTCAAAATCATTAATACATAGAATAAATACTAACGATGTCTCAATGAAAATCTGAGTTAGATTTGCCTCAAAACAGCCCATGTTTTTAGTGCATTTAAAATCCTGCAATGTGTCTTATATATCACTAAGAAATAAAAGTTTACATAATATATAGTGCAGTTAATTTGCATACTGGTTTTAACAAAACTGGGTTTCATAAATAATTATTTGGTGCTATTGATCTTTAATATTATTGGGTTTTTTCTCCAACGTATTAAAATCAATCCTATGAATGATTTTATGCAAAAACCAATTAAAATATAATTAAAATAGGTGTAATCTTTTTATATGTGTTCTTATTTATTTATTATATGTTGGAGAATAAAATAATAATATTAGAGATCAATAAGAACAAGTAATTATTTATTAAACCCAGTGTAGCGTTAGTTTGTATTTGCCTGGTGGAGTTGTCTGCTCCTTTTAGTTTGCTGGTGCCCGCTAGGGCACCATAGTATTTAAGTGCCGGGTTCAAACCCTTTCGGTCGCTTTTTCCTGTTTCAGTAACTACGAGCCACATGGGGTAGATTTTATCTAACCCCTCTCGTTGGGGCTCTGCCCCCCTTACATTACTGTAAGTTCTTTACAGCATGGACTATCGCTAGTCTCATGTCTGTACTCTTTTATGTTATAATGTACCATTCATGAATGTGTCTTTATCTTTATTTGTGTACCCCTTTATATATGTAACTCTTTTACTATGTACATTGTATCTACTGTTATCCATGTGCTGTGTATATTAAATGTTTTGTCTATTAACCTTCGTCGGAGTTATTTGTATGCAAAATATCTAATAACTTTGCACTTACGTTACACCAGTTTTGTTAAAACCAGTATGCCAATTAGCCCCACTATATAGTATGTAAACCTTATTTCTTAGTGATATGTAAGACCTATGGCAGTATTTTAAATGCACTAAGAATATGGGCTGTTTTGAGGCAAATCACTCAGATTTTCATAGAGACATCATTAATAAATAAGATTTGGGTTAGCTCAGTCGGTAGAGCGTTCGGCTAGAAACCACAAGGTTCCTAGTTCGATACCGGTCCTCGCCAACTCAGCGTATGAGTAACACAGGGATCTGTGCGGTAAAGTAAGGAGCTGATGGTAGGTGTGGCGCTCCACCTCAGACACTTAAATAATCTCCTTGGTCTAGCGCTATTGAAAAGGGGATAGACTCCCTCGCTGACTGGCTGATACTGACTTTAGGCCGCCCCGTCGACTTTACTTTTTTACTTATTCTATGTATTAATGATTTTGATTATTGACTATAAATTAAATACTCACTGATAAACTCACACAATTCCTGAGAGTATTGTGATGTAGTAGTAATATAGTTTCCATTACAGACAGACACTGAATCTATATTATATATATATTTATGGATCATGTAGGAATAGATAAGTAAAAGCAAGAATATTAATGACTGTTGGATTATTTTAGGTATAAGGTGTGCTAATGACCACAACTTTTATTTATAGACTGTTCCAAAACAGCGGTGGCAAAAATGCCCAAACATGTTTTTAATTTACAATTTAGAGGCATTGATAAATTGTCTTAAAATTACTCGCTGGAAGGACAGACCAACAGACAAGGATTATACAACTTTCTGCTTCAAGACAGGATCAACTCAGATCAACAGCTTTGCAGACAGATCAACAGACAAGGATTAAAACTGATACTACATCTTTCTACTTCACGAAAGGATCAAACTTTATGCTACAAAGGATCTCCGCTGTCAAAATGCCTTCAACTACAGCCCTAAAATGGCCACACGAATCGTAACAATGACAATGTTTCATTAAAAAAAAAAAGCCAGATTATCTTTAGGAAAGGCTGAAAGGCTATAGTTGGAGGCTGAAAGGGTATATGTACCAGAACGATGTATGTCGCATAGGCCAACTCAAGTTGTAGTAGTAATAGTCGTTAGTTCAGAAACAACACACGCAAGTTGTATAGTCACAGGGGGCTGTTTATTTCTTCCATGCTCGTGGGTTCTTTTTCAGAGATAAGGAAAGATTGAAAGAAAGGGAGAGAGGGTACAGTCAAATTACTCTGTCGTAAATCATGTTTGCTACTACTATATGGAACCCATAGGGGGAACCGCGAAAGCCCCACCTGTTTCACATGAGGCCTGGCCGATAAGAGAGCGATTTTCTTCTTCTTCTTCTTGTCCTGGGGGTGGGAGAGCCACATCCGTTTCCGGTCAAAACCCGGAACTTCCATTTTTATTTTTAAATCTATTTCCGGGGTCATTCGTTGGTCACATTACTAGCACCCTGCTTAGTGTTTACTCTTCCAAATTTTAACCTTTGTTTGTTCTTATTTCTTTTTCTTCTCTTTCTCCTTTCAATCCACGTAGACCACAATAATTACGCTACATATAGCTGGAGGCTGAAAGGCTATAGTTGCTACAATTTATGATAAATTTATGTTACAATTTATGAGAAATCGTTTCGTCCTGACTTAGAAGCAGAGCAGACGTACTCTGAGGTCAGTCTCCCCTGCGCGATGAATAAGCAATATGGGCTAATAAACTTGATCAAGAAAAACCCAAGTCTTGTTTTAATTACAATGACCAAAATCAGCCCAGAAGAAAACCAGCCCGTAGTAGAAGAATTAAGAAGAACTCAGCTAGACAGGAACCAGCAACAGATAATCAAAGCAATAGAGTAATAAAGTTAAAAAGAAGCAAGTAAGATCACCACACACACACACTCTCTCTCTCTCTCTCTCTCTCTCGGATCTGTATTCTTGTTTTAATTACAATGACCAAAATCAGCCCAGGAAAAAAACAGCCCTTAGTAGAAGAACTAAGAAGAACAGAGAAGAACTCAATTAGCCAACAACAGATAACCACAGCAATAGAGTAATGGAGTTAACAAGAAACAAGATCATCCTCATCTTTAAAGTAAGTCTCTGTCTCTCTCCTCTCTCAATCATCTGGGAACTCTCACTCTCATTTATATAACCGATGGCTGATATGGAGTGTAACGGCAACACCCAGCAAAGAAATGAATTAAACAGAGTCCGACTGATGAAGACGCTTTTATTTGGGTAAAAATGGGAGTTGTCACTATCCTCCTGTTTCGCAATGGTCTTCAACGAACGTCTTCAACTACAATAGAATACAAATAGACTATGTAGTTTCTCTAATACAACTACTAAAATCGAAAAAGAGGAGGAAAAGTTCCAAGCACGTAATTACCTTCTTGCCGTCTTCAAATCCTGCTGCTAAATGAATTCGAAATCCCGCGTCACGCAAACACATGACTTTTACCGGTGTCAAACGGTGCCTGTACCCACGCAATAGGATGGCCGAACAAAACAAGGGAGATAATTATCTTGCATTTACATGAGGTATATAATAGTGTGAGCTAATGGTTAGAGTTGTAGGAAATGAACTCGTCAACCAGAGTTCAAATCCTGAATGAAGCTACAGTTCACATAGCGCTAACACCCTTGGGAAAGGTATGGATCAAACTAAACTTTGTCCACCTATAGGCAAATAGTAGGGCAGACTGTGTTAAACATGCTAAATTAAGGGGACAGTTAACAGCCAATGCTAACAACACAATGACATCAACAGACTGGACTCTTTAACCTTGGTTAGGCAACCAGTCTAGGAGAAGAAAAACTCTGAATTCAAACCTGTTAAACTCCACTTGGGGTGGTCACTACTAGAATAGGCTGTCCTAATTACTCATCTATTTCACTAATTAAAAAAAAAGATTTAAAGAAAACTTTACTTACTTGGATTACACTTGGGCAATGGAGATGACCAACTTCCATTTTGACAGACAATGTCAGGGGGTCCTTCTGCCGTGTAGCCATTATCACATGTCACGTAGGCACGAGTGTTCTGTGGAAGGGTTTCAAGTTTGTTGGAATGAATAAGGAGTCCATTGGCAATTTTTGGAATGATGCACTCTCCTATAAAAGAGGAAGAAAAACTATATTCAAATACAATAAGGATATTTTGTGTAAAATTTGACAACATTCTTTGGTTTAACTGTTTGGCCCAATGATTGAGCAACAGATGAATTAGAAAAGAGGTTCGAGGTGAGATCATTTTATGAATTTCTCTGATCATCATCATCATCGTCAGACTAACAGCATGGATCTCCATGACTATTCCTCACCACCCACCCCTATCAGTCATCACTCCTGGAAGGTCGACTGTGCAGAGCTAATCAACATAGGATTTTGTCGGCTAACCTACGCTAGTGTGGCCATGCGTGGGGGGCCATGGAAGAACATCACTTATGAGCTCGTCCTTGCTTCTCTAGCAGCGCCCAGCATATCTTGTTTGTCTTACCGAAATGGTTTGTGTGATAGGAGGCAACTGGCCATACAGCTCTTATTCTGTAGGCAGCTGCTTCCAAGATTTGTTCATGCAACATCCTTGTATTATACCCATCTAGGTTTTTCTCTAAGTGTTTCATAAGTGGTGCAGCCATACAGTAGTACTGACACGATTACAGCTTGGTAGAAATCTTGCTTTATATTTGAATTTATTTAAGTAATTACACTGGTTTACAAAGAAATTGAGGCAAGCACCTAATTTGGGGGTGCTGAATTCAGATTGGAAATCCGTTTTTAATCATCACCTCTAGTTTTTTAGATATGCATACTGTACATTTTGTACACATACTGTAAATAAAGCGTATATGCATTCAGGGTTAATTTCTAATATTGTGTGACTTATGTCTTCTTTTTTAGTTATTATGCAATAAATGTAAGTGATAGCATTACATTATATATATATAGCTATATATCAAGATGAATTTTGGCAGTTAAGCGTAGCCAACATGTCTCAATCAACAGCCAGTAGTGCACTGGCCAGTAGTGCACTGGCAGTCAGCAGATCATCTAAGAAAACACATTTCTAACTGTCTGCAGAACTATGAATTGTGTACATTGTGTCATCCAAGTATATTTATTCCGTCAATGTTCTTTATCTATCCTGTTTTATCTGTAATAAGCTGCTGCAACTGTTGAAATAAGCATGTATATACTCTGTATATACTAAAATGAGACTATTTAAAAGACAGAAAACTAGAGGTGATGGAGCAAAACTGTTTATAAATTTGAATTCAGCACACCCAAATTAGTAAAAAAAACACCTATTCACATTCTTGCCTCAGACAAAAAATATTTTTTGTAAACCAGTGTTATTTACTGACATCCCACTATGTCAGTCAAACACAACGATCTTTATAGTGGGGAACCATGCACAAACCGAAGCTCATGTGTGGCTTGTGTTTAAAAAGTGTATGAATCCTCTCAGTATTCATCTTTTGAGGTGCCTCAGGCACTGGACAATAAACCCAGCCCCGCCCCTTTTAGACAAGGGGACAGGTGCTACTCGGGGAGGGGAATTTCTTTAAGTATAAAAAAGTAAATTAGTAAAGTTGACAGAGTGGTCTATTGTCGGTATCAGCCAGACAGCGAGGGAGTCTATCCCCTTTTCACTAGCGCTATGCCAGGAAGATAGTTTTTACTGAGATAGAGCACCACACCTACCATCAGCTCCCCACTTTACTGCACAGATCAGATTATCCAATTTGTGCTACTCATGTGCTGAGTTGGCAGGGACAGGTATTGAACCAAGAACCTTGTGATTCATAGGCAGGTGCTCTACTGACTGAGCTAAACTGACCCCTTAAGAAAGTATAAGCAGTATAAATTCTCTTTTTTCATTGAGCAATTAGTGTCGTAATTTTAAGCGGCAAAATGTTTTAATCTTTTGGACATCAATGTTAAATAGAACATCAAGGAAATGCGGAAATATAATTTTTTTTTAAAATTATCATCATTTGGATCATTTGAACTATTGTCCTCATCTTTATTGTTATTGTTGTGATGTGTTGTTTCATATTCCTTGTTGTAGCAATAGTAGTAATTCTCTGAGCTTATCGTAGCTCCCTCTCTTAGCTTCTTGTAGCTAGTTTCCTTATGTCCTCTAAACTGTCTTTATATATCTCCTGCTGTAATACACATATGTAAATGAGATAACACACCATTGGCTATCTCACTACAGTTATATACACAACTTTCATCCGATGTGCCTTCTGGCTTTCTTCGGGTATTTCTTGTCAAACTTGGGAGCCTTCATGTTGTAATCGGGAGCCTTCACAGAACTTCAAACCAAACCCTATATTCAATCCACAGGGTTAGACTGTTCTCATTCTGTTAACCATGACTGGGTACAAGTGTTAAACTATGTTATGTATTCTCTGTTATTATCACCCTTGGCCAGGATTGAACCTGCAACCAACAGAACTGTGTTAAGTCAACCCTTATATCCGTTGCGCCATGTATCCAACTGGATTATGACATGAAGGCTCCCGAGTTTGACAAGAAACACCTAAAGATGGCAGGGGGGTACATCAGCCAAAACAATAAAGATGAGGACAATAGTCCTAATAATCCAAATTATCAAGCCTCATCTCAAAAATTCAGACAAATACTGATTTTTTATTTCTTGAATAGCTAAAACTTACAAAGTGAATTTGAATGAAGGAGGGACCAAATATCATAGATGAGAATCAAGCCAGTTCAAAGTTGTAGTATACCCAGACCAAATAGGAAATCCCCCCACACACACACACTTCCTTGACTCTCTTTACAATATCAATATTCTTTAGTATAGAGTCCCCGCCTTTCCCTCTGCCATAGAGAATAGGCACCCTGAAACTCATAGACCTTTACCAAATATCCCCACCCCCTCTGTTCTGGTCTGACAAGAGTCCCCTAATAAATCCTTACATAGTAATGGTATCATTCATGTAAGATGATATAAGATATAAAGATACAAATTCAAGTCTCATTGGGGATTACTCCTTTATTCTTTTTTTTACACAATGGGCCAACTTGATTTATTGCCATAAATAAGTAAAGTTCACAGAGTGGCTTATTGTTGGTATCAGCTGACAGCAAGGGAGTCTATCCCCTTTTCACCAGCGCTAGACCAGGAAGATTGGGAATGGTAGTACCTGTCAGGGTCTCATCTATGGGTTACATAATAATAATAATGAAATTTATTGTGTACAGTGCTCAGGTGCACCAAACTCATCAAAGTCTCATGTCAAGTACACAGAATAATCTAGTGTCAGGAACATGAACAGTTTACAGTAGTAATATGCATGTATGTGTGCGCGTGTATGCATATGTATGTCAGTAAAGTTCCAGTATGTCAGAAAACTTTGATGTGAGAGGCATCGTCCATTGCGAGTTCTTTCCACAGGGCCAGATGATCAACCAGCATGATACTGCAGCATTTGCTTCATTCAGTGTGCAAGAAGAGGCGAGATGTGGTAGGACAACTTGTGGGTGCTTCACCATGACAACGCACCTGTCCACACTATCCAAGAGTTCCTGGCCCAGAAAAACATCACCGTGCTGGAGCAACCTCCCTACTCGCCCGACCTGGCTCCATGTGATTTTTTCCTCTTCCCCAAGCTCAAATGGGTCATCAAAGGAACCCATTTTGAGGATGTGCACGACATCAAAAAAATCGTGACGACAGAGCTGCGGAGAATCCCGGAAGAATCCTTCCAGGAGTGCATGCAAGTGCGGCAGAGAAGGATGGGAAAGTGCATTAGACTCCAGGGGATAACTTGTAGTTTGGGTTTGAAATAAATTTTTTGTGACGCCAGTCCTGGAACTTTTCTGACATACCTTGTAAATAGAAATGAGTTTATAAAAAGTGTTTTTTTAAAAATTGAGCTTGAAAAAAAAATTGAATGCCCAACAAGAATGAATAAAACAAAATGTCTTTGGCCAAAAATAACCCAACAGGGTTGACGTGCCACAAATTCCAGCCAACCAACCAACCAACAAGATCGTTTTTGTATCTGAATTCAGAGCTATTAAACCCCGCCTAAAAAATTGACCATGTATCACATTCTACTTGTGCAGAGGATTTGGTAAATATATATAAAACTCTGGCCAGTTTATGTCCGTCAGGATGCAATTTAAGGTCAATTTCAGATGTCCAATACCAAATTCATATTAAAAATTAATTTTCTTATGAAAGATATCTTAAGAATATTTATCATGCATATTTACCCAACCACAATGACACACAAAAAAAAACCAACCCAAAGTGAAAAACTTCTCTTTTCCAAAACTGCTTGATTCTTGTAGCAATTGATTTCAAAAATTCTCTTGTCACTCTTCACAATTCGCAGGGCTCTTTTTTTTTTTTTTTTAAATTATTTAACAACTTGCTCATGTATGCAAATTATCGATGGTCTTAAAAGGGCTTCTTACACCCATGTGCACAATTGCAAAATGGCGGCCATGACGGAACAAATCAAAGATGCTTAACATTGGGTAAGTTTAGACCCCTCGGTCTCACTTCAATATAATACCTTTCCCAATAGTATTAACCATGGCATTCTTTATTAGAAGACCTGCTCAAAGTCACTAATTGTAGGCCAAAACTTATTATTTATTTCAGTTTAAGATTTCACTACTTCGTTTGTCTAGTCACTGCTTAAGAAATTCAAAGAAAATATTTCTTTTACACTTTGAATAACTTTTACCATAATTCTATTGAAGTAAGTATAAGAGCAATAATTTTGTATCCTTCGGACTTAACTATATTTTTAACATTTATTGTAAAAAAAAAAAGGTTAAATAGAAAAATGTGTTTATATAAAAAAAATTGAGTCTCCATTAAGAATGACATTATTTCAAAACTTTATTGGCATTAAATGACCCACTGAGGTTGATATGCCGTAAAACAAACCAAAACAAACCAAACCAAATCATATGCTAACCCTGTATGATCTCTCATCAAAGGTATGTGTACATTTGCAACTTTCTAATATCCCTCAGATCCTGTACCATGTGACTTTTCAGACAGACAATACACTAATAACCTCTAGCCATTATAAGTAAAAAGTAAAGTCGTCGGGGTGGCCTAAAATCTGTATCAGTGAGAGAGTTTATCCCCTTTTCACTAGCGCTAGACCAAGGAGATTGTTTTTGCATCCGAGGTGGAGCGCCACACCTACCATCAGCTCCTTACTTTACCGCACAAATTCCCTGTGCTACTCATACGCTGAGTTGGCAAGGGCCGGTGTCAAACTAGGAACCTTATGGTTTCTAGCCAAACACTCTACCGACTGAGCTAACCCGGCCCTTACTAGCCATTATATTATGGTTATATCCTATCCATTTTAAAATCATTATATTTTCTGGTCTCTCATCAAAGATTACCATGGAGTACCTCTTCATTGCTATTACTCCCAGGTCCACTCTGACCTGGACTGGTTGTGTTTGTTACGGTCCCATCTATGGATCAAATAGATCTGTTTCAAAATTATTCATATTTGATAAGAATGTGTGCAAGAAAAAAATTTCTTCAGCCCTTTAAAAAATTTTTTTTAAATATGAATATACAATGAATGTGATTCTCTAACCTTTAGGCATAAAATAACCCTAGACAGGTTGGCAAGCCATTAAAATTGATCAATCAATCTTAGACTTGATTATTTTTCGTATTTTATTTGTTATAAAAATGTGAAAAACTATGTGGCAGCCAGGTGCAAGTATTCAAGTTTTAACTCTTAATGTCCTATACCACCTCATTCCACCCGGCCAAAAGTCACATTCATTTTCCTAATCTGCCCCAAATGATAGCCTTTGTTTGAATGTAATATTAAGCATTTAGAAGTCTTTGATTGAATAAAAATTACAGGTAACTTTAAATGAAAAAGCCATTTTTAGCCATTTTTTGATAAATCCTTGTAGGAATGAGGCTCTGGACTTGGAACATTCTCAACAGGATGTTAAGAGTTAATGTTATAAAATATTATTAGCATTCCCAGTTGATTATTTTTATTTGAGGTTATAGTTATTTAATCACATTAGTTATATAGAGCTCTGTAAATGGAGTTCAGAACTGTTTGAATTTTGCAAATATCCCCAGTGATTCAAAAGTTATGAGAATTTAAAGCCCTGAAATTGGGGGCACAAAAGTGGACATGATTTTGCTAAAAAAATGTCAAATCATGGACCAATTGAAAACAAGAAATTTAGTAATTTCTTCATTTCTTGAGCAATTTTCATAAAACTTGACATTCTTATGTAAAATTGTATGTTCTTTCTGATTCTGCACTCAAATGTTATGTATCTTCATGCTGGAACCCAATATTTGGGGAATAAGAAGTAGGGATATCAACTTTTTTTTTTCTTTTTTTTTTTTAAGTTTCCCACAAGATTATTAAACATTTTCATTTTAATACAACATGTATACACATATATAGTATTAATTTATATAAATAACATCACTTTAGACTTAGAAATACTTTTTAAATACCTGCTTACTTTAAACTTATTTGAAACAGGGGTATATTCAAAGAATAGAACAGTTTGAATGCTAGCTCTTTCCATCATTTCTGGCTTTTATTTCAAAATTTTCTTAATTCAACTATTTAACTAAATCAGATATTAAGATTACATTATTTCTAGGGGTAGTGGATTTTCTAAAATTATTAAAATTAAATCAAACAATTAGAAATCAATAGAACTAAGGAAATATCTATTAAAATCAATTCTTTAAGATCAATATGCAAGTTATCATTCCCGTTCACAGTATAATACGCTATTTTGACTGTGTATATAAATGCAATTGCATGTTGTTGGTATGTAGATAAGTCCAACAGTATTAATATTATTAGATATTTTTCTTAAGAATTGAGAAATATAATATAGGAATATAATAATGGTGAATGTTGTGTAAATAACTAAGGAAATTGTGATGTTGGGGTGATATAGTTTTGGTTTCAGACAGACATACACATTATCTCCATTATAATAAGAGATAGTGGCCCAAAATTTAAGACTTGGTGAATCACTATGTAAATTAAAAATAACAGTAGCAATTTGCAGAATTTAAAATTGACTAATCCCACACATGTACACAAAGATAATATTTAAACTGTTTTATGACATATGAATATCTGGTACCATTATAATATGTGGCCTATGAACTATACGAAATCATGTCTCTCTTATAGTATGTGGCCTACCATAAAAAGCATAATATAAGGTTATAATAATAACAGCTAACCCTATTTCAGAATTTTAGAATATTTTAGAATTAAATAGATCTCTGATTCATGTAAATTATGGATTAAATTAAAAAAAAAATTATTCTTAATTACTATATACAGCTTATGAGTGAATTGCATTTCTTGAAATTGAAAATATGTGAAAAATAATTAGTTTCAATAAATTACCTACTAATATCTATAAATATACTCTTAGAGGTAGAACACATTCAAACCGGATAGGCCACATATAACAGACTCAAAAAGGTAGGCCACATACTATATATAACTGCACTAATATATATATATATATATATATATATATATATATATATATATTATCACTGGTTCTTGCTTTTTGTGCAAAAATTATGAAGATTTGATTTATTTTTGAATATTTTAAAAAAAATATACATAGAAATAGAATTGTAATTCTACTTAAAAATGTCCATTTGTAAATCTCAAAAGTAAATAAATCAATACACCAGGGTTTCCCTCCACCTCTACCTAGGTGATGCTTGGTAGTCACTTCTAGTAAACAAATAAGGTAAAGGGCCTTTAGATATATGTCCAACATTGTAACCACAAAGCTACCAAAAAGGAATGGGTGTGATGTGGTGGGGAGGAGCGAGGCAAGAATATTATCTTCTATTTTGAAAGACAAGAAAAACAAAAACAAAAAAAAAAGATAGACACGTTTTTCTCATTTCCACCATTAGGATGACCCACTTTTAAGAGGTTAAAACAATTTTTGGTTTGCTTAGAAAATCTCTGAAAGTCTTAACCTCAAAATATCATTTGTTGCCAATGAAGATATTTTCTGATAACTGATATCAATTTCACTCAACAAACAACAACAAAAAATAAAATAAAATCCTTAGGGTAAAAAAAAAAAAACATCAGTAAAATAATCTATACATATATAAAGGGCAGTTTGGTGTATATATGTATCTGTCAAAATGGAATTGAAAATAAAACAATTAACAAGTGAATATATATATATATATATATATATATATATATATATATATATATATATATTAAAGGATAAATAAAGGAAAGAAAATGTTGAATAGATAAAATTGATTAATGAATTACCAACAGGTGTTTCGTCCAGGAGTTTGTTCATGTACACATTGTATTCTATTTATTATTTTAAATAGAAAATAGATAATAGAAAATTATAAAAATGTTTAAGTATACAAAGAAAAATGGCCTTCTTCAGGGTAAAATGTTTGATATTTGAAGTTAAAACGGTTAAAGTACAGAGAATTTGAAGTGTTTGAAAGAAGAAATTTTTTTTGAAAATTTGAGACGCTTACAGTTGGGGAAATAGTGATGTTTGATGACAAGAATAAAGAATATTCATTGAAGAACACATTAAATATCACCAGCTCCTGCCTTTAGTCCAAAATTTATGAAGATTTGATTTATATTCGAATATATTTCAAAATTAAGATATACACAGAAATAGCATTGAAATTCTACTTAAAAATGTCCAGCATTTGTAAATCTCAAAAGTAAACAAACCCCAGGGCCTTATTTTTTCCCACCACCCCTCTATCCAGTTAATGCTGGGTAGCCACTTCTAGGCATTAATCAACAAAATTGTTTTTTTATTATTATGATCATTTTTTTTTTTTCATCATTTCACTTGGTTCTTTTTCCATCTTTCTTCAGGTGATAATTTTATATAATATTGAGCGTGTTGTTGTCGTTGCATTTCATTGTATACATATAATTCAAAGTCCTTTAAAAAATTGAGTTATAAAATATAAAGAAAGACAAATACAAAGAGAGATGGGGAAGGAGAGAGGGAGAGAAAAAGAAAGAGAGGGGAGAAAGAACAGATAAATATAAACTAAAGAAAATATAAAGAGAAAGAAAAAACATGTCATATAGAAGTGGGGAGAAATAAGAAATTGAGGGAGGGAAAATAAAAGAAAGGTAGAAGTAAAGGGGTAGACAATGAATGGGAGGAGAATAAAAAAAAGAAATAAGTGAAGAGAGAGAGAGAGTAAAAGAAAAGGAAAATGGCCGAAGAAAGAGACAAAGAAAAAAAATAGAAACAGGGAGAAAAACTAGTATTATTTGGATTATTGTCATCCTTAAAACGTTTCAGCCAATATGCTTTCTGGCCTTCTTCAGGTATTTCTTGTCGTTGCATTTCATTGTATACAAATAATCTAAAGTCCTTAAAAAAAATTGAGTTATAAAAGATAAAGTGTTGTAGAGAAGAGATGATACCACCATGGATTAGAATGGACTGTTCTATTTTCAATATAAACATTGACTGTGTTTGTCTCGGTGGCCTGTCTTTCCTAGCTGCCTTTGGCGGCTGGGCAAATAATGTGATCCCATGGGCCAGTCCCCTTAGGCAACACCTACACCCCCGATTTAAAGGGACAGGGCAGGGCTGTGTTTATTGCCCGATGCCTGAAGCAAATGCCGAGGAAATCCATGCATTTTTTTGTAGTAGTCATTGTATGAGCTTTAGTTTGTGTGTGGCTTTCCACAATAAAAATACCTTGTGTCACATCCTTACCTGGTGGGAGGTTGAGGTAAATACACTTGTCTTCCCTAGCGAGACTAACTAGAATTATCCCCAAACCTCCAAAACTGGAACCTCACCATCAGATAGAGTTTAACGTCATTCCCAGGACATGTAGACCCACAGCCACCGCCTTCTAGCACCCATATGATAAAAAGGGGTTGGGGCTTGCCATAAGGGCAATAGGGTTGGGAAAATCATAAACTTTTGGGGGATTGTCAAATATTTTTGTTATAGAATAAACACAAAATATCTTGTGATACACTTCTACAAATTTGCGGTTGATTTGAAGTGATTTTTTTTTTCTTTTTAGAAATAATCCAAGAATAAAAATACTGGCCATAACTCTACAGGAGGGATCTGAAAGTCTTTTCACCCCTTACCAAAATAGAACTCTCATTACAGTCTCTTTCTATCTAGAAGGCGGTGGCTGCGGGTCTACATGTCCTGGGAATGACGTTAAACTCTATCTGATGGTGAGGTTCCAGTTTTGGAGGTTTGGGGAATGTGGAGCACCCCTTCATCACCATTGCTCCCTGGTCCACTCTGACCGGAGTGGTAGTACCTGTTAGGGTCCCATCTATGGGTTAAATAGAAAAATGTATTTATAAAAAAATTGTATTATCCATTAAGAATTGATTTATTTCAAAACTTTATCGGTATTAAATGACCACTGAGGTTGATATCCCGTAAAACAAAACAAACCAAACCAAACCATCTTTCTATCTATCACAGTCTGTTCAGATCTATCTCCCATGTGGTCTGAAAGTCTTGTCATCTCCTACCAAAATATCTAATTTAATCAACTATAATTACATGAAATTAGCTGCTGGAAATGAAATAGAGAATTATATTATAACTATTATTTCATATCATAATTAATGATATATATTATTCAATGATGCTGATAGATTTAGTGCACCCTGGGATGCACATATTTGCTTTGAAGGAGTCCCCGGAAAATTTGATGGGTCCCAACTAAAGTTTCTTAATAAATTGTAGAATTTATATTTATGATCTGGAGAAATAACGTCTAACTCCTACCTTGTAACCTATCCTGTGTAATTCATTTCTAAGAAATTTTTGAAATGTATTTACAGTTAGCTTGAAATAGTGAGGGGAAAAAAAAAGAAAAACACTGGGATGCATTGATATGATTTTACTGCATGCTTTTAGGTTTTTATGCGTCAGGGGACACAGGATGCGTACCTATAAGCATCCCTGATTATTAAAACAAAAATAATGAAAGTTTAAATAATATGAAGGGGTGAGAAGATTTTCAGACCACCCTGTAGATTAATGTACAGCATGGTCAGAATGTCTTGTCAACCCATACATATTTGTTAGAGGTTAAATAATTAGATAACTTATATCATATTATTAAAACAAAAATAATGAACGTTAAAATAATATGTAGGGGTGAGAATATTTTCAGACCACCCTGTAGATTAATGTACAGCATGGTCAGAATGTCTGTCAACCCATACATATTTGTTAGAGGTTAAATAATTACATAACTTATATCATATTATTAAAACAAAAATAATGAAAGTTAAAACAAAACTTTCGGACCACCAATTAACCACTTTAATGTTTCTGTTTGGGTATTGATTTGGTACTGGAATTTTACAATAAGAAATAAAATATAAATATCAAGGTTAAACTGCATCTTGTGAAGTTCCAATTCTGGAACTCTGGGGTATGTGGAGTACCCCTTTATTGCCATTAGTCCCAGGTCCACCCTGACACGGAGTAATATTAACTTATGGGTAAAATAGATCAGAAATTGAGTTTGGAAAAGAAAAAAAAAGAATAACCAACAAGAATGAATAAAACAAAATATCTTTGGCATAAAATAACCCAATAAGGATTGAGATGCTGTAAAATCCAACCAACCAACCATAAAATTCAAGGAAATTAGAATAACAGAAGAAAAAAAGAACACAACAAAAAAAGAAGGAACTTTACTTACCATTTAAATTTGGCGCTCCCAAACTTTCTAGAAATAATACTCCAAAAAAAATAAAAGACACAAAGAATTGAGTAGTCATCTTTGATTTTTTTTTTTTTTTCTAATTCAGCCACAGAGAAATGATATAGTTAAAAAGACAAATTTAAAAATCACTTTTCAAATTGTTTTTCTTAATGAGGGAGAGAGAAAACAATAAGTTTATAATATTAGCTTTTCTTTAAATGTTCTGTTTTCCTCTTTGGGGATTGTTGCTACATCATCTTCAAATGTTTACTTGTGTTTAACTGATGTTTCGCAAAAAAAGTAAAAGAATGAAGTAAAAAAATTCCTTGTGTGTCTGTGATTGGCCGCAATGTGATTTGACACTAAAGCAAAGATTTAAGATTTGCCTCTTCTTATACTCATTCATCAAAATGCTCGCAAAAAAAGCAAAGACGTATTAGTTTACATCCTTCTACTCAGGAAGTTCACATCCACTCACCTTCTCAGGTTTTCTTGTTTTTCTTCTTTGTTTTAGTCGAGAATTATTTCCTTCCTTTCTTTTTTTCTTTTATATAATTTCCTTTTTCCTTCATAATTTTTTTTTTTTCAGATCAAAAATAAACTTCATTAAATCATGTCTGTATTTTTTTCTTCTTCCCTTGGGGGGCAAGGGACAAAGATCAGATGCTCAAGAATACTTATTGTGTCACATCCTTTTTGTTTAACCAACCAAAAAGCTCACCTAGAGTTTCAGGATTTTCCCTTAAAAGAAAAAATAGCTCGCTCAGTTTATATATGCACTCATTCATAAGTATTTATAAAAATATAATTTAATCTCCCCACCCCAACCCACAATGATGTGGCACCCAGTGACACTTGAATTCACTAAATTACTATGAACAGTCTTCAAGAAAAGCTTGTTTACCATTACTATTACGTCAGATCCACTTGACCAATTGAAAGGTTCATTTGGACTATCGTAATTTCCCCTTTAAAAATTTCCTTTCTAAAATAAGAACTCCTTTTTTTTTTTTTTTCATTTAAAAAAAAAAAGGACACTCATTTACAGTGATGCTGATAGCTTTTTGATTTAGTGCGTCCTGAGATGCACATATTTGCTTCGAATGAATCCCCAGGAAAATTTATGGGTCCCAACTAAAGCTGTCTAACTTCTACCTTGTAACTGATCCTGTGTAATTCATTTCTAAGAAACTGTTGAAATGTATTTACAGTTGGCTTGAAATGGTGAGGGAAGAAAAAAGAAACACTGGGACACATGGATATGATTTTACTGTGTCTTTTAGATTTTTGTGCATCAGGGACGCAGGACAAGTAGCTATCAGCATCTCTGCATTTATAAACAGTTCGGTAATTTACTAAATTTAGGTTAGTTTGGCACAAGGCCAAAAGTATGGGAGACTTAGTGGGACTAAAACTCACTTGTAATGATTTTTTAGGGGAGTCCCTGTAGTAGTGGTTAATGTGCTGGACTACAACATCATAATAACCAAGGTCAAACTCCAGTCATACTTTTGTTCATTTTTGGACTAATACTCATTTTTGGACTAATACTCTTGGGAAAGGTATGAACACTTCATGCCACCAGCTATGAGTTAAATAGTACCATACTTTTGTTCATTTTTGGACTAATACTCTTGGGAAAGGTATGAACACTTCATGCCACCAGCTATGAGTTAAATAGTACCATTACTGTTCTTGTACAAAGATGGCTTTGGCATTAAATAACCCATGGAAGTTGATACACATTTATTGGCCTTTATTTTTCTTTGAACCTTTTTAGGTCCATTTCCTAAGCTTAATTTAGTTTGAATGCAAAGACAAAAGTATGTGACACTCAGTGAAAATTTCATCATCTTCTCGCCTAGAGATCAATCAATCTACATTTAGTTTGTAAACTTTTCTCTGTTTTGGATAGAACATAAACTGTGGGGAGGTACTGTAAGAATTGAACACAAATCCTATCAGTGCTAGGAGTTGATGTAACCAGCCAATTAATCAAAGGGGGAGGGGGCCTCTCTGATCAACCGTCTAGCCTAAGTAAGGGTCAAAGTTGAGTTGCATGTCATGGACTGCTTAGCCACCAGGATTCCATCCTTAAGCATCACGGGTCACTCCTCACGGCCAACAGGTTGTTGCATTAGAGGGAGGGGGATTTTAACCCTCTGCAGAGGTGCAGTCGGTGTAGTCTACTGCCCCAGCCGACAGAGGGGGGGGTGCATATTTTTTCTGTTCTGTTCTGTGACTGCATTCACCCTGGGTCAGTTGAACTACCTCCATTCAACAAATTCACCAGCAGTGAATTTATGGAAGGAGTAACAAGTGAAATAGGAAATCCACAAATGGTCCTCAAACCCCACATGCATATCCTGGTCAGGGGAAGGCAATGTCCTTGTTTGCCACAGATTTTCCACAAATGCAGAGACAAGTATGATATTTTCCACTTACCCCACTTGTACGGGTCAGGCACAAGGCCCTATTTATGTGGGACCACCCACAAGCCGAGACTCATGGGGTGGCAGGTGAAAAATTGCGTCGATCCCGTCGGCATTCCCCCTCAAGGGGGGTGCCTCAGGCGCTGGGCAATAAACCTAGCCCTGCCCCTTTAAATCAAGGGGGCAGGTGTTGCCTGGGGGGATGGCCCCCTGGGATCGACGCTATTATTATAACATCACCGGTCCAGCGGCCGAAGCTCGCCAGACCCCCAGTCAAAACCGGGTGAGGGAAGTATGCTAAAAGCCATTGATTCCTGACCATGATGAAGACGCCCTTTGGATGTTCGCCGTAGCAGTTGTGTTGTGGCCCTAATATCATTGGGTGCCAGACCTGTCTGCTTTGGGGTCCCTACTAGGAATTTAAGTTCCTGATGGCATGGCTCTGACATTACCAAGTTTACACAGTCCTGTCGCGATGAGGAGAGGTTGTTATTGGACATCTGACACAAAACTTTTAAAGTCAAATAAGCAATTGTTTTGTATTGTCTGACCTACAAAAAATAAAAAAAAAAACCTGTCTATTTTTATCGTATTTTCAATCCATTCTTATCAAAGTTTCATCAATGTAACTTAATGTAAAAAGAGTAAAACGCTGATAATATTAAATGCTACAAAGTAGTAATAAGTAAATTAATAGCAAATTTGAACTTTTTGTTTTTTTGCACTCATTCAACTTTTGATTCATGTTAATTAGCAAGATTGGTAATCTGAAAATTAGCTACATAAATGAGTAACCTCCTCTTGTTTCTTTCACTTTGAGGAATCCATGTTTTGGTCAGCCATTTTCATTTCACCGTAAATCTACAACTGAAAATATGAATTTGTTTGAATCAAATGAAATGAACTTAATTGTTATTAAGAACACATTTTATGATATTTTCATGTTAAAACATGAAGTTGTATTGATTCGACAAATTCCTATTTTCTGTGTAGATTTACGGTGAAATGAAAATGAAATAAACAAGGGGAGGTTACTCTCATTTATGTAGCTAATGTTCAGATTACCGCAAGATTACCCTCCAATGTCAGGGGAAAAAATTGATAGATATTAATAGAAATAAACTAATTACTCAGGTTTGTTGTAAAGTCACATTGAACAGAATGGAATGGTTGATATATCAGATACAAATCCTCTGGTATTTTAGAGAAATTTTAAAATCTCATTCATGGAATAAATTTTTAAATAGAATTTTAATGCTATTTTAATGCTATTTCAATTTTTAAATAGAATTTTAATGCTATTTTAATGCTATTTCAATTTTTAAATAGAATTTTAATGCTATTTTAATGCTATTTCAATTTTTAAATAGAATCTTAATGCTATTTTAATTTTTAAATAGAATTTTAATGCTATTTTAATGCTATTTCAATTTTTAAATAGAATTTTAATGCTATTTTAATGTCATTTCAATTTTAAATAGAATTTTAATGCTATTTTAATGTCATTTCAATTTTAAATAGAATTTTAATGCTATTTTAATGTCATTTCAATTTTAAATAGAATTTTAATGCTATTTCAATTTTTAAATAGAATTTGAATGCTATTTTAATGCTATTTCAATTTTTAAATAGAATCTTAATGCGAATATAAATAAAATCTTCATAATTTTTGCACAAAAAGCTTGACTCAGTAACAGTGAATGGTATATATATTTACTTTGTTGTTAATTGTTTTATTTTCGTAATTTCCTCTGCACATACATATATACATACACACCAACTGCCCTTTTTTCTTTAAAAAATTGTTCTTATATTTTATAATATATTTGAATATAATAGAGATTCGGTGTCTGTCTGTCTATAACCAAAACTATATCACTGCTTACATCACAATACCCTCAGGAAATGCATAAGTTTACAGAGATATTGATAGGTATGCATCCTGTGTCCCTGACGAGCAAAAATTTAAAGGGACACAGTGAAATCACACCCATGCATCCCAGTGTTTTTCTTTTTTCTTCCCCCACCATTTCAAGCTAACTGTAAATACATTTCAATAGTTTCTTAGAAATGAATTACGCAGAATAGGTTACAAGGTAGAAAGTTAGACGGCTTTAGTTGGGACCCATACATTTTTCCAGGGACTCATTCAAAGCAAATATGTGCGTCTCAAGACGCACTAAATCAAAAAGCTATCAGCATCATGGAGTTTATCAGTATTTAATTCAGTCAAAATGATTAATACATAGAATAATAAATCTTACTTATTAATGATGTCTCTATGAAAATCTGAGTTAGATTTGCCTCAAAACAGCCCATGTTATTAACACATCATTCAATAAGTCCTGGGCCTAACTAATAAAACAACAACTTTTAGGCAAAATTCGACTTTATTCATCAACAATGTTCTTCTAGGGTGATACATTGATTCCAATGCTTCTCTAACAATTTGATTCTTTTTCTGTAGAATGATTTGTCTTTGGCCTTAAAATACGCCTCAGTTTCCGATATCACTTCTTCATTGGAGCCAAGTCTCTTTCCCTGGAGTATTCTTTTGAGGTCTGCAAACAGCTGGGAGCCAGATCTGGCGAATAGGGTGGGTGCGAAAGCAATTTGAAGTTCAATTCATGTTTTGCCATTGTTGCGATCGACTTGTGACACGGTGCATTGTCTTGGTGAAAGAGCACTTTTTTTCTTCTTCATTTGTGGCCGTTTTTTTTTGGTGATTTCTTCCTTTTAAATGCACCAATAATGCAATATGATATTCGCTATTGATGATTCTTCCTTTATATATTTACCAACCCCTCCGCACGGGCAGGATGTGACACAACGTCAATTTTTTAATCGGAGTTCAACAGGTTTGAATTTAGAGTTTTCCTTCTTCTAGACCGGTTGCCTAACCAAGGTTAAAGAGCCCAGTCTGCCCTACTATTTATCCATAGCTGGAGGAAGAGTAGGATTCATATCTTTCCCAAGGGTATTAGCGCTAAGTGAAATGCAATTATCACATCCAGGATTTGAACTCGGGGTGATGAGTCCATTTCCCATGACTTTAACCATTACACCACACGCTTCCATTATGATTCTTCCTTTAAGGTAATCGATGAACAGAATACCTTGCGCATCCCAAAATACGGACGCCAAAACCTTGCCTGCTGATGTTTGCATCTTTGGTCGCTTTGGATGGCTTTTACCTGCCGCTGTCCACTCAGCTGACTACCAATTTGATTCCGGAGTGAGATGGTGGATCCATATTTCATCCATTGTCACATATTTATGCAAAAACTCCTTTTTGTTGCATTGAAACAGTTGCAAACAACGCTCTGAATCTGAATTGGGTATTTTTTGCTCATGGTCCTATTTACTACAAATAATTTTTAAACAGATTTATTTGACTCCTAGATGGGATCCTAACAGGTATTACCACTCTGGTTCAGAGTGGATCTGGGAATAATGGCAATCAAGATGTACTCCACACTCTCCAGATCTCCAGAATTGGAGCCTCACTATCAGATGCAGTTTAGTCATATCCAATACACTCATTTTGGGGTAAGGTCTTACCCCCTGCAGGGTATACAGTCAGCATATTCTAAGCCCCACCAACAGTTCTTTTATATAGTTGAAATACTCTGTGTGTGTGTGTGTGTGTGTGTATATATATATATATATATATATATATACATACCAAACTTCCTTTTATTTATATTATATATATATATATATATATATATATATATATATACACACACACACACACACAGAGTATTTCAACTATATAAAAGAACTGTTGGTGGGGCTTAGAATATGCTGACTGTATACCCTGCAGGAAGTTTGGTATGTACGTGTCGACGTATAACTCCGAAACGGAAGGTCACTCAGATTCGAAATCTTGCATACACCTTAATAGCCTTCTAACTAAGAGACACACCAAATTTGGTTATTGATTTTTACTGATTAAGGGATATAATTAATTAATTAAACCAAAATCAACCGATTTGCAGAACTGTCCATATACCAGCTGCTGCTGATAAAAAAATATTGTTCGCTGCCTGCTTTTTGTTATAGCTATACCAGCAGTTTAGTGAACAAAATCGCAGTCTAAGCTGTTCAGTTTGGAATCTCTCACCTATTTATGGTCCAATCTTTATATATATCTGGTCATGGAATGGGTACATTTGCTAGTATATATATATATATATATATATATATATATATATATATATATATATATATATATATACACATATTTATCAACCACTCTGCACCCATTTCATGATCACATCTTGTTTCTTAAATGATGATTCCCAACAAGCATTAAATAACCCAAAAAGGATTGATATGCCATAAAACAAAAACAACCAACCATCAAATAAATCTGTGTTCAACAGTTGGATAGTTCCCGCCAAAAACTTTACCAATTTGTAAGATTTTTTTTCTTAGAAAAGAAATCCGAGCCAAGATGACCGAAAGCTGATTAGCAGGAACCTTGTTGTTAGTCTGCTGCTGGATAAGACCTCCTGTTGCCTTTCCCAGGTCAAAGTCAAGTAGAACTGACCCCCCCTCCAAAGTGACCACTCCTAAGCAGTAAATTCCAACCAGTGAACAAAATAAAGATGACATAATAAGTTAGGTGATATTTATAGAAATAGAAATTTAGGAAACTGAAAAAAAAAAACATAAACCAGGTGACTGTTGCGTATTGCAAAAAGTTGGTTGAAAAAAAAAAACAATAGGTAGATATTTTAGGGAAAACAAAATTCACACTGAATTGTCCAATTGTGGATAAAGGAGTTAGGTTAAGTGACAATTATCTCTAGACTGCAGGTTCAATCTTGGTCAGGGGCAGCAGTAACATATATATATATATATTTTACCAAACCCCTCCACACGAGCAGGATGTGACACAAGGTCAATTTCTTAGGCGAAGTTTAACAGGTTTAAATTCAGAGTTTTCCTTCTCCTAGACTGATTAAATAGCCAAGGTTAAAGAGCCCAGTCTGCTCTACTATTTATCCATAGTTGGAGGGAGAGTAGGATTCATACCTTTCCCAAGGGTATTAGCGCAAAGTGAAATGCAATTACCTCATCCAGGATTTGAACTCGGGGCAATGAATCCATTTCCCATGACTTTAACCATTACACCACGCGCTTCCTACAGCAGTAACATAGAATGATAATTTACACAGCTTAACACCTGTACCCCAGCCATGGTTAGCAGAATGAGAACTGGATACCCCCATGTACTGAATAAAAGGTTAGATTCAAAGTTCCATAATGCCTCCCGATTATGACAAGAAAGTTCCCGAATTCGAAAAGAAGGTTCCATAGTCCGAGATGGTTCCCAAGTCCAAGAAGAAATCCCTGAAGAAGGCTGGCGGGCACATCGGCTGAAACGTTGTACAGATAACAATGAAGATGAAGACACTAGTCTGAATAATACAAATAATACTAAAATCATTTTTATTGTTCACTTTTTTAGTTTATCAAAACTGATGGATATTTTTACCCCCCCCCCTTTTGTATAAGTAAAAGTAAAGTCATTGGGGTGGCCTAAAGTTGGTATCAGCCAGACAGCGAGGGAGTCTTATCCCCTTTTCACGAGCGCTAGACCAAGGAGATTGTTTTTAGCATCTGAGACAGAGCGCCACACCTACCATCAGCTCCTCACTTTATTGCACAGATCCCTGTGCTACTCATACGCTGAGTTGGCGAGGGCCGTTATCAAACCAGGAACCTTGAGGTTCCTAGCCAAACACTCTACTCTACTGACTGAGCTAAACCGGCCCAAGACACTATTAAATATTGAACTGATTTAATTGATTGATTATAACAGCATATCAACCCATCTAGGGTTATTTTATGCCTATAGGTTAGGGAATCACATTCATTGTATGTTGATTGATTGATTTGAACAGCATATCAACCTGTCTAGGATTATTTTATGCCTAGAGGTTAGGGAATCATGTTCATTGTATATTCTTATTTTCAAAGATTTTTTTGTGCTTTTGCAAACTGTCCTATCAAATTTGAATAATTCTTAAACAGATTTATTTGACCCACAGAAGGGACCCTAACACTCTGGGTCAGCTGAGTGAACCTTGGAATAATGGCAATCTCCATCAGATGTTGTTTGGTTTCATACCCAGGACACCTTATTTTTTTTTTGGGGGGGGTCTTGTCCCTCTGCTGGGGGAGACAGTATATTCTAATCCCTGCTGACAGAGCATTCATTATAGATTTGTGTTCAAAATTTGTGCATGTTACGTTTATGTTAAATTTATCAAATTTAGATGTTGGCAAATATTTCTTCTTTTTTGCCTTATACATGATTCCTTATTTAATGGCATACCAACCTTCTTGTGTTATTTAATGCCAAAGCCATCCCTGTAGAACAGTAGTGATACTATTTAAACTATGGTGGTTTAAGCAGTGGGAGGAGGGGTCATACCTTTCCCAAGGGTATTAGTCCAAAAGTGAACGCAATAGCGCAGCTGGAGTTCAATCTTGTTTACTATGATGTCACAGTCCAGCACATTTACCCCTACACTACACCCACCCACCCCACTAGAAATTATTATTTTCTTTAAAAAAAACCTTTAAAGATCCTAGATGCCCAATACTCTTACATGTCACTGTATATATATATACATATATAAAGGGTAGTTGTATGTATGCAGGCCCCGACACTAACTTTTTTCATGACCGGTCCTGAACAAAAATTATCAACCGTCCCGAATGGGGTTTGGACTGTCCCGATATCAAAATATTTTTGTTTAATTCATTAGCATCATCTATACTTGTCAGTCATCAGTAGCATAATAACATGTAATAAAACATTAAGAAAAGCTGAAGCAGTGATAATTCTGGATATTTGGACAAAAAATCCATTTCCTAGTGTGTTTTGAGCAAAAAAAACCCAAACTTTTTTTACTTTAAGTTACCCTGAGTTGGGTTAGTAGTACATAATTCGGTTCTTTTAAACTATCTCCCTCCATCATTATTCATTACATGGCTTTGAGAATAGTCCTGCGCTGCCGTAGCCTCATTTTGAGGTCAGCATTCGGGACGGCATTAATATCGAGCCCTGTATGTATGTATGTTTGTATGTATGTCTGGAGGAACCTACGAAAATAAAACAATTGACGACAATGTAAATATATATACACATTCACTATCACCAGATCTTGCTTTTTGAGTAAAAATAATGAAGAATCGATTTATATTCGTGAAGATTATTAAAAAAAAAAAATTCAAATGATAACAGCATCAAATTTTTTTTTTGTATTTAGTATTTTAAATAGGAAACATTAATTCTTTTCTGTTCAGAGTGGCTGGATCAATGCAAGGTCTTTTTTACGTAGGGATTTTAATGGGGCATCCTGCGAGGATCCAACTCGCGATTCAACAATAATGAATCTGCGAGACTCCCTTTTTTACCCCCCCCTCTACCCAGACGACACCGGGTAACTGGTTCTAGTATTTAATGAATTAAAAAAGAAGATAAAAAAATCAGATCATTATAATATAGATATAAATAATTCTTAGGGTTCTCAAAGAAAGTTAATATGGTTTTCTTTTATTATTATTATTTTATTATTATTACTAGCAAATATATGCACCCTCCGGGTGCAAGTATTTAAGTTTTAATGTAATAAAATTGTATTAAATTAGAAAGGCTAATGAAACTAAATAAGAATACAGATAAAAAGATTTGAAACAGAGGGAGTATAATAAAAGATTTGAAACAGAGGGAGTATAATAAAAAATGGAACAACTGAAACTTACTCTTTCCATCACTCTCGTCTTTCATGTTTTATTTTTCTAATTTAAGTATTTAGTTATAAGAAGAAGTAAAGAATAAAATGACAGTTATTTTATCTTATTAATGGATTTCATTTAAGATTCATTGAAGAGATTTTTGCTTATATTCATTAAAATAAAACCAAACAATTAGAAATCAATAATACTAAGCACATATTTATTAAATTCGATTTTTTAATATTAATATGCAAATTAGCCTTCCCGTTCACATTGTAAAGCGCTATTTTGTTGTATATATAAATATAATTGCATGTTGTTAGTATGTAGACATAGTTAACAGTATTAATAATGTAAGACAATTTTATTAATAATTGAGATTTAGATAAAAATAAAATCATGGAGAATGTGATGTAAATAACTAAGGGAATTGTGACTTGAGTAGGAATATAGTTTCGGTTACAGACAGAAAAATACACAATCTCCATTATAATAAGATTATGTAATTAAACTAAAAACTACATTATTTCTGATATTATCATAAGTCTATGGAGTCATAACAGGAAATGACTGTTAACGTCAGAAATCAGCCAACAGGACGACAGCGTCAACTCAAAGGTCTGCACACCCAGAAATTGGAGTCAAGGATAAAAACTGCTCATTAGACAAAATAAAATAGCCTAGATCTCTCACTACATATATATATATATATATATATAGATAGATAGATAATGTATGTGCACTTAGACCAGCAGATTGGAATTATATATGACCAAATAGTTATACTTCTACATATTTACATAATTTTATACGATAATTTGCATCTTCTCCGCATATATATATATATATATGTACAGTGTCGCTTGAAAGTTTGTGACTCTCCCCCAGACATGGTCATTGTTATTTTGAACAAATTTAAAATAAGCTCATTAAATAATCCATCCAAATACCAATTTGTAAAGTAAGTCGTTGGGGTCCTAAAGTCGGTATCAGCCAATCAGCAAGGGAGTGTATCCCCTTTTCACTAGCGCTAGACAAAGAATTTTTTTCTGCATCTGAGGTGGAGTGCCACACCTGCCATCAGCTCCTTACTTTATCGCACAGATCCCTGTGCTACTCATATGCTGAGTTGGCGAGGCTAGTATCAAACTAGGAACCATGTGGTTTCTAGCCGAATGAGCAAACCCGAATGAACACAATAATAAAAAAAGATGTATTTTAGTTATTTGTTTTAAAAAAAAAAAATGACATGTGTGAAAATATGTGAATTCTTTTAGTTCATACCTTGTAGGAACCTCCTTTTGCCATGATTATTTCAACCAAACGTCTGCTGTTGTGGATTTTTGCCTACTTTATCAGTTGTCAGAAAGTTATATATATATATATATATATACAAAAAAAAAGCAATCCAAGAAAATTTAACCAGAAAATGATTTTCATTCAACAAATGGATATGGCATTTCACCACTACATTTGTTGTTTCTTCGTTTGTGGTTTGCAAAACATTTTGAAAACTTTTAAAACTTTCTAAAAAAAACAACTTTTTTCACAAGAACTTTTTCTACGGATGACAACCTAAGGTAAAAAAAATAGTCGAGAACAATTCACAAAATGAATAACATAAAAGAATTATTCCTGTTTATTTTATCACTTTTTGTTCATATATATATATATATGTAGTATATTAAGAAAGAATGAAAAAACACAGGTTTAAATGAGTTAAGTGGTGAGTTTATTGGCCGACGCTGCAGTGTTTTGATCTATTAATTAGATCATCTTCAGGGCATTTGTTGGTAGATCGAAACACTGCAGCGTCGGCCAATAAACTCACCACTCAACTCATTTAAACCTGTTTTTTCATTCTTTCTTAATATACTACATACCGTCGGATTCACTTCCTTTTCTTCACATATATATATATATATA